>CM052541.1:78297923-78319878 GCA_028533065.1 Trachops cirrhosus
ACTTCTTTGGGACTCTCTGAGCTTCCTGAACTTCCTGGAAGTCTATTTCCTTTGCCATATTGGGGAAGTTCTTCTATATTAATTGTTCAAATAAGTTTTCCACTTGTTGCTCTTCCTCTTCCCCTTCTGGTACCTCTATAATTTGGATGTTGGAATGTTTAAAGATGTCCTGGAGGTTCCTAAGCTTCTCCTCATTTTTATGAATTCTTATTTCTCCATTATTTTCTGTTTGGTTGTTCATTTCTTCCTTCTGGTCCACTCTATTGATTTGAGTCCCAGTTCCTTTTCCTTTATTATTGGTTCTCTGTGCATTTTCCTTCATTTCTCTTATCATAGACTTCATTTTTTCATCTCATTTGTGACCAAATTTAACCAATTCTGTGAGCATTCTGATCACCAGTGCTTTGAACTGTGCATCTGATAGGTTGACTATCTCTTGGTTGCTTAAAATATTGGCTCTGGGGCTTTGATTTGTACTTCTGTTTGAGCCTTTTTTTTTTGGTTTGGTCAGGCCTGTTACATAGTGAGGGGTGGAGCCCTAGGTGTTCTCCAGGGCTGGGCAACCCAGTTGCTGGGTTGTGACGTTGTATATGCAGGTGGGGTCTGAGAGGAGAAAATGGCGCTTGCTCCTCACTCCATCGGATTTCAGTCTCTTCTGCCACTTCCCTGAAGCTAACTGGGCCTTTCTGGTGCTAATTCCCATGTGGGTGGGCTTGTGTACATTCTAGAACCCTGTGTGTCTCTCCAATGCACTTTCCTGTGAGTCTGGGAGTTTCTCCTGGCACCTCAACCCCCATAGGTTTTTTCAATCAGTGTCCCAAGGTTCTGTTTCCTGACACTGGGACCCTGGGTTGTGTGGTCTGTCCCACTGCCCAATTTCACCTGGTTTATCTGCACACAAATGTGGCCCAGACAGCCGGGCACCTTGCACAAGGTGCCTCGCTTCACAGTCACCACCTCGCTGGGTCTGCTAGCCACCTTTGCGCCCAGGGTCTGCCTGCTACAGTCTTGCACTCAGGATGCCTTACCTGCCTGGGTTGCATTACGCATCTGGTGCCACTGATTTTTGTGCCATGTCCCCTCTCTGCCCAGCTGCCCGACTCTGCCCCTCCTACCAGTGTGGATGAATGTGTATATTTTAACTACTCGGTTTTCCGACTTCCATAGAGTTCAATTTTCTGTGAGATCTGGTTGTTATCTTGTTTCTAAATTGTTGCTCACCTTATTTTGGTTGTGTGAGGAAGCACAGTGTGTCTACCTATGCCTCCATCTTGGCCAGAAGTCTTTCTCGTCTCTCCCAAACTCTTTTTAAGAAACCAGCATCATCCTAATCCTAAAACCAGATAAAGATACAACAAAGAAAGAAAACTTCAGGTCAATATTGCTGATGAACATAGATGCTAAAATCCTCAATAAAATATTTCCAAACGGCATCTAACAATACATTAAAAAGATCATACACCATGATCAGGTGGGATTCATCCCAGGGATGTAAGGATGGTACAATATTTGCAAATCAATAAATGTAATACATCACATAAACAAAAGGAAAGACAAAAATCACATGATCATATCTATAGATGCAGAAAAAGCAGTTGATAAGGTACAGCACACATTTACGATTCAAACACTCAGCAAAGTGGGAATGGAGGGAGCATTCCTCAACCTAATAAAGGCCTTATATGAGAGACCTACAGTCAATATCATAGTCAATGGACAAAAACTAAAAACTTTCCCACTAAGATCAGGAACAAGACAAAATTGTCCATTTTCAGTACTTCTAGTCAATATAGTATCGGAGGGCCTAGCCATGGGAATCAGAGAAGAAAAAACAAATAAAAGTCATCCAAAATGGAAAGGAGGAAGCAAAACTGTCTTTGTTAGCAGATGACATGATAGTGTACATAGAAAATCCTATAGACTCCACAAAAAAACAGTTTAACGTAGTAAATGAATTTGGTAAAACAGAAGGATACAAAGTCAATATTCAGAAATCAAAGGCATTTTTGTACACCAACAATGAAATATCAGACTCAGAAATCAGGGAAAAAAATCCAATCTGATATAGGAACAAGAAAAATAAAATACCAAGGAATAAACCTAATGAAGGTGGTAAAAGACCTACACTCAGAAAACTACACAGCCCTGAAAAAAGAAGTCAAAGAAGACACAAACAAATGGAAGCATCTATCATGTTCATGGATTGGAAGAATTAGCATTACCAAAATGTCCATATTACTGAAAGCAATTTATAGATTCAATGCAATACCTATTAAAGTACCAATGGCATATTTATAGAATAAACACTTCAAAACTTTATATGGGACCATAAATGACCCAAAATAGCTGCAACAATTTTGAGAAAGATGAACAAAGTAGGAGGGGTCACAATACCTGATATCAAACTGGTCACAAGGCCACTGTAATCAAAACAGACTTGTACTGGCATAAGAAAAGACACATAGATCAATGAAGAATAATAGAGATCCCAGAAATAAACCCAAGTCTATATGGTCAATTAATATTTGATAAAGAGGGCAGCAGCATAAATTGAAGTGAAAGTAGCCTCTTCAACAAATAGTGTTGGGAGTTCAGGACAGATATATGCAAAAAAATGAAACTTAATCACCAACTTACACCATACACAAAAATAAGCTCAAGGTGGATAAAACAGTTAAATGTAAGTAGTGACACCATAAAAGTCCTTAAGGAGAACATAGGCAGGAAATTCTCAGATATTCCACAGGCAATCTTGTCACCAATATGTCCCCTATAGCAAGAGACATAAAGGAAAGAATAAACAAATTATATCTCATCAAAATAAAAAACTTCTTCATGGGTAAAAAAATTTAAATTAAAAAAGAACCAACAATATTGGGAAACATATTTGCCAATGATACCTCAGAAAAAGGTTTGATCTATAAAATATTTAAATAACTCAAATGACACCAGTCTAGGAAGACAAACAACCCTATTAAAAAATGGGCAAAGTACATGAACAAACACTTCACCAAGCAAGACATAAAAAGGGTCCAGAGACATGAAAAGATGCTCAGCATTGCTAGCTATCAGAAAGATGCAAATTAAAACCACTATGAGATACCAGTTCACACCAGTAAGTATGGCCATCATAAACAAAGCAAGAAACAACAAGTATTGGAGAGGATGTGGAGAAAAGGGAATCCTAGTGCACTGTTGGTGGAATTGCAAACTGGTATAGCTACTGTGGAAAACAGTATGGAATTTTCTCAGAAAACTAAAAATGGAACTGCCTTTTGACTTGTCAATCCACTGGATTATCCAATCCACTGATAGGATTATATCCTAAGAACCCTGAAACACAAACCCAAAAGAATCCATATACCCCAATGTTCATAGCAGTGCAACTTACAAAAGCCCAGTGCTGGAAGCACCCTAAGTGCTTATCAGTAAAAATGTATCCATGGTACATTTATACAATAGAATACTATGCAGCAGAAAGAAACGTGGAGCTCTCACCCTTTGAGACAGCATGGATGGAACTGAAGAACATAATGCTAAGTGAAATGAGCCAGGCAGTGAGGGACATATACCATATGATCTCACCTTTAAGTGGAACCTAATCAGCAAAGTAAACAAGCAAGCAAAATATAACCAGAGAATTGAAATTAAGAACAAACTGACAGTAACCAGAGGGGAGGTGCAACTGGATAATGGGGGGGGGGAATGGTGAAGGGTTTTCAGGAGCAACTATAAAGGACACATGGACAAAACCAAGGAGGAGGGTGGAAACAAAGGAGGAAGGTGGGTTTGAATGGGGTTGGTGTAGGGCTGGGGAGAAAATACAGACAATAGTAATTGAACAAATATAAAATAATTTAAATTTTAAAAAAGAGGCAGAGAAGGACATTTCATAATATTCAAGGGAAGAATCCATCAAGAACACATAAACATTGTAAACATATATGCACCCAACATTGGAGCTCTGAAATATATAAGGAAAATATTAGACACTTCAAGACAGATATAGACAGCAAACACTTATAGTAGGGGATTTTAACACCTCACTCTCAACAATGGTCAAGCTCTCCAATCAAAGAACAAACAAGGATGTTGTGGCACTGAACAATATTCTAGAAGGAATGGACTTAACTGAAATACACAGAACAGTTTACACCAAAGAAGCAAAATATGCATTCTTTTCAAATGCACATGGAACATTTTCAGTGATAGACCACTTAATAGGACATAAAACAAGCCTCTCCAAATTCAAGAAAATTGAAATCATATCAAGCTTTTTCTTGCATCACAATGGCTTGAAACTAGAAACCAACCTCAAGGAAAAAACTCAAAAACAATAAAATCCATGGGCACTGAATAATATGTTATTAAACAATAAATGGGTAAACAATGAGATCAAGGAAGACATCAAAAAGTTTCTGGAAACTAATGAAGTGAAGACCCAACATCCCCAAACCTATGGGACACAGTGAAGGCAGTCCTGAGAGGGAAGTTCATGCCATTATAGGCCTAACTAAAATATAGAAAATTTTCAAATAAACAGCCTAACACTACGTCTACAAGAGGTAGAGAAACAACAAACAAAGCCCAAAGCAAGTAGAAGAAATGAAATAATCATGATCAGAGCAGAATTAAATAACATAGAGACTAAAGGAACAATTCAAAAGATGAATAAATCCAGGAGCTGGGCTTCTTTGAGAAATAAACAAAGTCAATAAGCTTTAACCAGACTCATGACAGAGAGAGAGAGAGAGAGAGAGAGAGAGAGAGAGAGAGAGAGAGAGAGAGAGAGAGAGGAAGAAAGAAATATATAAAATCAAAGAGAAATTACAGCCCATACCACAGAAATATAATGGATTGTAAGAAATTACTATGAACAAGTATTTGATAAGAAACATGGAAACCTGGGCAAAATATAAAAAAATATATAGAAACATATGATTCTCCAAAACTGAGTCAAAAAGAAGCAGAAAGCCTGAATAAACTGATAACAGCTAGTCAAACTGAAGTAATTAAAAAAAAAAACAAAACCTCCCAGCACACAACAACACTGGGTTGGACAGCTTTACAAGAGAATTTTATGAAACATTTAGGAAAGAGCTAACCTTTATCCTGCTCAGACTATTCTAAGTCCAAGAAGAGTGAAGACTGCCAACCTCTTATCATGAGGCTAGTGTTATCCTAAATCTAAAATCAGATAGATACCAAAGAAAGAAAACAACAGACCAATATTGCTGATGAACATAGATGCTGAAATCCTCAACAAAATTTAAATCTGATCAAGTGATGCATTAAAAACTCATACACTATGATCAAGTGGGCTTCATCCCTGGGATGAATTGGTGGTACAATATATACAAATTAATAAATATAACACATCACATGAAAAAATGAAGGACAAAAACCATGTGGTCATATATATAGATGCAGAAAAAGCATTTGATAAGGTACAGTATTCATTTATGATAAAGACACTCAGCAAAGCGGGAGTAGAAGGAGCGTACCTCAACATAATAAAGGCCATATATGAGAAACCTACAGCCAACATCATACTCAAATGCAATATATAAAGGCTTCCTCTATAAGACCAAGAACAAGACAAAGGTGTCTGCTTACACAACTTCTATTCAACATAGTATTGGAAGTTCCAGCCAAAGAGCCAAACAAGAAATAAGAGGTATCCAAACTGGAAAGGAGAAAGTAAAACTGTCATTTTGTGTAAATGGCATGATAGTGTATATAGAAAACCCTATGGACTACACCAAAAGCTACTCAACCTAATAAGTGAATTTGGAAAAAGAGTGGGATCCAGAGTCAATATTCAGCAATCAAAGGCATTTTTATACACTAACAATTAAATATAGGAAACAGAAATTAAAGAAAAAAAACAATTTACTATAGGAATATGAGAAATAAAATAGGAATATATTTAACCAAGGATTTAAGCGACCTATGCTCAGAAAAGTACACAACACTGAAGAAAGAAATTAAGAAAGATACAAATAAATTGAAGCATATGCCATGTTAATAGATTAGAAAAATTAACATCATCAAAATGTCCATATGACCCAAATCAATCTATACATTCAATGCATTCTTATCAAAATACCAATGACATATTTAAAAGACATAGAACAAAGACTTCAAAAATGTATATAGAACAATAAACAACCTCATATAGCCTCAATAATTTTGAGGATGAAGAACAAAATGGGAGGGATCAAAATACTTGATACCAAACTATAGTACAAGCCCACTGTAATCAAAATGGCCTGGTATTGGCATAAAATCAGACACATAGATCAATGGAACAGAATAAAGAGTCCAGAAATAAACCCATATCAATCTGGTCAGTTAATATTTGACAAAGGGGGCAGGAGCATAAAATTGAGTAAAAATAGTCTCTTTAATGAATTGTGTCAGGAGATCTGGACAGGTACATGCAAAAAAATTAAACTAGACCCCAAATTCACCATACACGAACATAAACTCAAGATGAATAAAAGACTTAAATATAACTTTTGACACTTCAAAAGTAATAGGAAAATGTGGAAGGGAAAATTTCATAGATCCCACCCAGCAACATATTCACTGATATGTCCTTTAGAGCAATGGATATAAATGAAATAAACAAATGGGACTACATCAAATTAAAAAGCTTTTACATGTCTAAAGAAAATATCAACAAAATGAAGAGAACCAACAGTATGGGAAAACATATTCGCCAATGGTACCTCAGAGAAGGGTTTGATCTCCAAGATATATGAAGAACTCACATGAATCTACTCTAAGAAGACAAACAATCCAATTAAAAAGTAGGTAAATGTCCTGAATAGACACTTCTCCAAGGAGGACATACAGAGGGCCAACAAACATGTGAAAATGCTCACCATCACTAGCCATCAGAGAGATGCAACTTAAAACCACAATGAAATACCATTTCTCACCAGTCAGAACTGCCATCCTAACAAATCAACAAACAAGTACTGGTGAGGCTATAGAGAAAAGAGAACTCTACTGTACTGTTGAGGGAAATGCAGAGTGGTGTAGCCACTTTGGAAACTGTATGGGAGTTCCTCAAAAAATTAAAAGTGGAACTGCCTTTTGATCCAGCAATTCCACTGCTGGAATTATTCCCTAAGAATCCTGAAACTCCAATGCAAAAGAACCTATGTACCCTAATGTTCATAGCAGCACAATTTACAATAGTCAAGTGCTGGAAGCAACCTAAGTGCCCATCAGCAAATGAGTGAATCAAAAAAATGTGGTACATTTGCACAAGGAAATACTACACAGCAGAAAGAAAGAAGGAGCTCCTGCCCTTTGGGACAGCATGGATGGAACTGGAGAGCATTATGGTAAGTGAAGTAAGCCAGGCAGTGAAACACAAATATCATATGATCCCACCTAAAAGTGGGCACTAATGAACAAAACAAAAAGGCAAGTGAAATATAGCCAGAGACATTGAAATAAGAGCAAACTGACAGTAACCAGAGGGGAGATGAGAAGGCATAACAGGAGAAAAGGGGGGAAGGGTTTTCAGGAACAACTATAAAGGACACATGGACAAAACCAAAGGGGGAAAGATCAAGAGCAGAAAGTGTGGTTGGCTGGAATGGGGGGAGTAGGAATGTGAAATGAAGATAACTGTACTTGAACAACAATAAAAAATGTGAAAAAAAGAAGAAGAAAAGAAAAAATAAATAAAAGACAAACTAGAATAGAGATATGATATGGGTAATAAATCTTTGCTTTTGTAAGCCAATTAAATTTGGAGGTTATTGGTAACCAGAACAAAAGTCAGTGAAAACTAACCAAGAAAAACTTACAGAAGGTTCTGATCTATTTGACTCCTTTCAGGTAAAAATGTATCTTAAGAAAATATCTGTAAGAATTGAGTATATATTAGATACTCAGATATGGTTAAAATGAGACTCCTTTATTTCCATTCTCTCTCATTCAATATTCTGAAAAAGAAACTAATGAAAGTATTTACAAAATGCTAAACTAAGTAATTACATGTTTGAAACCTCAAACTACGTATTACCCCACAAGTAGGTATTACTTTTCAAAGGCAACTCACTAAGTTATAGGCAACGTTTGTGTAGGTTCATAAGCCAGAGAAGTAGAAAGACCCTAGCTGGATATGGTGGAGAACCTCAGGAAACATGACACTGGAGGAAAAATTCATACAGTGATGTCATAATTTACTCAGTGAGTTAATATTTTAATTGTGAAGAATGGCAGCAAGAAATCTGATGGAAGAAGGGGATACTAATGGTCAGAGTGAAGTGAAAAGTCTGAAATTTAATATTATAGGGAAAAATAGTAACACCAGAATAAATACAATGGATAATATATGAAGGGACATAGTAGAAATAAAAATAGTAAAAATATAAAATTAGATGAATTAAAGAAACAAAATACAGAAGGAGAATTAATATACAATTAGTACATTTGATAAAATGGACAAAGGTTTAAATATATATATCTACTTATGTCATTCCTAAATGGGATATTCTTTTACTGATTCAAGTGACATTCTGAGTATCAAAGGAAAAAATGGATTCAGAATACTAAGTAATATGTCTTAGTGAAGTCACTGACTTCCCAAAATGAACATTCCAGAAGTAAAAACAAGTCAGAAGAAAACCCTGCTGCCACTGGGTATCCAAACATCGCTGCTTTGTGTTTATGACACAGATTGTTGTGATGGTTTCACAGTGTACACTTATCTGAAAATTCATCAAGTTGAATAGTCTAAGTATGCACAGCTTCTTGTATGTCAATCATGCTTCAATAAATTTGTTAAAACATAATATAATGGAGCAATTTTTACAATATTATGAAAAGTAATTCTCTACTATTATGTCCAAATAAGCTGTCACTAAAATATAAAAGTTACAAACTTGTATAATCATTTAAAATTTCAGAGACTTTCCAAGCAGATCCCTAACTGGGAGAAAATTAAAAATTCAATCCAACTATAAAATGATTCAAAATTAATAACTTGAAAATAAAGATCACTGTTAAAATGTTTGGTAGTGAATGTATGCTTCCCTTAAATGAGAAACTAATACTCCTACATAATTGATTATAAACTGTAGGATCATTAAACCAAACATAAAAATTGATAGATCTTCTGCTTTTGAGTCATTAGCCAATAAGTTTAGTTTTTAATAAAAAAATGGAATGAGGTTAAAGGTGTTAAATCTGCATATTGTGGCTATTTACCTCTGCACACTGTAATATTTCCTGAAAATTCTACAGTAAGCACCTACACTCTGAAAAAATAAACATTTTATATATATTTCAAATAACTTAAAGAGACATTTTAAAGCACCAATAAAAGCAAAAACAACATTGTAATTAAACCAAGTAATACAGCACTCAGAATATGACAAGATATTTTCTATGTATCAAAATGTTATGATTTTAGTTCACTGCTTAACATAACACATAATGTCTAATACTAGGGTTTCAAAACTGTATATAAGGGACTTGAGTTCAGATCCAAGTTCCAGTACAGGATGAGCTACTCATTACAAGAGCAGACAGGACAGTGAAACCAAATTTATGGTAATTTGGAGCTAATATGGTAATTTGTGGAGCTAATTAGTGGAGCTGTTAAAAGTGGCCTGATCTATTCATTGTCACCGAAAAGAATGTCTACTCTTCTCCTTATGCCAGTTCCCAGAAAAAAAAAATAGTCCTTATTAATTTTAGCATTTTTAGCCTCTGTACTAATCCAGAGGGAACAAAATTTATCATCCAACTTCATAACTTTCCCTACTTCCAGGCGAGGTTATGATCGACCATAACCCAGGATATTCATTGGATTAGGTGATATATAATAATCAACAAGGCTGCTGTTAACAGTTGTATGAGCCCAGCTTCCACCATTTATCTTGACTCGGACCTCATCCTTAGAAGGTGAGAGTGGAGATGCAGCAGTCAGGAAGTCAGAAGTTTCTACATAGGCTTCAAGCATTAACTTCATTCTCTGATTCAGCTTTTTTCTTTTTTTTAAGTATATTGTATTGATTATGCTATTACAGTTGTCCCATTTTTTTCCTTTGTCCCCTCTGTCCTGCACCTGCCCTCCCATCAGCATCTCCTCCCCATAGTTCATGTCCATGGGTCCTATATATAAGTTCTTTGGCTTCTACATTCCCTATACTATTCTTAACCTCCCACTATTTTGGACCTACCATTTATGCTTCTTATTCCCTGTATCTTCACCCACTCTTCCTCCCTCTCCCACTTCCCTGCTGATAATTCTATTTGTGATCTCCATTTCTGTGATTCTGTTCCTGTCCTAGTTGTTTCCTTAGTTTGTTTTTATATTTATTTTTGAGTTTACATAAGGTTGTTATTAGTTGTGAGTTTGTTGTCATTTTACTGTTCATATTTTTATCTTCTTTTTCTTAGATAAGTACCTTTAATATTTTATATAATATGGGATTGGTGATTATGAACTCCTTTGACTTGACCTTTTCTGGGAAGTACTTTATCTGCCTTTTCATTCTAAATGATAGCTTTGTTGGATAGAGTAATCTTGGATGTAGGTCCTTGCCTTTCATGACTTAGAATACTTCTTTCCAGAAACTTCTTGCCTGTAAGGTTTCTTTTGAGAAACCAGCTTATAGTCTAATAGAACTCCTCTATAATTAGCTGTCTCCTTTTCTCTTGCTTCTTTCTTACATTAAAGAGAAGATTCTCCCTTTATCTTTAATCTTGGATAATGTAATTATGATGAGTGTGTGCTTCCTTAGGTCCAAATTCTTTGGGACTATCTGAGCTTCCTGGACTTCCTGGAAGTCTATTTCCTTTGCCAGATTGGGAAAGTTCTCCTTTATTATGTTTTCAAATAAGTTTTCAATTTCTTGCTCTTCCTCTTCCACTTATGGCACCCCTATGATTCAGGAATGTTTAAAGTTGTCCCAGAGGTTCCTAAGCCTCTCCTCATTCTTTTTTGTGAAATCTTGTTTCTTCATTCTGTTCTGGTTGAATGATTATTTCCTCCTTTTGCTCCAAACTCTTGATTTGAGTCTTGGTATCCTTCTCTTCACTGTTGGTTTCCTGTATATTTTTCTTTTTTATGGCATTTCCCCCCCCCCCTTTTTATTGTTGTTCAAGTACAGTTGCCTCCGTATTTCCTCCACAACTAACCAAATCCCAGCCATCACCAATTCCCACTCCAAATCCCACCCCACTTTGGTTTTGTCCATGTGTCCTTTATAGATGTTCCTGAAAACTCTTCCTCCTTTTTCACCCTATTATCCCCTCCCACTTCCCCTCTGGTTACTGTCAGTTTGTTCTTAATTTCAATGTCTCTGATTATATATTGCTTGCTTGTTTGTTCTGTTGATTAGTTTCCACATATAGGTGGGATCATATGGTATTTGTCTTTCACTGCCTGGCTTACTTCACTTACCATAATGCCTACTAGTTCCATCCATTCTTTTGCAAAGGGTAGGAGCTCCTTCTTTCTGCTGCATAGAATTCCATTGTGCAAATGTACCATAGGCTTTGATCCATTTATTTACTGATAGGCACTTAGGTTGCTTCCAGCACTGGGCTATTGTAAATTGTGCTGCTATGAACATTGGGGTCCATAGGTTCTTTTGCATTGCTGTTTCAGGGTTCTTAGATAGAGTCCCAGCAGTAGAAATTCTGGGTCAAAAGGCAGTGCAACTTTCTGTTTTCTGAGGAAATTCCATACTGTTTTCCACAGTGGCTGCACCAGTCTGCATTCCCACCAAGAGTTCACTTGGGTTCCCTTTTCTCGACATCCTCTCCAACACTTGTTGTTTGTTGATTTGTTTATAATGGCCATTCTCACCGGTATGAAGTGGTAACTCATTGTGGTTTTAATTTGCATCTCTCTGATGGATTGTGATACTGAGCATATTTTAATATGTCTCTGGGCCTTCTGTATGTCCTCCTTGGAGAAGTGTCTGCGCAAGTCCTCTGCCTATTTCTTAATTGGATTGTTTGTCTTCCTGGAGTGCAGTCATGTGATTTTTTAATATATTTTGGAGATCAAACCCTTTTCTGAGGTCTCATTGTCAAATATACTTCCCATATGGTTGGTTCTCTTTTAATTTTTTTGGGGGGGATGCAGAAGCTTTTTAATTTCATGAGATCCCATTTGTTTATTCTTTACTTATGTCCCTTGCACTAGGGGACATATCCATGAAAATATTCCTTCATGGAATATCTAAGATTTTCCTGCCTGTTTTTCTTTAGCATTTTTATGGTATCACCATATATTTAAGTTTTTTATCCACCTTGACTTTTCTTTTTTGTATGGTGTAAGTTGGTGATCAAGTTTCATTTTTTTGCATGTAGCTGTCCAGCTCTCCCAACACCATTTGTTAAACAGGCTATTTTCACTCAATTTTATGCTTCTACCTTGCCCCCTTTTTCAAATATTAATTGACCATAGAGACTTGAGTTTATTTTGAAGCTCTTTATTCTGTTCCATTGATCTATGTGTGTGTTCCTTTGCTAGTACCATACCATTTTGATTACTGTGGACTTGGATAGGTTGATATTAGATATTGTGATCCCTCTTACTTTGTTCTTCTTTCTCAGAATTTCTGCAGCTATTCAGAATCATTTATGGTTCCATATAAATTTTTGAAATATTTGTTCTATATTTGTGAAATATGCCATTGGTACTTTAACAGGGATGACATTGAATCTATAAATTACTTTGGGTAGTATGGCCATTTTGATGATGTCAATTCTTCTAATCCATTAACATTGTACAAGCTTCCATTTGTTTGTGTCTTCATTAATTTCATTCTTCAGTGTTGTGTAGTATTCTGAGTACAGGTCTTTTACCTCCTTGGTTAGGTATATTCATAGGTTCTTTGTTTTTCTTTTTGCTCTATCAAATGGGATATTTTTTCCTGATTTCTGAGTCTGATATTTCATTGTTGGTGTACAAAAATGTCTTTCATTTCTAAATGTTGACTTTATATCCTGCTTTTTTTCCAAATTCACTTATTAACTCAAGGAGTTTTTTGATGGAGTCTACTATATTTTCTATATACACTATCATATCATCTGCAAACACTGACAGTTTTGCTTCCTCATTTTCAATTTGGATGGCTTTTATTCCTGTTTCTTGTCTGATTCCTGTGGCTAGGCCTTCCAATACTATGTTGAGCAGAAGTGCTGAAAGCAGGGACCCTTGCCTTGTTCCTGATCTTAGTGGGAAAGCTTTTAGTTTTTGCACATTGAGTATGATGTTTTGTACATGGCCTTTATTATGTTGAGGAATGCTCCCTTTATTCACATTTTGCTGTGTTTTTATCATAAATGGGTGCTGTACCTTATCAAATGCTTTTTCCACATCTATTGATATGATAATGTTAGTTTTGTCTTTCCTTTTGCTTATGTAAGGTATTACATTTATTGATTTGTGAATATTGTAACATCCTTGCATCCCTGGGATGAATCCTACTTGATCATGGTATATGAACTTTTTATTGTATTGCTGTATATGGTTTTCCAATATTTTGTTGCAGATTTTACCATACATGTTCATCAGAGATATTGTCCTGTAATTTTCTTTCTTTGTTGTGTCTTTATCTGGTTTTGGGATTAGTATGATGCTAGCTTCATAAAAACGGTTTAGGAGTCTTTCATCTTCTTGGATTTTTGGACTAGTCTGTGAAACTAGGGGGTTAGCTCTTTCTTAAATGATTTGTAAAATTCTCCTATGAAACTGTCCTGTCCAGGGCTTTTGTGTGCCAGGAGTTTTTTGATTACTGCTTTGATTTTGTCACCAGTTA
Organism: Trachops cirrhosus; assembly: GCA_028533065.1. Lineage (NCBI taxonomy): Eukaryota > Metazoa > Chordata > Mammalia > Chiroptera > Phyllostomidae > Trachops > Trachops cirrhosus. Next base: position 78,311,732 of record CM052541.1, read on the forward strand.
TTTGTCTGTACACGCTTTCTCCTTCTTCTTCTCGATTTTAGAAGGTTATATTTTTCTAGAAATTTGTCCGTTTCAACTAGATCTTCAAATTCTTAGTATATAGATCTTCAAAGTAATTTCTTACAGTCCTTTGTATTTCTGTGGTATCAGTTGTAATCTCTCCTCTTTCATTTCTGATGGGGTTTATTTGGGTCCTGTCTCTTTTTTTTTCTTAATAAGTCTGCTTAAAGAATTGTCAATTTTGTTTATCTTTTAAAAGAACCAGTTCCTGGATTTATTGATCCTTAGAATTGTGCTTTTAGTCTCTATGTCATTTAATTCTGCTCTGATCTTGGTTATTTCCTTCCTTCTCCTTGCTCTGGGCTGTCTTTGTTGTTGTTTTTGAGTTCTTATAGTTGTAGGGTTAGGTTGTTTATTTGAAATGTTTCTATCTTTTTTTTTAGGTAGGTTTGCATTTCTATGAACTTCCCTCCCAGGACTGCCTTCATTGTTTCCCATAGTTTTTTGTCTGTTGTGTGTTCATTTTCATTTCTTCCTTGGTCTCGTTCTTAACCCATTGATTGTTTAATAGCATGTTCTTCAGTCTCCATGAATTTGAGTGTTTTTGAGTTTTTTTCTTGAGGTTGGTTTCTAGATTCAGTCCCTTGTGGTCACAGAAAATGCATGATATAATTTCAATTTTCTTCAGTTTGTTGAGACTTGTTTTGTATTCTATCATGTGATTTATTTTTTTAAAAATATTCCATGTGCTTTGGAAAATAATGAGCATTTTGCTTCTTTGGGATGAAATGCTTTATTTACTTTGTGTCCTTCTGTTTTGCCAAATTGTTGTAAGGAAATGCTCTATTTCATCCCAAGGAAGTCCATTTGATCTAGGACACTGTTCAGTGCTACAATAACTTTGTTGATATTTTCTTTGGAAGATCCATCCATTTTTGACAATGGGGGTGTTAAAATCCCCTACTATAACTGTGTTGTTGTCTATATTTTTCTTGAAATCTTTCTAGATTTTCTTTATATGTTTGGGTGTTCCTATGTTGGGTGCATATATGTTTATAATATTTATGTCTTCTTTTTTTTTTTTAAAGATTTTATTTATTTATTTTTAGAGAGGGGAAGGGAGGGAGAAGGAGAGAGAGAGAAACATTAATGTGTGGTTGCCTCTCATGTGGTCCCCACTGGGGACCTGGCCTGCAACCCAGGCATGTGCCCTGACTGTGAATCGAACCTGCGATGCTTTGGTTCGCAGCCCGCGCTCAATCCACTGAGCTACGCCAGCCAGGGCATATTTATGTCTTCTTAATGAATTCATTCCTTGTATATTATTAAATGTACTTGTAGGTCTCTTTTTTATTGCAACTGTGTTGAAGTTTATTTTGTCTGATATGCATATTGCTACCCTGGCTTTTCTTTCTTATTCATTTGCTTGGAATATTTTATTACAACCCTTCACTTTCAGTCTGGTAGGTCTTTTGTTCTGAGGTGGGCCTCTTGTAGGCAACATATGTTTGGTCATGTTTTCTTATCCATTCAGCTACTCTGTGTCTTTTGATTGGTACATTTAATCCATTAACATTTAAGTTTATTACTGATAGGTATTTGTTCATTTTTCCCCCTTTGTACCTGTGTTTCTGTCCCTCTTACTTTTTTTCTTCCTTTTCTTAAAGCCATCCCTTTAGCATATCTTGCACTGCTGGTTTAATGGAGGTGTATTCTTTGAGACTTGTTTTCTCTGAGAAACTCCTTATTTTGCATTGCATTTTAATTGAGCACATTGATGGGTAGAGTAATCTTGGTTGCAAGCCTTTGTTTTTCATTGTCTGTTATATCTCTTGACATTCTCTCCTGGATTGGAGTGTTTTTGTTGTGAAATCACCTAGTAGTCTTATCATATCCCCTTTGTCTGTTACTTCTTGTTTCTCTCTTGCTGCTTTTAAGATTATATTTTTTCCTTTAATACTTGGCATTTTAGTTATGATATGTCTTGGAGTTGTCCTCTGTGTATTCTCCTTGATTGGGACTCTCTGTGCTTCCTCCAATTGCATGGTGTTTTCCCTCTCCAGGTGCTGAAAGTTTTCTGTCATTGTTTTTTCAAATAGGGTTTGTAATTTCATTCCTTTTCTTCTCCTTCTGGTATTCCCGTGATTCAAATGTTGTTGCATTTCATGTTATCTTGGAGTTGACTTAAGCTATCTTCATATCTGTTTTTAGTCTTTTTTTATGCACCTGCCCTACCTGGGTGTTTCTTTCCACTTTGTCTTCCACCTCACTAATTTGGTCCTCTGCTTTAACCAGCCTGTTTGTAACTCCTTCTAGTGTGTTTTTTTATTTCCAAAATTGTATTGTTCATTTCCTCCTGGTTTTTGTTTATAGTTTCTATTTCCTTTTTCATACTTTTGTAGTTCTCACTTAGTTCCTTGTAGTTGTCTGTGAGTTTCTTGAGCAACCTTGTAACCATTACTTTGAATTCTGTATCTGATAGCTTGCTTACCTCCATTTCATTTAGCTCTTTTAGTGGGGAGTCTTCCATTGCTTTTGATTGCAGGTTCTTTTTATTTCTCCCCATTTTAAGTGGCTCTTTTTGTTTGTTTCTGTGCTTTCTGATGTTTCATTTTGCCAGGTGTGTTTATAGGGTGAACTTCTATGGCATGAATTCTATGAGATTCAGTGGTGTGGTCTCTTTGATCTTGTATGGATGCTCTAGGTTTGTCCTTTCTTCTGCTTGTGTGGGCTCTCTTGTTGTACTTGGATTTTTACTTTTTGGTGGTTCTACTTTCCATGGGTTCTCTCTTCCAATGGGTATACTGATGATCCCACCTCTCATCTATTCTTGTATGTGATCAGTGGCAGGGTGTAGGTAAAATGGACTAAGACGTTGGGAGAGTATACTATGAGATTTACAGTATCAACAAGTAGAGAAAAGATAGGAGATCCTTTGGATAAGTATAACATTAATCATGATATTTCACCCAACTAGCCACTTTTTATAAAAGGTGAAAGAGAGTTCAGACTCCTGTTAGAGGGGAGGAGGATTGTGAGCTGAATCCACAAAACAGAATGCTTTTGCAAGGTTAGATAATGATCTTATAGTGAGAGTAAAAGATAGAAAGTAGGAGTAGTATGGGAGAAAATAGAGTTCACCACAACAATAATAAAACTCAAGAATAAAATGAAATAGGCTAAGACCAGGGAGGGTTGCTGTGTAGTATGTACAATTGTATAGAACAACAGTTATTCACAACAGTACTGGAACAACAATGATATGACAAGAAATATAGGATTTGGATAACAAGAATAAAAAGTAAACAATCAAAAGTAGTGTGTTATTGGAACATGAGTGAAGTGAAAGAAGGAAAATTAAAATACAATATGAAAAAGAGAATAAAGAAAACCATTCAAACAATATAATTAATCAGAGAAATAAAACTAAACAGAAAGAAGAGAAATAAAAAATACTAATAAAAGAAGTAAAAACAATGAAAAATAATAATACAAATAAACAATAAGATGCCAGTTCTATAGGATTGCAAAGTGAAATTTGTCTCAGTATCTCAGTTTTTGTGGTTAGACTTGTGCTCCCCCTTTGGATCTGTCTGTGGACCTTTCACAACTCCAGGTCTTATTGTCTCACTTGGGGGAAAGAAAAAAAAATAAGCCTCCTGCTGAGTTAAAAAACCCATTGAGCGAGTTCTGCTGGTCTTCCTGGATGCCACAGGAAGAGTGGGGCTGGGCTTCACTTTTCCCCCTTCTTACAGTTTTGTGAGGGTGGGGGCCAGGTCCAGGCCTCAATATTCACAGCTGCCCGGCCTCCATCCCAGGTACTCCTTAAGCGGCTGGTTCTTCACTGTCCATTTGCGCCAGGCCTGAGTCTTTAATCTACCACTTGTGCTGAGGGCCTTGCAGTGCACTTCCTCCTAACTTTTTAGAGCCCAGTGTGGCCAGAGCCCACCACTGGGCAAGCAGTGCCAGTGAACCACTGGGAGCGCATGGTGCCACTCAGCCTCTGGGGAAGCAGCACGAATCAAGCTCGGGTGTGCAGCTCAGATCAGCCTTGGGGAGAGTGGTGCTGAGAGATGCCAGAATCAGCAGGGCAGGTGGCACCAGTTAGCCTCCAGAAAAGTGGCTCTATACAGCTGCCAGGCTATCAGCCAGAGTCTAGTCCAGGCGCGGGGTTCAAATCCACTGTTGGGAGTGTGGCCTGAGCCAAGCACCAGTGTGCAACTCAAATCACCCTGGGGATGAGCCAGCTGTTGCACAAATGTACCTTACAAAGTGACTGTGAGCTTTTTTTTTTCTTTTGAGTAAAACCTCTAGTTTAAGCCCACCATTCTTAACAAGCATCCAGCTTTTCACACAGCCTAATTTTCTAACCAGACTGGAGACTATCCATGTCAGGGTCTGACACAGCCCAACTCTTCTCCTATTTCCAGGTGTTGCCAGCTCCCCAGTTTCTCTTGTAATGACCTAGCTGGCATCCACAGTCCCAGCTGGTGTACATTGCCTCTGTATGTCTTCCACTTTGTCTCTGTTCCCCCCAGCGACTTTCAGCATCCAGGTCTCTCCTGGTTCTAGGCTTCCTTCCTTGCTCTGGTAGGGGAGGGAACTGGTGATCTAACTCTCCTCCAAGTATCCTGCAGCAGGCACTGGGCAGGGGCCACAGCAGCTGAAGTCCCTGCGTAGATCCCAGGGACCTTACCATCCCAGCACAATATCCTCACCATCTGTTTTTCAATGTCTTCTACATTTTTTGCCTCCAAACTTTATTTAAGATGGGATTCCATTGGCTGTTCACTCTGTTCCTCAGAATATTGGCTAGGTGTTCCAGCTGGGCACAGGGAGAACTGGGCTCTGCTCCCACCTACCTCACCATGATCTTCCATCTAGCTAAAGTTATTATTGATAGGTACTTATTTATTGTCATTTTCCCCTTTCTGCCTGTCTTTCCATCCCCCCCATCTTCATCTTCTTAAAGAAACCCCTTTAGCCTCTCTTGCAATGCTGGTATTGTAGAGATGTATTCTTTTAGCCTTCTTTTGTCTGGGAAACTCCTTATTTAGCCTTCCATTTTAAATGAGATTTTGCTGTGTATCATAGTCTTGGTTGCAGACCTTTGCTTTTCGGTACTTGGAATATTTCTTGCCATTCCCTCCTGGTTTACAGTATTTCTGTTGAGAAATCAAATGCTAGCCTTATCAGAGCTCCTTTATATGTTGCTGTTTGTTCCTTGCTGACTTCCAGATTCTCTCTTTGTGTTTATAATTTGCCCTTTTAATCATGATATGTCTTGGAGAAGGCCTCTTTGGGTTTATCTTGATTGGGACTCTCATGTTTTCTGAACTTGCATGACTTTTTCCTTCACCAAATTATGGAAGTTTTCTGTCATTTTTTATCAAACAAGTTTTCTATCCCTTGCTCTTTTTCTTCTCCTTCTGGTGTTCCTATGATACAAATGTTTCATGCTATCCTGAAGTTGCCTTAAACTACCCTCATACTTTTTGAGTCTTTTTTCTTTTGTTGCTCTACCTGGATATTTCTTTCTATTTTGTCTTGCAGCTCCTTGATTTGGTGTGCTGCTTCATCCAGTCTGCTTGCAATTCCTTTTCGTGTATAGCTTTATTTCAGATATTGTATTGTTTATTTCTTCCTGATTTTGCTTATAGTTACTATTTCTTTTTCATGCTATTTACTTGCCACTCAGTTTCTCGTCATTGTCACTGACCTCCTTCAACATCCTTATTACCATTTTTTTTGAAATCTATGTCTGATAGATGGCATTCTTCAATTTCATTTAACTTTTTCTGGGGACTGCTCTATTTCTTTCAATTGGGGGTTGTTTCTTTGTCCCCCTATTTTGGGTGACACTTTTTGTTTCTTCATCTCAAGTTGTTCTGCTTTGCCCACCTGTCTTCATGGGGTGCACTTCTGTGGTACAAGTTCTGGGGAACTCAGTCATTCAGAGTCTTTGATCTCCTGACCTGATGCTCTAGGATTTCTATATTCAGTTTAAGTGGACTCCCTTGTACTTGGACTTTTATTATTGATGGCTCATTCACTGGTAGGTTCTCCCCTCAAGCTGGCTTACTGATAGTTATAACTACTTGCACATCTTGTAAGTTATTTTACAGGTGCTGATTAATAAGACTATAGTACTCAGAAATCCAAACTCATGCCATCAAAAACTCCTCCCTACTACATCAGCAATAATATCAATAGTAATTGAGCATGCATTAATAAAGTAGGAAAGAGGTTAAGAATATAATACACAACATAGGAAAAAAAGATTATGAGGTAACTATAGGAGAGAAAAATGATGTTGAGTAGGAAAAAGGAGGAGCAAAAATAAGAGTAGGGAATAGAAATAAGGCAAAGAAAGAGAAAAAAATTAAAGTGCAACTAAAATGGGGAAAGGTGATAGCAAAATGGTGTAAAAAAGGGAAGAGTATAATCTGAGGTTTGAAATAAATTTTAAAACAGTGAACCAAAGGGAACAAAATTTCAGAGAAACCACAACAGGGTCAATTACAATGACAGCTGAACAAAGAATGATAAAGGTATAAAGAGAATAAGAAGATTATACAAAAGAGAAAAGTGAAAATGTGATGTCTACTGTAAAGAAAAATTATTTTGAGAGGATAGAGGGAGGGGAGATAAGAGTAAGGAATAGAATCCAGGGTAAGAAAGGAGAAATAATGAAATTCCGAATTCAAGTAATTAATGGCAGGAGGAAGGCAAAATGGAGTAAGACAGGGAGAGAGTAACCCATGAGATTTGAAATTAAGAAAAAAATAGGGATTAAATAGAAATATAGTTGAAGAAGAACAGCGATAATCATAATATCCATGCCAAACAAGCCACAATTTATAAAGGTGGAAAGAAAATAAGAATATTATAAGACGGGGAAAAAGAATGTTAGCTGACTAGAGGAAGGAAGACTGATTTTGAGAGGATACAGGGAGGACAAATATGAAGAGTAAGGGATAGGAACAAGGCAGAGTGTTGGGGGAAGTAAAATTTACAATGAGAAAATGAGAAAGGGCAGGAAGAAGGCAAATGGAATAAGTCAAGGGAAGGGTACAATGTGAGATTTGAAATAAAAATAAAATAAAAATCATAAAAGTTTAAACAAAAAGAATAAAAATAAAAAAGCAAAGAATAGTGAATTAGTTGCAATACAATTGAATACAAAGAAGAAATATTAAAGGCTATGTGAAAGAAAGAAAAAAATAATGCAAATTCTGAAGAAGAATGAAGTGGAATTCATCTCAGCAGAGTTTGGTGTTTGCCTTTTGTCTTCTCTTTCTGGATTTGCCCCTGGCTTTTTATCAGCTCTAGGTCCAGGGGTGGGTTGTCTAACTTCTGGCAGCTCTACCTGTATCACCTTCATGTGCCTTTAGAGGGAGTTTCTGTTGCAATTGGGAAGGTGGTATCCCTGGGTCTCCCCTGGGAGGCATTGTTTAGTCTCCTGGGAAAATTGTGACTGTGTTCTCCCTCCCCCTGCACCACCCATTGTCTTGGTCTTCCCCAGCTTGTTTCCAATAATATATAGTTTCTGATGCATTAGCTGTCTCTTTCAAGGGAGGGCCTTGTCTGTTTAAGAGGGTCAGGTATTTCCTGCTTGGTGCTGATGGCGGGTATGTGTGTGAGCCGAGGCTTATTGTAGCTCTCATTCCCCCTTGCTGCACCAATTTCTGACCTCCCAGATTTACTGGCTTCAGTGGAATAGGGCCCTAAGAACCACAGGACTTTGTTTCCACGTGAGAAGTTCAAAATTGGCCCTTTAGTCATTTCTCTTTCTGCCTTTCTTTTGTGGATACACACCCTGCCAGGGGTCCTTGAGCCTGTCCTGCCTGTTTTGCTGAGCCACCCTGATTGGTGGTGCTTGTGCTCCCATAGGAATTGGGGGCTGGGTATGTCCTTCCCTTCCTGGAGGTTTGATCTCCCCTGGGAAAGTGGGCTCTGTATGGCTGTAAATAATCTCTGGTGCTCAGCTCCAGCCCATTCAGTTGCCAGCCCACTGTCCTTGTAGCAGACACAGTCCCAAACTCTCTACTCCATGCAGCCTCTGACCTGCCAGCTGTGCTAGGCTGGAACCAAGAAATCCCTTCTCTGTGCACCTTTCTTTTTTTTTTTTTTTTTTTTTTTTTTTT
>CM052541.1:78319978-78368447 GCA_028533065.1 Trachops cirrhosus
CTGAAATAGAGTTGTCTGTGCACCTTTCTGATCTCTCTGCCCAACTTCTTTCAGTTGGAGCCAACAGCACACTGAATCCTTTCCCCTTGTTGGCAGGGCAGCTGCACCTCAGTTTCCCTTTTAAAAAGTATGTCTGGGCACTCCCACTGCAGCACTGAGTCACTGGCTAGATTTCCATACACACCACTTCACCAGAAAGCCAAAATTCTCTCACTGTCACAGCTGGCTGGAGTCTGCCTCCTCCGCCCAACCCAGATGCAGATAGAATCCCTCTCTCTCTCTCTCTAGCAGTCTCCCATTTGTCATTTGCTACTGCAGCTGTGAGTATGCTACTCTGTGTGTGTATGTTTGTAGTCTGGATCTCCCCAAGTTTGTGTATCCAAGTCACTCTAGGCCTAGGTCTGGGGGTTGTCTGTCCTAGTAGGAGAGGGAGATGCAAAGCTGTGATCTCTGACAAGGCTCTCTGCAGCTGCAAGCACTGCACATGATGCACTTCCCCTTCAACCTATCAAATCTCCTTACTGCCCATTGTGAAGGATTTTCTGTAGCTCTTGGCTTCCAAACTTCATATCACCTAAGATTCCATTGAATGTTCAGTTTATTTTTGGGAAGATGAGCCAAGTATCCAAGTTGTGGGCAAGAGCAAGTGGAATCAGCTTCCATCTACTTAGCCACCATCTTTTATCCCTCTATTATTTTTCTAGTAAAGGGGTGAACACTTTGAACTGTCTACCCCACCTTATTCTGCGTTGCCCAGTATAAATGTTTTAAACTAGTTTACCTTCCATATAGATCTCTGTTCTCTTCTTCCTTCACATGTAAATTTCCTGTTCCTTGAAATGTACTTCTCTTACTTTTTCACCTAGTAGGTAATCAGAAATTCTTCTCCCACTAAGTGGTACCTCTCCAGGCCCCAAAGCTCTCAATGCTCCTTTTAGACACAAACTTATAATTTTTACTGTAAACATCTATTTTATGTCATCATTGCACAAGTGATAATTTTGATTGAATTAGTTGTGTACCATTTGTCCATGTATTCATTAAATATACACTAAGTAGAAACCTACTTTGTGGCAGGAATTAAGCAAAGTGCTAGAAGTTCAGCATGGAAAATGAACACTTAGTTCTATTCTAAAGATATGTATTCTTGGTTTTATCAGCTCCAACCCAATGCTTGACACATTGTAGATTCTCAATAATGGGTATTATGTGTTTATTTAAGTCTGATTACCATTCACTGAGCTTCTAGAGGTAAGTTAATAAATAATGATTATTATTATCTCTCACATATAGTCATATATTATCCTATCTACTACTAAAAATACTAATGAGGAAAGCATTATTATACCCTTGTGCAGGTAAGAAAATTAAGACTTAGGTTAAATTATTATTAAGTGACAGATACATGATTCTAACTCAGGTTTGTCCCTCCACTAAAACTTATTGTTTGACATAGAACAATATACAATTTGTTTAAAATAGCAAACATAATTTGTTTAAAATAACAACTTCCTTATAAATGATATTTTGGAATAGAAATGTATTTACATTATGCTTATTATAATCATCTTTTTTGGAACAGTGAAAGAAAATTTTAATTAATTTTTGAAGTAATGTGTAAAATTTCTGTTCATAAATTGAACATAGACAGGAGTTCATTTGCATAATGCAGTCAAATCATATAATTCAATCTTTTTCTCCACAAATCCTTTATAAATTGTAGAGCTGCATGACAAACTAAATTTGAAAATGAATTCCCACATTCCTTGTTATAATATCCAAGGAAGCATAAAATAATTATTTAATATCTATATTTTGTATAATTCAAATAGCATGTCTTAACTATAAATGTAATTAAAATAACTTTCATATTAAGTGTCACTTAGGCTTCAGTGATACACATTTAATTCTTATTTATTTATGTATTTTTTCAGGAAACTCTTCTTATATTTTAACTCCCTTCTTTCTCCTGACTCTCTTTCTATTCCTCAGTCAGATAAACTATCCACTCACCTTCTGATCTAGCCCTCTCCATAGGGAAATAACAGATTCCCAAAGATGTCTACATCCTAATCCTAAGGAATAGATGGAGAAAAGGGGCCTTTGTAGATATGATTAAGTTATCATTCTTGATATAGGGTGTTTATTTCAAATTGCCCAGCTTGTTTTTTTAATTTTAATATATTTTATTCATTATGCTATTACAGTTGACCCATTTTTTCTCCCCTTTATTCCCCTCCACTTTGTACTCCACCCGACCATCATTCTCCCACCTTAGTTCATGTCCATGGATTGTATATGTAAGTTCTTTGGCTTCTCTGTTTCCTATACTATACTTAACCTTTCCCTGTCTATTTCATACCTACCATTTATGCTTCTTTTTCCCTGTACCTTTTCCTCCATTCTCTGTACCCCCTCACCACTGATAATGCTCCATGATATCTCTATTTCTGTGAATCTGTTCCTATTCTAGTTATTTGCTTTGTTCATTATTTTTTTTAGTTTCTGTTGTTGATAGCTGTGAGTTTGTTGTCATTTTACTGTTCATATTTTTTATCTTCTTCTTTTAGTTACATAAGTCCCTTTAATATTTCATATAATAAAGGCTTGGTGGTGAGGAACTCCTTTAACTTGACATTATCTGGAAAGCACTTGATCTGTCCTTCTATTCTAAATGATAACTTTGCTGGATAGAGTCATCTTGGAAGTAGGTCCTTGCCTTTCATGACTTGGAATACTTCTTTCCAGCCTTTTCTTGCCTGAAAGGTTTCTTTTGAGAAATCAGCTGACAGCCTTATGGGCACTCCTTTGTAGGTAACTGTCTCCTTTTCTCTTGCTGCTTTTAAGATTCTCTCTTTATCTTTGATCTTGGGTACTGTAATTATGATGTGCCTTGGTGTGTGCTTCCTTGGGTCCAACTTCTTTGGGACTCTCTGTGCTTCCTGAACTTCCTGGAAGTCTATTTCCTTTGTCAAATTAGGGAAGCCCTCCTTCATTATTTTTTCAAATGTGTTTTTAATTTCTTGCTCTTCCTCTTCTCCTTCTGTCACCCTTATGATTCAGATGTTGGAATGTTTAAAGTTGTCCCAGAGGTTCCTGTGCCTCTCCTCATTTTTTTTTGTGAATTCATGTTTCTTCATTCTGTTCTGGTTGAATGCTTATTTCTTCCTTATTCATGAAACTATTGATTTGAGCCATCGTTTCCTTCCTGTCACTCTTGGTTCCCTGTACATTTTCCTGTTTTTCACTTTTCATAGCCTTCACTTTTTCCTGTATTTTGTGACCATACTCAACCATTTCAGTGAACATCCTGATTACCAGTGTTGTGAACCATGCCTTTGATAGGTGGGCTATGTCTTCATTGCTTAGTTGTATTTTTCTGGAGCTTTGATCTATCCTTTCATCTGGGCCATATTTTTTTTTTGTCTCAGGTGCCTGTTACATAGTAAGAGGTTGGGCCTTAGGTATTCACCAAGGAAGTGCAACCCACATCACTGCATTGAGGCACTGTATGTGGGGGAGGGGTCCAAGAGGGAACAATGCCACTTGTTCAACCCTCCACAAGCTTTCAGTCACTTCCTCCACTACCTACAAGCAAATCGGGCCCTTCTGGTGCTGATTCCCTGGTGGGTGGGTTTATGTATGTTCTAGGACCCTGTGTGTCTCTCCAACAAACTCTCCTGTGAGACTGGAAGTTTCTCCCACCACTTTAACCCTCACAGGATTTTTTTCAGTCAGAGGTTTTGAGGCTTTATTTGCCTACATTGGCTGCATATTCTTTCTTACTCCCCAGTTGTTCCTCCCAGCTTATCTGCACACAAATGTGGGACCTTTCGCTCCACAAGCCACCACCTCACCTGCCCTGGTCCTCCAGTCACCATCTTGCTGTGATTCTTCTCCACCCTTGCTGCCCATCTCCACCCCTCCTACCAGTCTGGATGAATGTTTGTTCTTTAACTCCTTGGTTGTTGGACTTCCACAAGGTTCAATTTTTTGGCAGTTCTGATTACTTTTTGTTTTTAAATTTGTTGTTGTCCTTCTTTTGGTTATGCAACATGGCAAGGTGTATCTATCTATGCCTTCATCTTGGCCAGAAGTCTGAAATTACCCAGTTTGATTCAACGTAATAACATAGGTCCTTATAAAAATAAAACAAAGGGATCATAGTGAAAAAAGCAGTGTTGATAAAAACATTGATCGAAGTGAGGTGTTATAAACGTAATGGAAAGGGCTACAAGCTAAGGAATGTAAGTTGCCTTTGTAGGCTAGAAAAAGCAAGGCACAGATTCTCCCCTGGAGCCTGTGAGAGGAATGAAGACCTGACAATGCTTTGATTTCACCCCTGTAGTAAGCCTCACTTTGTACTTTTGATCTTCAGATACGTAAGGTAAACATTCATGTTGTTTAAAAACATTGAATTTATGCTAATTTATAACAGCAGCAAGACAAAACCAATATATCTTTACCTCTCCTCTCATTATCACAGTTACCACATAATTATTCAAGGAAAAGCATGAAATTTCTTGTGGAAAGCAATTTGTCACTGAAGTTGTTCATCAAGGTTTAGAATTTTTTTTAATTCAAGGAAAAATGCATTTTTAAAATGCCATAGTATGAAGTGATGCAGTAACTCACACAACACTTCCATCTACTTACATAAATTTAAACAATGCCAAAATTGGGTGGTTATATATTAATTTTTTCTAGATCAATAGAATTTTTAAACATCTCATCAAATCACAAGACTGACTATTCTATAAGATTACCATTAAAATCAGCAAAATACACCACATTCTGATAACCCCCACAATAAAATACAGTGTATAGCTTAATAATTCAACCAAGAATATAGCTAGTGAACACCAACAAGATGAGCCATTAAGCACAGGATCTTAATCCAGAAGACAAGATTCCAAAAAGTAGGTGAAGAGAAAATCTGGAGTGGGTTATGTATAATTTTGAAATTTGAGTATGGTTGCATGACTCTGGTTAGATTTTGGAATTATATGAGATACAACATTTTTGGACAGTTATGTAGATTGTTAGGTGTTGCTTCCCTCTGTGAATATAGTTTTTTCTAAATTATTAAACTTTATTTTTAGATCAGTTTTAGGTTTAAAGAAAATCAAAGACTTGATACAGACAGTTCCCGGATTTCCTCTTACTCCACTGCCTTTCACAGTTTTTTTCTATTATTAATATCTTACTTGGAAAAGTATATGTGTCACAATTTATTAATATTGATGTGTCATTTTAAAATAAAATCCATAATTTTCATTATATTTTACTCTTTTTGTTACAAAGTTCTAAGTGTTTTAACAAATGCATAATAACATAAGGTATCTACCATTATAATATTATATAGTTCCACTGTCCTAAAAATCTAATATATTTTTATATGCACTGGTACAATAATATTGTATTAATATTACTTAATATTATTAAGTAATATTTGTATTACTTAATACAAATATTAAGTAATATTGTATTTACTTATTGTATAAGTAAATTGTATTTATTTATACAAATAAATATTGTATTTATTGTATATACAATACAAATATATTGTATTCATATATTTTATAAACTATTCCCACAACAATCCTTATTTGCAACAAATTATTTTATTTGACATAGAAGTTCTTCTATGATGTTACACTAGGCAAACTTAGATTTCAAAAACCTACTCACCTAAAGGCAAACTTGGTTACTCATTGTTACAGAGACAACTATCATGTATTTTCCCAACTGGGATGACTCCCCACTTTTTCCATTGTGCAGATCATCCAAAAGCTCCTATTCAAATTCAATCTGTTTGGGCTTTTCTGTGCCAGATCAGGCCTCTTTTGTTTATGGATTTCTTTTTTTAAAATTTTTGTTTAAGTACAGTTGTCTCTATTTTCCCCATACTCCTCCCCTATCCACACCCATACCCAACTCCCACCCTATAATCCTATCCCTCCATGGGCCCATGGGTCCTTTGTACATGTCCTTTGATAACTTTTTGTCCATAGGTCCTTTGTACATGGGTTTATCCATGGGTTCTTTGTACATGTTCTTTGACAACTTTTCTTATTCCCCCTGTTATGCCCCTCCTCCTCTCCCTCTGGTTACTGTCAGTTTGTTCTTCATTTCAATGTCTGTGGTTACATTTTGCTTGCTTGTTTGCTTTGTTGATTAAGTTCTTTTATGGATTTCTAAAAAAAGCATTGTCTCTCTGCCATTTATTAAATAGTTAATCATGGGTCATTTTGGCCTCTTTGGTTACATCATCAGGAATATTAACTTCTTATTGTGGGAATATGTTGAATTGTCATGAAGGTGTAGATATTTATCTCAATTTTTTAAGGATCTCCTTAGGGAGCAGAAAGTCACTCTGTATGTGTGTATTGAGTAGAAATAATAACTAAAAGAAAATTATTGCTTTCTTCTTGAGCTCTTCTTGAGCTCTGCTTTCTTGGGGCTGAATGGAAAGACACTATACTTACTCTCACTGAAGAAATAACTCATGTGAACATTATTTTATAATAATAAGAGAACAGGCCTGAGCTGTAAGGAAGAAGTTTTAAGAAAAGATGCATAAACTTGTCAATATTGCAAAAAGAAAAAAAAGAGGAAAGCAATTTTGTGATAGACCAAAGATTATACTTTTCAACTTACTGTTAAAGTTAAAGAGACTTATATGAGCATCAATCGTCAGTGTGCCCAGGAAGACTAATAAGAGGGTACTGAAGAGACAGACAGCAGACAGTGGAGAGGACATAAGCCCTCAAATCTGCAGAAGCCTCTCCTTCTTGTGCCTCATTCTTTCTCTCTTTGTTCACTCATACATCTCTGTCCTCCACACTGCATATTTTTTGTGTGCTACTTTAACCTTCCTCTTCCTAAATTCTGTGTGTTTGCATGTCTGTGATTATAAATGCAAAGATATATCTTCAAAGAAAGGTATACCTTCTTGTTTCAGTAGTCATGTTCACACTACATTCTTTCTTCACAAAAGTATCCATTTACAAATGGTGATCTCATATCTAGGTACAGATAGTAATTACCTGACAGTGATTTCCCACCATACCATTAGAGCAGAGGAACCCATGACCATATTATAGCCCCTGATAATTACCCTTTGGTTTTCCTTTGATAGAATACTCAGTCTGGGTAATGTATAGGTTGGGAGGCGATGAGAAGAATGGAGGAGCTGAGGGTGGTGATGAAAACTGTTGTCATCTATGAAGTAACCATAGATGAAGTTGGGTTATTCGCTGTGCTATTACATTTTATATACTTTTCAAAACAACCTTACCAAATTCATGGTCTACTTTTACCACAGTGACTGCACAAAGTACATTAATTTCCCAAGTTACAAGTTACATAAGTTTCACAATCTAGCCTATCCTACTCAAAATTTCGTGTTCTTCCTCTCTGTTCTATGTTAAATACTATAGCAGTAGAGTGAGAAGAAGGATGCTATTTAATACACCCAAGACAGCTATAAAGTGGTGAAATCTGGATTAAAAAATGATGTAACTAAAGTGCATGCTGCTCTTGTTTTGCATTTTTGATATATTTTACTGATTATACTATTACAGTTTTCCCAATTTCCCCCTTTGGCCACCTTCACCCAGCACCTTCCATTCCCTTTAGCAACCCCCCCTTGGTTCATGTCCATGGATCGTACATATAAGTTCTTAGGCTACTCCATTCCCTATACTGGACTATATTCCTCTTAATATCCCCCTGTTTATTTTGTACTTACAAAGTTGTACTTCTTAATCCTTGAACATTTTCCCCCATTCACCCCTCCTCCCTCCCAAATGATAACCCTCCCAATGATCTCCATATCTATGATTCTGTTTCTGTTCTGCTTTTTTGCTTAGTTTGTTTTTTAGATTCAATTGTTGATAGTTGTGAACTAATTGCATTTAATGTTCATAGTTTTGTTTTTCTTCTTAAATAAGTCTTTTTAACATTTTCTATAATAGTGACTTGGTGATGATGAACTCCTTTAGCTTTACCTTGTCTATTTCACAGAAATAAATACAAGGAGGGTTCCAAAATGAGGAGACAAAAAATATGGCCCAAAGGAAGAACAGATTAAAACTCCAAAAAACTAAACAAAATGAAAATAAGCAATCTATCAGATGCAAATTTCAAAACGCTGCTTATTAGGATGCTCAAGGAACTCATTAGGCACTGTTTTCAACAGCACAAAAAAAGACCCACACAGAAATGAAGATTACACTAAGTGAAATGAACAAAAATGTAGATGTAACCAACAGTAGAGTGGATGAAGCCAAGAATCAAATCAATGACTTTGAATGTAAGGAAGAAAAAACATTCAATCAGAACAGCAAGAGGGATTGTCAAGGAACATGTATAAAGGACACATGGAAAAAGCCAAAGCGGGGTAGGACCGAGGGTGGGAGATGGGGATGTCTGGGATGGGGGTGAATGGTGGGGGGAAAATGGAGACAACTGTGCTTGAACAACAATAAAAAAAGAACAGCAAGAAGAAAAAAGGCATCAAAAATGAGACTAGTCTAAAGAACTTCTGGGACATCTTCAAATGTACAAACATTTGAATCATTAGGTGTTGAAAGGAGAAGAGAAAGAACAAGAAATTGGAAACTTATTTGAAAAAATGATAAAAAAGTACTTCTAAAATTTTATGAAGGAAGTAGACATACAAGTCCAGGAAGCACAGAGATTCCCAAAGAAGATGGACCCAAAGAGACACACCATAATTAAAATGCCAAAGATTAAAGATAAAGAGAAAATCTTAAAAGTAGCAAGAGAAAAGCAGATAGTTCCCTACAAAGGAGTTCCCATAAAACTGTCAGGTGATTTCTTAAAAGTAAGTTTTCAGGCTAGAAGGAACTGGCAAGAAGTATTCAAAGTGATGAAAAGCAAGGACTTATAATCCAGCAATGCTATCATTTAAAATTGAAGGACAGATGAGGTTAATTATTTAGGGTTTTTTTTCCACTTAGTAATATGTTTTAAAAGTTAATTAAATTACTTCAAAAGTACACACTCTTATTTCCCCATTGAGCTATAGTCCTATGAAGCAAGAAATTAGAAAGAAAAACAGAAAGCAAATAAGAATTGAACTCCCACTGCCCAACTGTTAGTGAAGTATTGAGCAAAAGGGAAGAAGGGCTCATAGACATGGACAACAGTATTGTGAATGTCAGAAGTAGGGGGTATAAGGGGACTAATGGGGAATGGGAAAATACAATAAAGGTTAGAAAATAAAAAAATAAAATTTAGTTATACATAATTAATGATAAGGTATTAAGCAAGCTTACTCTATATAACTTTACTTTTTTTAAAGACCTGGTAACTAAAAAAAAAATCACAGTTTTCAAAGAATTAGAGCAAGAGGATGCTAAAGGAAAGAGACACTGAATCAATGAAGGATTCTGATAGCTCTTTCAGAATCCTTTGGATTTTAGTAAGAGTAGCCAGACTGAGGCTGATTAAAGAAATTGTTGCTTCAGTATGTCTTTATGGTTTTTCCTTGTCAACTCTCATAACAAGATACATGAGTTTATTTATCTCCATTACTGTTGTTTTCCATAGTGTAAAACAGACCTTGTCTTTGTTTTTACCCCAGGTGAAATAAAATAATGTTTCTGATGTCACAGAATTAATAAGTGGAAAATTTGGGATTCATATTTAGGCTTGCTTTCAAAGAATCCTCACTATTTTACCATGTTTCAAGATGATGTAGAAAATACAGCAACTAGATAGTCAAAAGCTGACTAATGTCTCTCCTTTTGAATAATACATTGTTGTACACTGATACTAAACTATTTAATCAGAATAGAAACACATTAAAGTTTGGATGTGACAATTAGCTGCCCTAATACTAAGAAAAACAATAGAAAAATAAATGTTTTCAATAACAGTATCCAACAGTTATTGGAATTACAATTTTCAAACCAAAACGTACATATAAGATAGATATTCTTGTTTTTTTTTTTTTTTATGAGGCAACAGGCACAGAGAAGTTAAACAACTTGGAGCTGTGATTTGAAACTAATAGTCCAGGTACCCAAATTCACTTATTGACCTCCATACAAGGCTCTATAAGCATCTTCATAGATTTCTACCATGTAATCATGTTACCTATGGTGTTTAGCTACATATTGAGAAAGGAAAGAGAAAGAACTAGACATATAGTTTAACAGCAATGCTTATACTTTGAGATGCTTTTATGTTGCTGGTTAGCATTTTTTAAATATCCATTTGAAGAACTCCCTTTAGCACTCCTTGTAATGCAGATCTAGAGCTGAAAATATCTGTCTACTTCTGTTTTGCTGAGAAATATTTTTATTTTTCCTTCAATTTAGAAAAACAAATTTGCCAATAGGTATTCTTGCTTGACATTTTTTTTACTTTAATATCTTTGAATATACCATCCCTTACTTCTGGCACATAAGGTTTCTGCTGAGATTTCCACTTATTGTCTTAAGAGGATTCCCCTTGTATGTAATGAGTTGGGGTTTTGCTGTTGCTGTTGTTGTTGTTTTAAAATTTCTTTGTTAGTCTTTGACTTTTGACAGTTTGATTTTAATATGTCTTCTTGTGGACTTGATGATGTTATTTGAAATTGTTTTATCTTCTTATATCTGGATGTCTTTCCCCCAACCCCAAATGTAGGAAGTTTAGGGTCATAATCCATTTGCATAAGTCTTTGGTCTTTTTCTCTCCCTTCTTTTGTGACTCTTATAAAGTGTCCATTGATCTTCTCAATAGTGTCTCATAACTCTCAATGTTGCCACATTTATCCAACCTTTTAAAAAAATTGGTTAATTTTTTTCTATTAATAAAATGTAGTATAATTCTATTCAATTAACAAAAAATTAACAGGTTAATGATCTGTGACTAATCAACCAATAAACTGTGCTAAAAACTACAAGAATCTTTACTGACTTCTATCTTTAAAACTAGTCAGCACTTGCTATGTCAGTCTTTATTTTCATAGTTTTTGAACAAAATTGAACAGTTATTTTCACCTTATAAAATGAAGTCTGAAAAGCTGCAGTGGGGAATATCAACACATAAACTCTTAACAGATAGTACAAGTCAAAATGTACAAGATTCTCTCAGACAATGGGATGGACATGGTAATTTAATAGGATTTTCGTTCAAGTGGCATTTTGTGCTGTGCCTTCCTCTCATCATTTTTTATCTTTGGGATTAAATCCTACAAAAAAAACTGGTAGTCTCAGTTTCAGGTGGGTGTGGACTTTGTTGTGTAAAATATAACTTATATCCTTAAATTGTCCCATTACTCTTGGAAATGGTTATACTGCATATACTCCCAATGTCAAATTTTGCTAGTAAAGAATCAAAATTAAGCCTTTCCATTGAGACAGTTGAGAAATTTTAGTATTTTAAACTCTAAATCAACTACTGTGTAGTTTTTTTTTGTTGTTTTTATTCTTTTTCACTTTTTTATTGTTGTTGAAGTACAGATGTCTCCATTTTCCCCACAACACACTCACCCTCCCAGCCAACTCCACTCCCCACCCTTGACCCTACCCACCTTTGATTATGTCCATGTGTCCTTTATACATATTCCTGAAGACTCTTCCCTCTTTCCCCCACATCATTATCCCCTCACACCTCCCCTCTTGTTACTGTCAGTTTGTTCTTAATTACAATGTCTCTGGTTATATTTTGTTTGCTTGTTTGTTTTGGTGATTAGGTTCTACTTATAGGTCAGATCATATGGTATTTGTCTTCCACTGCCTGGCTTATTTCACTTAGCATAATACTCTCTATTTCCATCCACTCTGTTACAAAGGGTAGGAGCTCCCTTCTTTCTGCTGAGTAGTATCCCATCATGTAAATGTACCATACTTTTTTTGATCCATTCATTTGCTGCATGGGCACTTAAGTTGCTTCCAGCACTTGACTATTGTAAATTGTGCTGCTATGAACATTCAGGTGCATAGGTTCTTTTGAACGGATGTTTCAGGATTCTTAGGGTATAATCCCAGCAGTAGAATTGCCAGGTCAAAAGGCAGTTCCATTTTTAGTTTCCTTAGGAAATCTATACTGTTTTCCACAGTGGCTGCACCAATCTGCATTCCCACCAACAGTGCACCAGGGTCCCTTTTTCTCCACAACCTCTCCAACACTTGTTGTTTGTTGATTTGTTTATAATGGCTATTCTCATTGGTATGAAGTGGTAACTCACTGTGGTTTTAATTTGCATCTCTCTAATGGCTAATGATGCTGAGCATCTTTTTATATGTCTCCGGGTCCTTTGTATGTCCTCTTTGGAGAAGTGTCTGTTCAAGTGCTTTGTCCAATTTTTTAATTTGATTGTTTGTCTTCCTGGAGTGGAGTTGTGTGAGTTCTTTATATATTTTGGAAATCAAACCCTTATCTGAGGTATCATTGACAAATATGTTTTCCCGTACAGTTGCTTCTCTTTTCATTTTAAGGCTGTTTTCATTAGCTGTGCAAAAGCTTTTTATTTTGATGAGGTCCCATTTGTTTATTCTTTCTTTTATGTCCCTTGCTCTACCGGACATACCAATGAATATATTGTGTAGTTTTTAATCAAGGAATGTAACAAGCTGGTATGGATGGGAGTGTGACTTTTAAAAAATAGACCATCAAATAATATAATCAGTTGTTGTTCTTTCTGCATTTTTGTTATCATTTATTTCAAACAAAATATCCAAAATAATATTAACCCTTATTTAACACATTTATATTCAAAAGATGTACCTCATTTAACTTGCATTCAGTAGCTAGAGGTAGCTCTTACTATATTCTTTTATTTAATTTAAACTATAAAACTGTAGGTATTTTATCTTATAAGGAAAAATAAAGACAGTTGCCAAATTGCCTTGATTTACCTGATACCAAAACCATAGTATTTTTACTCCAATACTGTGTCATCAATTTTGTATTTGTGGACACAGGATAATTAATTTTTATCCCTTAGCTGTTATTACTACTTGTTCCAAACTATTCATAGTAGATTTGTTTTGGCAATTAGGTAGATATATATTAAATATGTATATCTTTTTTGTTTACTTCATTTTTTAAGTATTTTTATAGATTATGCTATTACAGTTTTCCTAATTTTTCCCCCTCTCTTTCTCCCTCTCTTCCCCTCTCTCTAAAAATAAATAAATAAAATCTTAAAAAATGAAAAAATAATTGTATAATCTTTTTATATATGATCAAAAGACTATCATCAAGGTTATCAAACCATTTAATAAAGAAAGGAAAGTTTTTTTATCAAATGGTGCAGGACAATCTGGATATTCAAATACTTAAAAGACAAATGATGCAAAGTATTTTTCTGATTAAAAATGTGTGAATTTACATATTCACAAAAATTGAAAATTTTGGGAATTTAAAAATATGTGGAAGTAGGTTTACCCTGAGGCTCTGTGCTCCCCTAGGAATGGCCCTAAAAAAATATGTGGAACACAATACTAATAATCAGTAAAACAAAAAAAACTACATAAAGATACTTTGAGATGATGAAAATGAAGATATACTGGGATGTATTTGATATAGCTAAAATAGTGTTTTTAGATAAATTTATAGGTATAAAATATCCACAACTGAAAAAGCAGGAATATTTCAAACAAATCACCAGGCTTCTACATTATTATCCTTGAAAGGAAAACAAATAAACACAAAGAAAGAAGAAAAAAGCAAATATTAAGGGTTGCAGCAGAAACTAAAGAAACAGAAAAGAGAAAAACTATAGAGAAAATAAAACCAAAGATCAGTCTTCATAAAGGTCAATGAAATTAACAAATATTTAGCTGCATTGATCCAAAAAAGAAAAAGACTCTAAGCACTGTAATCAGAAATGAAAGAAATTACTACCTACCTTCTAGAAATAAGTTTGTGTGTTAACACATTAAATAACTTAAATAAAATTAGCAAATTCTTAGAAATACACAAACTATCAAAATTAACTAGATAATAAATAGAAATTATTTTTTAAAAATGTAATGATAAGGTTAAATTAGTAATCAAATAACTTAAAAACAAACAAGATTAGAGGGCCTTACTGGTTATACTGTTGAATATTTTTAAATATATTAATGCAATTCTTCAAGTATTTTCCAGAAATGTGAACAGAAGAAATGCTTTTCAACTCATTCTGTGAGGCTTGCATTACTGACACTAAACATCAGAAGTAAAGCAAATTGGCAACTATTTCCTCTTATGATTATGATTGCATAAATCCTTAATGAAATACTGTTGAATCTAGGACATGCAAAAACATTATACACAATGACCAAGAGGGAGTTATTTTAGAAACACAGGTTAGCTCAATATTGAAAATCTATTAATGTAAAACCTTACAACTAAAGATTAAAAAGAAAAATTATATTATTATTATTATCTTAGTGAATACAGAATAAGTATTTGACAAAATACCTATTATTCCATGGTAAATATACTGAGAAAATGAGGAATAGGGGAGAACTTCCTCAATCTAATAAGGGATATCTTTGAAAAACTCACAATTAACATCCCAATTAATAGTGAAAGACTTTATTTCAATGTCTCTGGTTATATTTTACTTGCTTGTTTTTTTTTTATAAGGTTCCACTTATAGATGAGATCATATAGTACTTGTCTTTTACTGAATGGCTTATTTCACTTAGCATAATGTTCTCCAGTTCCATCCATGCTGTCATGAAGGGTAGGAGCTCCTTTTTTTCTGCTGCATAGTATTCCATGGTGTAAATGTACCATTGTTTTTTGATCCACTTGTTTACTGAACAAATTGACAGTAACCAGAGGGGAGAGGGTGGATAACAGGGGAAAAGAAGGGGAAGGGTTGTTGAAGAACATATAAAGAACCCATGGACAAAGCCAAAGGGGGTTAGCATTGAGGGTGGGAGGTGGGGGTCGGTAGGTTGGGGGAAAGTGGTGGCAGGAAAATGGAGAAAACTGCCCTTGGACAATAATTAAAAAATAGTGAAAGACTGAATTTTATCCCTAAGATCAAAAATAAGACAGGAGTCTCTACTCTTCCTAATTCTAATGAAGATTGAATAAGAGATTTTAGTCAGAGAGATTTGTCTGCCTTAAAAGAACAAAATAAAACTATATTTGCAAGTGGTGTGATATTTTATGTAAAACAATTAGAAATCTAATAAGAACTATTATAATTAATGAATGACTTTTCCAATACTGAAAGCAGGTTAAAAGATTAATATATGAATATCAATTATATTTCTGTACAGTAACAATTAGCAAAACAAAAATGATTTAAATAAAACAATTTAGTTTTAAATAGCATTGAAAATAATAAAATACTTAAGCATATTGAACAAAAAATACAAAACATTCTGAAAATTATAAAACATTGTTGAAAGAAATTCATGAATATCAAAATAAATGAAAGACATCTCATTCATGGATTGAAAGAATTTACATCGTTACTACAGTGATACTGCCTCAATTGATCAACACTTTCAGTGTACTCTCTATCAAAGGGAAAGCTGATTTCTTTGGGAAATTTACAACATGGTCATGAAATTCAGAATTATTTGCTGAATTCAGAGTTACAAAAAGCTACAGTAATGAAAACAATGCAGCACTGGCATTGGTAGGCATATCAATGAATGAAAGAGAATAGGGAGCCCAGAAATAAATCCTCTCTCTTATGTCCATTCTGTTTTAACAAAGGTGACAGGACAATTACATGGGGAAAATAGTATTTTCCAGAATTGGTGCTGGATGTTCACATGCAAAAAAATGTAGAAGGACTAATATTTTTATATAAAAAATTAATTCAAAGACCTAAATATGCAAGCTAAAATTATGAAACTCTTACAAGAAGACATAAGTGTCAATCTTTGTGACCTTGATTGAGGCAATAAATATTTTTTTAGATATAAAGCCAAAATATCAGTAACAAAAGGAAAAGGAGGAAAATCTGGCACTATAAATATTATAATCTGTGTTTAAAATAACATCATTAACACAATTAAAAGACAAACTATGGAATGAGAGAACATTTTTGAAAATTATGTATCTAACCAGGGACTTGTTTCTAGACTATATAAAGAACTAATGATACAATTCAATGATAATAGAAAGACAAATGATTCAATTTTAAAACTAGACAAAGTGTCTGAAGAGACATACATTCAAAGAAGATATGCAAAAAGCTCTAAGGACATAAAATAATGCTAAATATTGTCATCAGGGAATTGCAAATAAAAAAACTGCAATGAAATGCCATTTTGTACTTATTAATATGGTTATAATCAAAACCACAGAAAATCTTTTGGCAAGGGTGTGAAAATATTGGAACGCTCATATACTCTTAGTAGGAATATAAGTTAGTACAATCATTTTGTAAATTTGTCTTGTAATTCTTCAAATGGTTAACATAAAGTTATCATATGTTTCAGCAATTTCACTCCTAGGTATACACTCAAGAGAACTAAAAATATGTGTCCACAAAAAAACTTGTACACAGATTTTCATAGAAGCATTTTTTCATGATATGCAAAAATTAAGGAAAAAGAAACAAATGTCCATCATCTGATGAATATGTAAATAAAAAGTGGTATATCCATAATATAGAATATTATTTGATAAATAAGAATGGAGATACATACAACAACAAGGATGGATCTGGAAAACATGTCAAGTTAAAGAAACTAGTCAAAAGTACCACATATTATATGACTCAATTTATGTAAAATGTTCAGAATAGGCAAATCTGTAGAGATTAAAAATAAATTAGTTGACTGGGAAGGGAGTAAAAGATAGAAAATTGTACTTGAACAACAATTAAAATAAAATTAAAAAAATTAAATTAGTTGTTATTTAGAGATGTGAAAAATGAATAAATTGAGAGATAATGGCTAAGGGTATAGGGCTTCTCTTTGCAGTAATGAAAATATTATAAAATTGAGTATAATGATGCTTGCACAATTCTATGACTATGCTAAAACATTGAACTGTAGACAGCTGAATGTTATGGTATGTAAAATATTTCTCAATTAAGCTATTAAAAAACTTATGGCTGATGTATTGGCGGTTTTTGTTGTTTTATTCAATGTCTTTATTATTTTCTGAAGGATGACAGACCATCGATGGGATTTTGTTTCTGAATGAATGTTTCAAGTACATTTTTAAGCATCTGTTCGAAACTCCATCTAATAGCAGATTCTAAGTAGTGATTTGACTAATAGGTCTCGTGATCAGGGACCTGCTGCTACATTTTATTTCTGTAAGGTGCATTCCTTCATTAAATTCAATTGTGTGTAAGATTCTATTATTATGAATTAAACATACCATATGTTATTGAAGTGAGACCCTGTATGTAAGTAATGTAACTCCATATCACAACAGTTCTCTGATATTTTACAAAATTTTGACAATTGTTATTACAGGTTTTATAATTGTTTTCAGTAAGAAAACTGATGTGTTACAAAATAATTTGTCAGAATTTAAAGTGTAAGTACCTGATTCTTTTTTCAGTCCCTGGTGTCTACTTCAACATCTGATCTTAGCTAATGTTCAAAAATAGTGTATTAAAAATGATGATTGATTGTAGTGTATCATGAAGTTTGTGAAATTTAACTCAAGTCATAAGGGAAAAATAATACTTGATCAAGTTGAAGGGGAAATCCAGGTAGTGATAACACTTCAAACAAAGGCAGTGCTGTATAAATATACAGGATGTTCTAGGATGATGAGACTATCCTGATCAAATTGAAACAAAATTAGCTTGCTGGCAATAAGAGATGAAGTGAGAGAATGGTTTTGTTTAATACAACATTAGATATTATAATGATAAGCAAAAGCTTTTTGATTTTTTACAGTGGAATCGGATTCCCCATCCTCCTGGGGTAGGTAGTGGGGTGGGTAGGGCAGGGGAGAGTAATGGGTGAAACATAGGGACAACTCTAATTGAACAACAATTTAAAGAAAATAAAAATAAAGAATTCTTATGTGTCATAGGTATTGGAAGATAAACTCACTGAGAAAGCTAGTTAGTCTTTTTATTTAGCTCCATTGGAGCTTACAGATAATAACTTCCATCAGACTATCTGTGCCATGCCTCATATTCTAAAAGGCACTTACTTTTCAGAAACCAGTGATATGGAGGCATTATATTCTCTAAATATAGTAAAATTTCATGAAAACTGACATAGAAAGTTTGCAGTAAGCCACACTGTGAGTGAAAAAAATCATGTCCCTCCCTCATATTTGTAGCCATATCCTTGTCTAATTTATTTCACTCTTCATAGGACTTTTATCCCCAAAGTCCTGTATTTCTGCAATTTCATTTAATCCAAGTCTGTTGCATAGTGTTCCAAAGGTCCATTCTAAAGGTGTTTCTTTTTCTTTTTTTTTCAAGTGTATTTTATTGAGTATGCTAAGGGTTTTTCTGTAGTAATGGAATACACTATTCCACATAAAAAAATTTGAGAAATTTTGAGAATTTTTTGACAATACATAAACTTCAACCTTTATTTTCCTGTTATGACACATTTGGTGATGATAAAGCAATGGACTATGGAAATTTCCTCATGCTTAGTCAAGGAAATTTGACTTGTAAGCCCATATTTTCAGTGTAAGAAAATTTATTAGAAAGCAGGTGAGAGTGGCATTATTTTATGAATAAATTTGATTCATTTTGTTTTTACAAGTATATCTTTGCAAACTTTAGCATCATTCAGTTTATCAAATAAGAATTTAGTTAGCCTGCATTAAACAATAGAGCATTTTTTCTGACATAAAAAACACAAATACTGCAAATGCAGAAGGTATACAGATTTCATGACAGCATTGGCTATTTAGGTTTCTTCTATTTTTCTGCTCAGTGATATTTTTGTATGCAGTTTTCTACTATGCATTGCCTGTGTTCACAAGAAGACATCTAGTTTGTGATGTGTATAAAAGTAAATATTAATGGGTTAATGATATAAGGATTAACACAAATAAGACTCCAATAAGACTTAGTTATCTCTCACTAGTCATCACCAGCAAATGCAATTTGTGTTGACACTTCCTCCAAGGCCGTGTATCATTCAGGCTCCTTTCTTATTTGATCCTTCCTCCAAGGCTACCACATATCACCTTTTCTGTTATTTTAAACAATTTTGTATATTAAATTATAGATGATATTCAATGTTATATTAATTTCAGATGTACAATCCAGGATTAAATATGTATATAACTTACTAAGTCATCACCTCAATAAATTTAGTACCCATCTGACACTATACATAGTTATTATAGTATTGTTGATTATATTTCCTATGCTGTACTTTACATCCCCATGACTATTTTGTAACTACCAATCTGTGCTTCTTAATTCCTTTGCTTTTTCACCCATCCTCCCAATCCCCTTCCCATCTGGCAACCATCAAAATGTTCTCTGTATCTATTAGTATTTCTGTTCTATTTATTTATTTTACATTTTAGATTCCACATGTAAGTGAAATCATATGGCATTTTCTCCTGCTTGAATTAATTCACTCAGCGCAATAACCTCTAAGTCCATGTTGCTGCAGATGTCAAAATTCCATTCCTTTTATGGCTGAGAAATATTCCATTGTATATATATAGATGCACCCCTTCTTTATCCATTCATCTATTGATGGACACAGGCTATTTCCATACCTTGGCTTGTGTAAATAATGCAGCCATGAATATATATGTCTTTTTGATTTAGTGTTTTGGCTTTCTTCTGAAAAATACCCATAAGTGGAATTGAATTGCTGGGTTCTTCTTTGTTTATTATTATAAACAAAGTCTATTATTATTAAAGTCTTTTTTGTCTGGTATAAGTAAGTATTGCTACCCTAGCTTTTTGTTTGTTTGTTTACATTTTAATGAAGTATCTCTTTTAATCAGTTACATTTCAGTCTGTGTCTTTCTATCTGAAGTGAGTTTCTTGTAGACAACATGTGTCAAGGTCTTGTTCTGTAATTCATTCAGCCTCCATATGTCATTTAATTGGAATATTTAATTCATTTGTATTTAAAGTAAGAGTTAGCAGATATGTCTTTAATGTCCTTTCATTATTCATATTTTTATCTTAATATTTTGTCTGGTATTGAGTTGTGTGATTAATATGTTTTCCTTCAAGAATTTTGAAGACTACATTATTTGTTTCTGACATCCAACATTGTTAGTAAGGAATTTAACATCAAATCTTTTTCTTTCTCTTTCTTTTCCCTCCATCCCTTCCTTCTTCCCGGTCTTCCTTGTTCTCTTTACTTTTAACACTTTAAAAATACTTTGGACATGTATAGGATATTTTGATTAATCTTAGGATAAGTAGAGTATTTTTAAATTTATTCCATTTGGTACTAGATGGGAACTTCATATGAAAACTCATGTTTTTTCTTCTGCTCTGGAAAAATGTTCTTCCATTACTTTTTGATACTTCCTTTCCTCATCTGGCTTCTTTCTATGGAGTTCATTGTAGAAGAATATTGGGACTCCTGGAATGATTACCTTTATTTTAACTATTATTCCTAATTCCTGAATTTTTTTACCTATACTTTTCTGATTTTCTAGTTTTCCCTAAAATTTAGGTTTAAATGATTAATTTTTCTGTATAGTTTTGCTCTTCCAGATTATTTCTTTAACTTTTTAATTGTTCATTTAATTTAAGACAAAAAGTTTTCAACTTTTTCTGAGATATTAAGTTGTTTTGTTTGCTTATTTATTAGTAGCTTCTTTGTTTATGCTCATTAGGTTGCCCCCCCCTTCCACTGGAATCAATTGTTCTGCATTATTTATTTATGGTTGAATTTTTTTAAAAAAAAATTATGTTACATGGTGATTCTTGTTTTTTGTGAGAGAAGTTTTGGGGAACAACTTCTATTAATAATTTATTTTCTTCTCTAGTATACTGAGTTTTGTTTACTCTCATAATTTTAGTAAATTTTTATTTCCACTTTGCTCTTGCCTAATATGAAGCCAGCTCTGTTTCCTATGTAAGCTACAATGTCATGTGGATAATAAAATTGGTTGCTGCTCTCTTCACTATGTTTCACCAATTAGCATGTTTCTTATTAGTTTTAATATTTTGGTGTCTTAAACTAATTTACTGAGAAACTCCAAATATATCTGTATTAGTGACTTATTCCTGCTATTATAAATTAACACAAATTAGTGAATAAAAACAGCACAATTTATTATCTTACAATTCTGGATATCCAGAATCTAAAATGGCTTTTGGAGTGCTAAAATTGAGATGTCTGCAGAGCTGTGTTCCTTCTGTAAATTCTCAGAAACAATTTATGTCCTCGCCTTTTTAATTTCTATAGGCTACTGCTTTCCTTGACTCATGGTCACTTCCATCTTCATCTCAGCAGGATAACATCTATAAATCTCTCTCTGTCTCTCTAATCGCAATTTCCATCATAATGCTGCCTTTTCTGTTTCTGATACGGTTGCCTGTTTCTTATAAGAATGGTTATGATTACATTGGGCCACCTAAATAATTCAGGATCATCTACCATCTGAATAGCTTTAATTTAATCATGTCTGCAAAGTCTGTGTGACTGTATGAACAGCAATATATTCATAGGTACCAAGGGTTAAAATATAAACACCTTTGGGGAGTTATTATTTAATTGGCCACATTTCACTGCCACAAGTTATTCCCTTTTCAGTCATGTGCTTATTTTATTATAATGAAATATTGAAACATGAGTCAAGATAACATTTTAATATTACCAACTTTAATGAGGAAAATTTAAATCAGTTTCTTCAGACCAATACCTATGATTTGTGCATCGTTAGCTGTTTACTGCCTATCAAGATGCAGTTGCACAAACATTAATAAAAATAAAATATATTCTTAATTTTATGTGACACATAAAATTACAGCATTTATCTTATATGGTACAGTCAATAATTAGAAAATAAATTTTAATATATATTTATTTACATGCGTGTGTATGTGTGTGTACTATTCACAGGTTTCTGGGACCTTTACATTTGTAATAGATCCTCTTCTCATGTCCCAGCACCCTGAATCTGGCACATGATAGGTACATAGAAAATATCAGTGGAGTAGAGAGCTTAGATCTATATGAGAAGATTTTCATGGCATGAGGGTCAATGAATGTTCCATCTGTGCTAGAAGCTAAGCCAAGTAAGAAGCCACATTAAAGCAGTCAATACTGAAGAGTAAACACTGGTTAAATTTGTAAATTTGTCTAATGTTTTCTTCCTATGTTTAGAAGCATTATTTAAGTTAATACTCATAGCAAACTAATTAATAAATATCATTATCTGTTTTTCATAAAAATGGAACTGAGGTATAGAGATTTTAATCAACTTTTTAAAATTCAGCAATTAGAAGTAGCTGAACTGGCATTTTCAACCAAAGTTTATTGGTCAAAGCCCATGTGTTCTCTACTATACTACATGGATGTTCTTTTGTTAATTTTAAAGTATATACTTGAAAAACCCCACTCAGGAAATATGCTTTGGGTTGTGCCAGAGTCCACCTCCTGCAGGTCCAGGAAATCCCTATGGAAGGAACAACGTTGGCAAAGAATTGGTGCTTTTAAGCTCACCAGCCGGGTATCTCTGCCTTGCTGGGGTGAGTGCTTTATTTTATACTCTGGGGTAAGCATATGTGGCAATGCGGGAGCAAAAAAATTTTTTTGTTTTCCAAAGTACATTTACTTTATCATTGTTGTGTAGAAAGGATTACATAACATTTGGATATAATTAGCAATACATGTCATATAAAATACAATTGAGCAGTTAGATACTTTGCAGTTTGCAAGCCTTATCTATATTGACATCATCTCTCTATCTAAGCCTCTTCCTTCCACTTATTTTGACACCTTATTTTTTCAAGCTTAGGTGTAAGTTTTGTGGTTAACGTGTAAAGCTATGAGTTGATTGGAATATAGGTACATTTGAGTCTGGGCATCTTGCCAAGTGACTGAGAATACAGAGTCTGTGGTCATAGTGATTAATATCTGTCTCTCACTTCTAAATCTGCTCTGCTAGCTATAAACGCCAAAAGCATTGAGATCTTGTTTGTTATAAAGGAACTGTTCCTCCATACTTTTCTCTTTCCCGGGAATGGAGTCTAACCCCAATGTGCCCAGGCCCTAACCAATTGCCTGAACAATTTATCCTTTTGAACCTGTGTATAAAAATACCAAGGAGGTCTGGTTCTCTTAAGCTTCTATGGAAAGGACAGTTCTAACCAATTTCTCCAATAATTATTTACATTAACCATCCTATGTCTATTTATATAAGCTCTAGTATAGGGCAGTGGGGGGTCAGTTGGTTATGGTGTAGGGGATCTTGTGGTCCAAGGAAATCTATATAAAACTGAATATTTAGCTCTCTTCTTTCTCCTGCCCTTTCTAGGGGATTTTGGCCTGATTAATCTATTCGGGGAAGTTCTAGTCAGGACTGGCTATTTAGTGGGCATAATTGTACTATCATGAAATAACTCCCCTTCTAGGAAACTCCTGATCAAGTCTGGGGCACAAGGGGGATTTGGAGTGGTTATGTAGTCATCACTTACATTATCCCTATAATTCTTAAGCAATTCTCATTCTCACCATTTGCTCCAGTATGTATAGCAATAAAAATGATCCCAAGCACAGGCAAGCAAGAGAAACAACACAAGGGAGATTCAGGTGCTTTCCCTGCCGAGTCTGCTGTGTGGACATGCGGCTCCCTCTGAGACTGTGTCATACAGCAGGGATGGGTTGGCTTCCATCAGGGTTGTATTTTAGAGGAAAGTAATTAATACAGAAGTATTTTTAGTAGTGTGATTTTTACATGGGTCAATTGTTTCAAATCGTGATTTTCTCTGCTATGAGACTCTAAGGGGAGGTTAAGTGAGGACTATAAAGGTTTGTGTGCTTGTGTTTGCTCTACATCTTCAGGCCCAGGATAGACTCTTTGCCTTCCTACTCTGCCTTATGCATAGTTTTCTAAGTTGCTATGCCCATGTATCAGAGTAGTCATGTGACTTTTACATCTGTGCTTCCTGTGTTCAATTGTGTTATTGATAAGCTAATGGTTTTTTCACATATCTGCAAAATCATGTATTCAATAGGAAATTGTTGATTGCCTACTATGAACTGAGCAAGTATGACATATTTTGGGGTTAGGAACATACATAAATGTAAAGAAATTGGGCATTCAATGATAGAAATATATTTAGTGTAGGAACAAATAAATATTTACTTATCTCAGAGGGGAGCTATTTTATCTCACATCAAAAAAGGTGAAGTCAAGCTGAATTTTGAGCAATAAAATGAAGCATTGGGACAAAAAGACAAGATATGGAAGTAATTTGGTATACAATGGATTTAGTTTAACACTGCTACTTATCTTCATGTAGCTCAACTTTTCATGGAGAAATGCAGAAAACAAGTGTCTCTGTGTATGTGTGTGTGTTTGTAGAGTATTATCATTTAGTATAAAGATAAAGACTAGGGTAGAACAATTTAGGATAAAAATTAAAATGTTAATTTGGGACATGTTAAATTTTATATTATCATTGGAGATGATCAATAGTGTTATTGAATACAAAAGTGATTAACAGCAAGCATTTGGGATATAATTGACAAAGGGAGGTATACATTTGGAACTCTGGGCATATATATGATATTTACAGCCATGGAACTTGAGAGAGAGAGAAAATATGATAAATGAAACTGAATTTTAAAGGAGAGGGGATCTAGTATAGTAGATTAAGAAGGATGGCAAACAGGAGAAGAAACAAGAAGGTATCATTCCAGGATCCAAATGAAACTGATGTCTGTAAGAAGAAGAAAGTGATCACTTGGGTCAAAAATGTGATGTGAATGGAGAAATAAACATGAAATATGGTAATGTGGAGATTGAAAGTAAACAAATCCTTTCAAGAAAAGAGAAAGTATGTGCCCTCTTTTTTTATTGTTGGAGACCTCTCACCCTGCAATCCAGCAGATATATGTTTTGCTGTTCTCCTTTCTTCTCTGTGCTCATGAGAAGTCCAGTCTCAAGCTGCATCATGCAGGTTATGGTACATTTGGTATATTTTATATAAATATTTAAATATATGACCTTTCATGAAATAAAAAAGAAAAACTCACTAGAGGGTCTGGAATGTGGGCTGACTTTAACATGGTAAGGATGGGCACAAACTGACAAGCAAGCATATATTTTAAATGGGGCAAATATTGTCCAGTTGCCCACAGTTCTTAATAGTCACCCCACATAATACCTAAGCACATATTCTTGAATTGTTTAAAACCTTTATGTTGGCTATTATTACGCCCCTTTGGGAATACACAATTTAACTGCAGCTGTGTGTTCACCAATGAAAGATCCATGTTTTAGAGCTTTCACTGAAAACAACAACAAAAAGCAAAAAAACCAAAAATACGTATCCTTTAGTCTTTTCTTGTCATTTCTTCCAAATTATAGAAACATATTTTGGTATTCAGAGAAAATATTTGTTATTCATACAAGTACTTACTTGAACCAAATTAATTTGAGGACTTCCTAAACCTTTTTCTTTCTGACACCTGGTTTATCTATCAACTCTAGTACAATTTCAAGACTTGCAAGTAGACATGACTGGCAAAATGGCACAGAAAAAGCTGAACTGGCAGGAGGGCATTTCAATTCTCCTCTGAATGCTGTATCATTGGAACTGTTTCCATCTGCATACTTTCCAAATTTGCTCTGATGTGAACTGCAGGGGAATGAGATTTCCAACAGGATTCCATTCTTGCTTGTTCCATGTCTTGCTGGAATCAGTAAAGGCAATGATTGTTGGGAAGACTGAGAGAGAGCAAAGGACAATTAGTAAATATGGTCTTATTCCAACAAACCACATAACCTAAGAGAACGATTTGTGGATCTGACAGTAGATATTGCAATTCAATATTATTTTGCAGCAGCAGAAATGTTGCTACTGCTGTGAGCACACAGCAGGTGGTTGGAAGTTGGCAACTTTTATGAAAACCATTTATATTTTAGTACATTTTATGTAAACAGTGGCAATAAAATACTAAATTGTTCCAGGAATAAGATGCAAATATTAGAATGAGTTTGCCTCAATAAGAATTTGGACAATTGTGCCTGAATTAAAGTGAAGAATTATTATGACATCATTAATATGTTTGATACATTTTTGGCTCTGACTTCTACTGGTGAATTATTCACCATGGTTACTTGGTAGAGATTTCTGTTAACTTTGGTAAAATCACTGTTTTAGAGGCTGCTAAGAATATTATACCATTTGTCTAGGTTCTCAATTGGTTCAGTGTTTTGGGGTTTTGATATATAAATAGATAAATATAAATATATATTTATTTATTTCTGTATATTTTCAATGACTGTCAGAAACTACAGTACTAGCCCTAGGAATATTCAAATTATTTCTCTGTTCATCCTTGGAAAACTTTACTTGTAGTGGTCACATAACTTTGTAGAGACCAGACTCTTCTTGAAGATTTCTTTTCTTTTTTAAGTGAATATGCTTTATTAAATTAAAACCTACAAACAGATAAGATTGCAGTAGTTTGAATTCTCTAATTTATTTCTAAACTTCTTTTTGTATCAGTTAGTAAAATTTTGTAAACTCATTTTGATCAAATACCCAAATAACGATAGCTATATCAACTGTATCATTACATCAAACAACAAAAGAAAGTATGAAACATGTTCCTGGTATTCAGCTGTGTGTAATCTTAAAAACACATTAAAATATGTTTTTATCTTGCTATACTCTTTTATATTTGTATGTTACTACAACATTTCCTTGAAACAATTGACTCATTTGTTAGAATAAAGATAGATAAATTGCATATTGATTTTAATATAAAATGTAAAAAACAAAAATTAGATATTTTAAAAAGCAAAAGTGATACTGTGAAAATTCAAATAATTTTCTAAACAAATTGCATATAATATATAGCATTCAATCAGGTGTTTTCCTCACTCTCACTTATTTTGTTCACCTCTCTCTTACTTCCTTGAACCTCTTCCCCTGTTCCTTCCTTCTCTCCTTCCTCCCTGTCTCCTTTTCTTTCTTCCTCCTCTCCCTCTGTCATGCCATCCTAGCTCAGCCCAGCCCATGTCATCTGTTTTAAGGATGAATAATATTTCATTGTATTAATATATCACATTTTGTTTTTCTGTATATCTGCTGATGGGACCTTGGGTTATCTCTATCCTTTGATTATTGTGAAAAATGCTGTTATAAACACAAATGTACAAATTTATCTTTGAGGACCCATTTTAAAAGTTTTTATGTATATATCCAGAAGTAGAAATACTGAATCAAATGTCATATATATATATATGTGTGTGTGTGTGTGTGTGTATATATATATATATACACACATATATATATACATACATACATATACACACACACACTTTTTTGAGGAACCACCACATAATTTCTCTAGTGGCTGCACCACTTTTATATTCCAAAGCAAGAGTATATGAGGATTTCAATTTCACCACATCTTTGCCAATATTTATTTATATGCTTTTTCATGTATTTTCTTCTTGATAATGCCAAATAATGTGTTAGGTGGTATTTCAT
This sequence comes from Trachops cirrhosus, assembly GCA_028533065.1. Lineage (NCBI taxonomy): Eukaryota > Metazoa > Chordata > Mammalia > Chiroptera > Phyllostomidae > Trachops > Trachops cirrhosus. The sequence continues at coordinate 78,347,553 of CM052541.1, forward strand.
TTTTGTTTTATTTACATTTCCCTAATAATTAGCAATGTTGGGCAAACATTCACATGCTTTTTGGTCATGTGTCTTTTTAGAGAAATGTCTATTCAAAGACTTTGCTTGTTTTTTAATTGGGCTGTTAGGTTTTGTTTTTAATAAAACAAAGAGGTTTTTATATATTATGCATAGTAAACCTTTCAGATACATGATTTGTAAATATTTCTCCCATAGCATGAGTTGCATTTTCACTGTGTTGACTGTGTTTTTAGTGCACTGAATTTTTCTGTACTGTAATTTATCTGTTTTCTTCATTTTTTCCTGAGTTCTTTTTGTGACCTACCAAATAAATTATCGCCATATCCAATGCATGAAGGTTTTTTTAATATTTCCTCTAAGAGTTTTATTTTTAGGTTTTAGATTTGAGGACCTGATTCATTTTAAGTTCATGTTTGTATTTGGTGTAAAGAAAAGATCTGGCATTTTTTGCACACTTTTCTCACCATTTGTTTGCCCTCCCTTGGTAAATGATATTGGCACCTTTGTTGAAAATCATTTGACTGTGTAGGCAAGGCTTTATTTTGGCTTTTATTCTAACTTATTGGTCTATATATTTGCCTTTATGCCAATACCACAATATTTTCACTACCACAGGTTTGTAATAAGTTTTAAAATCAAAAAGTGTGAGATCTACAACTTTGTTCTTCTTTTTCAAGATTATTTACTTATTCAGAGTTTTTTGAGTAGGATGATATTTTATATTTCTGATAAAAATATCATTGGGATTTTGCTAGAGATTAAATAGGTCTGTGTGTTCTTTGGATAATATTGACACTATACTGATATTCAGTCTTTCTTCCATATACATGAAAATCCTTATATTATTTGCATTTTCTTTAATTAATTCCAGTATTATTTGTTAATTTTCAGTATACAAATTATCTATTTTAAATTTTCCTAAGTATTTTATTTTTCATGATTTTATATTAAATGTGACTGTTTCCTTAATTCATTTTCAAATTGTACATTGTTAATGAATAGAATCACAACTATTTTTTAAATTGATTTTTGTATAGGGCAAGACAGCTGTGTTTTTGATTAGTCCTAACAGAATTTTGGAGATTGTCAAAGAGATGTCCAAGTTTTTCATGGCTCTGGGCCACACTGGAAGAAGAAGAGAGTCTTAAGCCACATATTAAATATGCAAACACTAACAAAAATGAATGAGTCAAAAAAAAAGTTTTTAAGTAAATTGACAATTTTGTGTGGAGCCACATTGGTAGCTATCCTGGGCCCCAAGTGGCCCACATGCTGCAGGTTGGAAATGCCTGCATCTAGTGATTTCTAAATACAAGTTCATATTAGTGAGAATAGAGATCATTTTAATTTTTATTTTTTAATTCAGTTGATATTATTTCTTTTTCTTATGTATTTTCTGTCTAGGATTTTAATACTATGTTGAATGGAAATGGTAAATGTGGACATCCTTGTCTTATTCATTATTTTAGAGAAAAATATTTCAGTTTCTCATATTAACTATGGGCTCTTCATACATGGCCATGGCAATGGTAGATAATTTTCTTTTTTCATTTTAGTGAATATTTTATTGTTCTATTACAGTTGTCCCAATTTTCCCCGATTACCATCCAATGCCCCACACATCCTACGCTCCCACAGTCAATACCCAACCTGTTGTCCATATCCATGGGTTTTCATACATGTTCCTTGACTAGTCCTTCCTCTTCTTTCCTCCCCTTTCCAACTCCCCACCTCTCATCTGGTAACTATAAGTCTATTCATTGTTTCCTTGTCTCTGATTCTATTTTGCTCCTTTGTTTGTTTTCTTCATTAAATTCCTCTTATTTGTGAGATTATATGGTATTTGTCTTTCACTGCCAGGCTTATTTTACTCAGTGTAACATTCTCCAGTTTCATTCATGCTGTCACAAAAGGTAAGGGTTTCTTCTTTCTTTCTGTTGACTGGTATGCCATCATGTAAATGTACCATAGTTTTTTTATCCACTCATTTACTGATGGGCACTTACGTTGTTTCCAGCAATTGGGTATTGTAAATAATGCTGCTATGAACATTGGAGTGCATAGGTCCTTTTCCATTGGTGTTTCAGGATTCTTACTGTATAATTCCAGCAGTGGAATTGCTGGGTCAAAAGAACAAACAGACAGTAACCAGAGAGGAGGGGGGAAAGGGACAATAGGGGAAGAGCCATCAAAGAACACATATAAAGGACAAATGGACAATGCCAAAGTGGGTAGGTTCAAGGGTGGGAGACAAGAATGGGTGGGACAGGGGGGTGTGATGGGGTGAAAATGGAGACAACTGTACTTGAACAACAATTTTTAAAAAAGACAACTTCATTTTTAGTTGTTGGTTTTTTTTAAAGAAAATTCCATGCTGTTTTCCAGAGTGGGTGCACCTATCTATGCTCCTACCAAACAGGGCACTAGATTCCTTTTTCTCTGCATATTTGCCAGCACTTGTTTGTATACTCATTAATGATGGTCATCCTGACAGGTATGAGGTGGCATTTCATTATTTTAATTTCCATCTCTCTAATGGCTAATGAAATTGAACATTCTTTCATATCTCTTTGAGTCCTCTGTATTACCTCCTTGGAGAAGTGTCAGCTCAGGTCCTTTGACCATTTATTAATTGGACTTTTTGTAATCCTGGTGTTGAGTTGTATCAGTTCTTTATATAATTTAGAGATAAAATAATTGTCCAAACTATCATTGGCAAATACGTTTTTGCATATGGTTGGATCCCTTTTCATTTTGATGGTTTTCTTTAACAATGCAGAAGATTTTTAATTTGATATAGTCTAATTTGTTTACTCATTCCTTTATTTCTTTTACCCTAGGAGACATATTGGCAAAAATACTGCTACATGGGGTATCTGAAATTTTACTATGTTTTCCTCTAGGACATTTATGGTGTCATGGATTATATTTGTTTTTTTTATCCATCTAGAGTTTAGGATGTATGGTTAAAGTTGGTACTATAGTGTTTATTTGTTTGTTTGTTAGTTTGTTTTTGCACATGCTAGTTCAGATCTCCCAACACCATTTATTGAAGAGAATATTTTACTTCATTTCATACTTCTGCCCCCTTTGTCAACTGTTAATTGGCCATAGAGACATGGGTTTATTTCAGGTCTTTCTATTCTGTTCCACTTATCTATGCGTCTGTTCTTATGCCAGTACTGTACTGTTTTGATTACTGTGGACTTGTAATATAGTTTGATATCAGATAGTGTGATCCTTCCCACTTTGTTCTTTTTCAAAGCTGCTGTGGCTACTCAAGGTTGTTTATAGTTCCATACAGATTTTTGAAATGTTTGTTCTATATATGTAAAATATGTCATTTTTATTTCAATAAGGATTGTGTAGAATCCATAAATTGCTTTGAGTGGTATGGACATTTCGATGATATTAATTCTTCCAATCCATGAACATGGTATATGCTTCCATTTGTTTGTGTCTTCCTTAGTTTCTTTCTTCAATGTTGTGTAGTTTTCTGAGTACAGGTCTTTTACCTCCTTGGTTAGGTTTATTCCTAGGTATTTTATTTTTCTTTTTGCTATATTGAATGGGATTTTTTTCTTGATTTCTGCTTCTGCTGTTTCATTATTGGTGTACAAAAATGTCTTCAATTTCTGAATATTGACTCTGTGTCCTGCTATATTGCTGAATTCTGAGTAGTTTTTTGGAGGAGTCTATAGAGTTTTCTATGTACTCTATTATGTCACCTGCAAATAATAACAGTTTCACTTCCTCCTTTCCAATTTAGATACATTTTTATTTATTTTCTTGTCTGATCACTGTGGCTAGAACTTCAAATACACTGTTGAATAAATGTGGTGACAGTGGACACCCTTGTCTTGTTCCTGATCTTAAGTAGAAACCTTTCAAATTTTGTTTGTTGAGTATGAGGTTGGCTGTAGGTTTTTCGTATATGACCTTTATTATGGCAAGGAATACTCCCTCTATTCCCACATTCCTGATTTTTTTTTAAAAAAATAGTAATGGGTGCTATATTTTATCAAATTATTTTTCCACATCTATTGATATGATCAAATTATTTTTGTCTTTCATTTTGTTTATGTGGTGTTTTATGTTTATTGATTTGCAAATAATTATGCTATCCTTGCATGCCTGGGATGAACCCACTTGATGATGGTGTATGATGTTTTTACGATATTGCTGGACCTAGATTGCCAATATTTTGTGGAGGACTTTAGCATCTATGTTCAATGGAAATATTGGCCAGTAGTCTCTTGGCTGTGTCTTTGCCTGGTTTTGGAATTAGCCTAATAATGGCTTCATAAAATAATTTGACAGTCTTCCCTATTCTTGAATTTTTTTGAATAGCTTGAGAACAATAAGAGTTAGTTCTTCTTTATAAGTTAGGTAAAAGTCACTTATGAACCATCCAGTAGAAGGTTTTTGTATTCCAGGAGTTGTCTGATTACTGCTTCAATATCGCTAGTTGTGTTAATTCTATTCAGGCTTTCCTTTTTTTTTTGTTCAGATTTGGAAGATTGTATTTTCTAGAAACTTGTCTTTTTTTCCTCAGGTAGTCAGATTTCTTGGCATATATTTGTTCATAGTAATTTCTTAGATTACTTTGTATTTTCATGGTATTGGTTGTAACTTCTTTTGTGTTTAGTTTTATTTGTTTGGGTCATTTCTCTTTTTTTCTTGATGAGTCTGGTTAAAAGCTTGTTGTTTTGTTTATCTTTTCAAAGAACCATCTCCTGGATTAAATAATCCTTTGAATTGTTCTTTTAGTCTCTATGTCATTTAATTGTGCTCTGATATTGATTATTTTATTCCTTGCCTTAGCACTAGGCTTTGTTTGCTGTTGTTCCTCTATTTCTTGTAGATGTAAGGTTAGGTCATTTATTTGAGAGGTTTTTTTTTTTTTTTTTTTTTTTTTTAAAGTACGCCTATCCTACTATGAACTTCCCTCACAGAATAGCTTTCACTGTGTCCCATAGGTTTTGGATTGTTGTGTGTTCATACTCATTTGCTTCTAGAAACTTTTTGAATTCTTCTTTGATCTCATTATTAACCCTTTCATTACTTAGTAACATATTATTTAGTCTCCATGTTTTTGAATGTTTTGAGTTTCCTTCCTTGAGGATGGTTTCTAGTTTCAGTCCCTTGTGGTCAGAGACAATGTTTGATAAAATTTCAAATTTCTGAAATTTTTAAGGCTTGTTATGTGTCCTATAATATGATCTTTCTTTGAAAATGTTCAATGTATATTTGAAAAGAATGCATATTTTGCTTCTTTGGGGTGAATATTTTTGTATATATCAATAAAGTCAATTTGATCTAGAGTATTTTTCAATGCCAAAATATCCTTGTTGATTCTTTGCTTTGAAGATATATCCATTGTTGATAATGCAGTGCTAAAATACTCTACAATAAGTGTTGCTCTTGACGTCTTTCTTGAAGTCCTCCAAGATTTTCCTCATATATTTGGATGCTCCACAGGATGTTCCTGTGTTGAGTGTATATATGCTTACAAGAGTTATATCTTTTCTTGATGGATTATTCCCTTAAGTAATATATAGTATCCATCTTTGTCTCTTTTTATGGCCTTTGTTTTGAAATCTATTTTGTCTGGTATAAGTATTGCTACTCTAGCCTTTTCTTTCATATCTGTTTGCTTGGATAATTTTCCATCCTTTCACTTTCAGTTTGTGGAGATTTTTTGTTCTGAGCTGGATTTCTTGTAGATAGCACATATGTGGGTCATTTTTTCTTATCCATTCAGCAACCTTATGTCTTTTATTGGAGCATTTAGTCTATTTACATTTAGGATATTATTTGCAGTTATTTATTATTTACCACTAAGAATAAATTTACCACAAAACTTTCCCTTTTACCTGAGTGTCTCTCTCTCCCCTTCCTCTCTCTCTCTCTCCCTCTCCTCTTTCTCTTTCCCTTTCTCTCTCTTCATCTTTTTAACGCAGTCCCTTTAGCATCTCTCGCAAGACTGGTTTTTTAGAGATGTATTATTTTAGTATTTTCTTACCTGGTGCATTTCTTATTTCACCTTCCATTTTACATGAGAGCCTTGCTGGATAGTGTAGTCTTGGTTTCAGATGTTTGCTTCTCATTACTTGGAATAATTCTTGCCATTTCCTTCTGACTTGTAGTGTTTTGTTGAGAAATCAGCTGCTAATGTTATTAGAGTTCTCTTGTATGTTACTAGCTGTTTCTCCCTTGCTCCCTTTAAGATTCTCTCTTTGTCTTTAAATTTTGCCATTTTAATTATGATTTGTACTAGTTAGGACTCTTTGGGTTCATTTTGACCCTCTTTGCTTCCTGGATTAACATGACTTTTTCCCTCATTAAGTTATAGAAGTTTTCTGTCATTACTGTTTCAAACATGTTATCTATCTCTTTCTCTACTTCTTCTCCTTCTCCTTCTAGCATCCCCATGATACAAATATTATAAAGAATCATGTTGTCCTGCACCTCCCATAAACAATTTTTTTTCTTTTTGTGCCTTTTTTTCACTTTGTTGCTCTGTCTAAAATTTTTTCTACCCTGTCTTCCAGCTCACTGATTCAATCTTCTTGCTTGAATCTTCTTGCTTCATCAACTTGCTTTTAATTACTTCTGATGTATTCTTAATTTCAGATATTTTATTCATCATTTTCTCCTAGTTCTTATTGATAATTTCTATCCATTTTATGCTGGTATAGATTTCAGTAAGTTTCTTATTGGTTCCATGGCATTCCTTATAGTTCTCACTGAGCTCATTGAACGTCACTATAACCATTCTTTAGAAGTTAATGTATGAAAGGTTGCTCACATCAATTTCATTTAGTACTTTTTCCAGGGATTCCTCCTTTCCTTACAATTGTTTTTTTTTTTTTTTAATTTGTCTCCCCATTTTCAGTAACTCTTCTTGTTTGTTTCTGTGTATTAGCTTGATCTGCTTTGAATCCCTGTATCCTTGGTGTGACCTTCTTTGGTAGGAGAACTGTGGGACTCAGTGGTGCAGTCTCTTTGATCTCCTGAACTTGATATTCATAGGATGCCCTTTATGCCATTTATGAGGCTTCTCTGGTTGTGATTGGGTTTTGGTTGTTGTTAGGTCATTCTTTGATGGGTCCTTCCTTCTGGCTGGCTGACTGAGAGTCATACCACCCACTTTGTCTTTTATAATATTGGATAGGTACTGCCAAAATGAAACCAAACTACCCAGGAAATAAACTCACACCCACAACCACACTACCAACAGCAAATGAGCAAATATTCATAAAAGTGTAAAGAAATTAAGGCTATTCTCAGAAATGAAAAGGAATATGAGATGACTAACTAAAAGAAAAATGATTTTGAAAAGGTAGACAGAGGAGAAATAATAAGATTAGGGAACAGAGACAAAGCAAAGAGAGAAAGAAAATACAATTTACATTGTATTTTAAAAATGGGGAGAAGGCAGAAAGGAGTGCATGAAAGGAAGCATACAGTGATAGATTTAACCCAAAATTTAATAATATACAGTGAATAAAATAGGGACCAAATTGGAGAAAAAGATCCACCCCAGCAATATCAACAACAAATGAGCACAGATTAATATAGGTTGGATGGGAATAAGAAGGAAAAGCTTAAGAGATGTCTAGAGGAAAAAAAGTGATTTTAAGAGAATAGAGGGAGAAAGAATACTAAGTGAGGATTGAAAACCAGACTAATACAGGAAAACACTAAAATTCAAAATAAAAGAAAGTGAATGGGAAAGGTAAAATGAAGTAGAAGAAGGGAATGTTAAAATTTGAGATTTGAAATAGGAAAACAGTGAATGAAGATCTAGGTAGAAAGAGAATAATGGCATTTTAACAATGGGATAAAGAATGTGAGGTGACTAATGACAAGAAAAATTATTTTGAGATGCTGGAGGTAGGAGAAATAGTAAAAGTGTGGAATAAGAATAAGTGGAAGCAAGAGAAAAAATAAAATTTAAAATAAAAATAAAAAGGTGAAGTGAGAAGGTAGAATGGGAAAAGAGGAGGGAGAAGCAAAACATGAGGTTGGAAATAAACTAAAGTATAAAAACTAGTGACATAATAGGTACAGACTTGAAGGAAATCACTGTTAAAAAGCTATGCAGGAGAGTAAATGATGCAAGTTATGAAGAAGACCATGGTGGAATTTGTCTCAGTAGAATCCAGTATTTAGCACTGTCTTCTCCTTCTGGATCTGCCTCTAGTAATGTCAGATAGTATTCTAGTCTGGTTCTAGGCAGCCTGTCCAGGATTACAAGCAATTAATAGTCCGTGGCTGTTTCCTTCAGATTTGGCTGGACCCCACTGTTCTGTCCTACTGGCTTTCCATCACCCTTGGGTCCAGGAGTAGTTAATATAATGACCCAAGAGGACTGCCAGTACCTTTATCACCCACCTTCACCAGGGGCTTCAGGTGCAATCGGAAATGGGGGAATCCTGGATCACCCCCATTGGTCACTAGTTTTCAGGGAAGATAGTGGGAGTGTTTTCCTATCCTCTCACCATACATCTTGATCTGTCTCAGATTCTCTCCAATAATGTATAGTTCCCAGGGAATTAGCAATCTGTTTCCAGTGAGGGGTCAATTTGTGTAAAATGGGCAGCTCTTTCCTGTTTGATATAGACAGTAGCTCCATCTATATGCTGAGGATGGGTGGAGTCCTGAGTCTCCCTTGTTGTACCTGTCTTTAACCTCTGCTTTGCTGGGTTTAGTGGGTCAGAGCCCAAGGAATAGTGTAGTTCATAGTATGTGGTAAGGGGCCCTTTCAGAGTTTTTTCTTCTTTCTCCTGCAGAATGCACCCCATAGATGGCCCCTGAGCCTGTCCTCACTGATTTGCAGAGCTTGTAATCCCTTGGTGGTAGTTCTGTCTGTGAGGGGATCTGTCTTGTTACAGCAAATCTCAGGCATTCATCTCCTGGATTTCCAGTTCCCCCCTTGCCACTCTCTCACAAGAGGCATGGACCCAAATTTTCCACTCTGAACAGTTTCCTTCTAACGAGCCACTGTGGGTTGGGTCTCATAGTCCATTCAGTGTGACTTTATTTCTTTGACTTCTTTGTCAGCGGAGTTGCTGCACATACATGCATACACATGAGCACTGGGTCCCTGGTGAGTCTAGAGTTTCTCCTCAGCTCCTCTTAAAACAGTTTCTGTGTGGCCCCACATTGCAGCACTGAGCCCTAGGAGGGCCTGTTCTCATCATGCTATCTATCCCCCAAAATGAGTCTATCTCAGTCAGGGCTGGCCAATGTGTGTTGGAACCTCCAACAGTTTTACATAAAATTTCTCTCTGGATCTCACCTGGATGGCACTGGGAAGAGTCATGCAGCAATGCTATAACAGGGAGTGGTGGTGGTGTGTGTTCCCAACTCCCTCCATAGATTTTCAGCCTCAGGCAGGCCTGCTCTGGCCGTGCTGCTTCAGGAGCCAGCACCTACTCAGCCATCTCTCTCTGTCCCCAGAGCTCCTGGCTTCTGAGCCAAGCTGCAGCCACCCCAAATCTGTGCAGTCACAGGTGCTAAACTGGGCAGCAGTGGTGAAAGTTGCTCTGATTATAGAGCCCAGGCAGCCTAATTCTGAGTTCCTTTCAGGCAAACAGGTTCTTGCCCACTCACTCATCTTCATTGCACTCTCATCCATGTACACACTCACTCACACTAGCTTTCATCCACTGTCAAATTGATTTTTGAGTGAATTTCTCTGTAGTTTAGCTGGAAGTCCAGTCTGGTCTGGGAGCAAGTAGACAAAGCTTCCAGCTACTCTACAGTCATATTGGATTGCTAATTTTCTTCTATTATTATTTTGTTGAATGTTTTAGTCATGAAGATTATTTTCCCTTTTTCAAAAATTTTTTTACTGCATCAAATGAGATAATTATTCTTTAAAACTTATCTTTATTCTGTCAATGTAGTTATTTCATTGATTGATTTTTATATGTGGATTCATCCTTTCATTACAGGAATAACTGACTCTTGGCTTATGGTGTATATTCCTCTTTACAGTTGAATTCCTTTGTTGGCACATTTTACTTACAATTTTGCATAAATAACCATGAGTTAATGTTCTATAGTTATATTTTCTTGTAGTTTTTTTTTTTTTTTCCTGGCTTTGGAATTAGGCAATTGGGGCTTTATACAGTGAGTTTGGAATTACTCTTTTTTTCTTCAAATTTTTAAAGAATTTAAAGAACATTAGTGTTTAATATATTTTATTGCTATTCCAGTACAGTTGTCTCCACTTTCACCATTTCTTGGCTCCTTGCCCCACCCATCCCCACATCCCAGCTTTGAACCTACCCCCTTTGATTTTGCCCATGTGTGCTTTACACATGTTCCTTAATGAACCTTCCCTATTTTTGCCCATTGTCAACTTCCTCTTTCCCTCCTCGTTACTGTTACTTTGTTCTTTAATTCAAGGTTTCTGTTTATATTTTGCTTCCTGGTTTGTTTTGTAATTAGGTTACTCTTACAGGTGAGATCATATAGTATTTTTCTTTTACTGCCTGGCTTATTTCACTTAGCATAATGCTCTTCAGTTCCATCCATGCTGTCATAAAGGGTAAGAGCTCTTTCTTTCTTTCTGCTGTGTAGAATTCCATTGTCTAGATGTATCATAGTTTGTTGATCCACTCATTTACTGATGGGTACTTGGGTTGCTTCCAGCACTTGGCTATTGTAAATAGTGCTGCTAAGAATATTGGAGTGCATAGGTTCTTTTGGATTGGTGTTTCAGGATTCTCATGGTATAATCTCAGCAGTAGTATAGCTGGATCAAAAAGCAGTTCCATTTTTAGTTTTCTCAGGAAATTCCATACTGTTTTTCACAGTGGCTTCATCAGTCTGCATTCCCACCAACAGTGCACTAGGGTACCCTTTTCTCTACAATCTGGCTAGCCCTTACTGTTTATTGATTTGGTTATGATGGCCATTCTGACTGGTGTGAAGTAGTATCTCAGTGTGGCTTTAATTTGTATCTCTCTGATGGCTAATCTTGTTGGGCATCCTTTCATATGCTTATGAGCCCTCTGTAGGTCCTCCTTGGAGAAGTGTCTGTTTAATACTTTTGCATATTTTTAAATTGGGTTGTTTGTCTTCCTGGAATAGAGTCATGTGAGTTCTTTATATATATTGGAGATCAAACCCTTGTCTGAGGTATCATTGGCAAATATGTTTCCCCATATGGTTGGGTCTCTTTTCATTTTAATGCTGTTTACTTTCGCCATGCAGAAGCTTTTTATTTTGACAAAGTTCTATTTGTTTATTCTTTCCTTTATGTCCTTGTTCTAGGGGATATATCCGTGAAAATATAGCTGTGTGAAATATCTGATATTTTCATGCCTATTTTCTCCTCTAGAATTTTTATCATGTCATGATTTATATTTAAGTCTTTTATCCATCTCAAATTTATTTTTGTGTATGGTATAAGTTGGTGATTGAATTGCATTTTCTTGCATGTAGCTGTCCAGCTCTCCCAACACCATTTGTTGAAGAGGCTATTTTTGCTTCATTTTATGCTTCTGCTCCCTTTTTCAAATATTAACTGATTATAGAGACTTCAGTTTATTACTGGGCTATCTATTTTGTTCCATTGGGCCATGTGTCTGTTCTTATGCCAGTACCAGGTTGTTTTGATTACAGTGGCCTTTTAACACATTTTAATACAAGGTAATTGATCCCTCCTACTTTGTTCTACTTTCTCAAAATTGTTGCAGCTCTTTGGGGTTATTTATAGTTCCATATAAATATTTGAAGTGTTTGTTCTATGCCTGTTAAATACATCATAGGTACTTTAACTGGGATTGTGATGAATCTATAAATTGCCCTGGGTAGTACAAATATTTTGATGATGTTAATTCCTCCAATCCATGAACACCATATATGCTTCCATTTGTTTGTGTCTTCCTTAATTTCCTTCATCAGCATTGTGTAGTTTTCGGAGTACAGATCTTTTACATCCTGGTTAGGTTTGTTCCTAGGCACTTTATTTTCCTTGTTGCTACATCAAATGGGATTTTTTTTTCCTGATTTCTGTTTCTGATATTTCATTGTGTACAAAAATGCCTTTAATTTCTGAATATTGACTTTGTATCCCTCTGCTTTGCCAAATTCACCTATTAGGTCACATAGAATTTTTTGTGTAGTCTATAGGATTTTCTATGTACAGTATCATGTCATCAGCAAACAATGATAGTTTTGCTTCCTCCTTTCCAATTTGGATGCCTTTTATTTCTTTTTCTTCTCTTGTTGCTGTGTCTAGGACCTCCAGTACTATGTTGAATAGATCTGATATGGTGAAAGTGAACACCCTTGTGTTGTTCCTGATCTATTGGGAAAGCTTTTAATTTTTACCCATTCAATAGTGCTTTAGGTATTATTGCCTGTAGGTCTCTAATATATGGCCTTTATTACATTGAGGAATGCTCCTTCTATTCCCATTTGCTGAGTGTTTTTTTTTATCATAAATGGGTATTGTACCTTATCAAATGCTTTTTCCACATCTATTGATATGGTCATGTGGTTTTTGTATTTTCTTTTGTTTATGTGATATATTGTGTTTATTGATTTGTGAATATTGTACCACACTTGCATCCCTGAGATGAATCCCACTTGATCATGGTGTATATTTTTTTTATGTGTTGTTGGATGTGGTTTGCCAATGTGTTCTTGAGGATTTCAGCATCTATGTTCATTAGCAATATTGCCCTATAGTTTTCTTTTTTAAATATATTTTATTGATTCTGCTATTACAGTTGTCCTATTTCCCCCCTACACTCCCTTCTACACTGCACACCCCTTGCCACCCACATACCCCCCTTTTAGTTCATGTCCATGGGTCATACATATAAGTTCTTTGGCTACTACATTTCCTATACTATTCTTACCCTTCTGCTGTCTATTATCTACCTACCATTTATGCTACTTATTCTCTGTACCTACTCCCCCCTCTCTCTCTCCCACTCCCCTGTTGAAAACCCTCCATGTGATCTCCATTTCTGTGGTTCTGTTCCTGTTCTACTTGTTTGCTTAGTTTGCCTTTGTTTTTGTTTTAGGTGTGGATGTTAATAACTGTGAGTTTGCTGTCATTTTACTGTTCATATTTTTTATCTTCTTTTTCTTAGATAAGTCCCTTTAACATTTCATATAATAAGTGCTTAGTGATGATGAACTCCTTTAACTTGACCTTACCTGAGAAGCACTTTATCTGCCCTTCCATTCTAAACGAAAGCTTTGCTGGATAGAGCAATCTTGGATATAGGTCCTTGCCTTTTATGACTTGGAATACTTCTTTCCAGCCCGTTCTTGACTGTAAGGTCTCATTTGAGAAATCAGCAGACCGTCTTATGGGAACTCCTATGTAGATAACTGTCTTTTTTTTTTTTTTTTTTTGCTGCTTCTAAGATTCTCACCTTATTTTTAACCTTGGGTAATGTAATTATGATGTGCCTTGGTGTGTTCTGTCTTGGTCCAACTTCTTTGGGACTCTCTGAGCTTCCTGGACTTTCTGGAAGTCTATTGCTTTTGTCATATGGGGGAAGTTCTCCTTCATTATTTGTTCAAATAAATTTTCAATTTGTTGCTCTTTCTCTTCTCTTTCTGGTACCCCTATTAATTCAGATGTTGGAACATTAAAAGATATCCTGGTGGTTCTTATGCCTCTACTCATTTTTTTGAATTCATGTTTCTTCATTCTTTTCTGGTTGGATGTCTCCTTCATCCTTCTGGACCACACCATTGATTTGTGTCCCAGTTTCCTTCCCATCACTATTGGTTCCCTGTACATTTTCCTTTATTGCACTTAGCATAGCCTTCATTTTTTCATCTAATTTGTGACCAAATTAATCCAATTCTGTGAGCATCTTGATTACCAGTGTTTTGAACTGTGCATCTGATAGGTTGGCTAACTCATCATCACTTAGTTGTATTTTTTCTGGAGCTTTGATCTGTTCTTTCATTTGGGCCATTTTTTGGTGTGTCTCTGTGACAGAGTAAGGGGCAGAGCCTTAGGTATTCACCAGGGCAGGTTAACCCATGTAGCTGTGTTGTGATGCTATATGTGGGGAAGGGGTCCAAGAGGGAATAATGGTGCTTGCTTCTCTCTCTGTCAGATATCAGTTAATTCCCCCACAAGCAAATTGGGCCCTTCTGGTGCTGCTTCCCATGTTGGGGGGTTTGTGTACATTCTAGAACCCTGTGGGTTTGTCCAACAAAGTCTCCTTTGAGGCTGGGAGTTTCTCCCACTGCTACTTCAAACCCCACAGATGTTTTTAATCAGTGGTTTGAGCCTTTATTTCCTTGCTTTGGAAACTTGGGTTGTGTAGTCTGTCTCATTCAACTGTTGTTCCTCCTGGCTTATCTGCATGTGAATGTGGGACTACCTGCTCCACCAGTCTCCACCTCTCTGGGTCCACCAGCCGCTGCCTTGTCAGCCCTGGTCCTCCAGCCATCACCTTTCTTTGGGTCCTGTCTGCCCAGCTGCCTGTCTTTGCCCCTCTTAATGGTGTGAATGAATATGTATTCTTTAACTCCTAGTTGTCGGACTTCCATATAGTGTGATTTTCTGTCAGTTTTGGTTGTTTTTTTTATTTGTTGTTGTCATTCTTTTGGTTGTTCAAGGAGGCACAGTGTGTCTACCTATGCTTCCATCTTGGATGGGAATTTTCTTTCTTTGTTGTGTTTTTATCTGTTTTTGTGATTAGGATGATGCTGGCCTCCTTAAAAGAGTTTTGGAGTCTTCCATCATCTTGGATTTTTTGGAATGGTCTGTGTAAAATGAGGGTTAGCTCTTTATTAAATGTTTTTGTAAAATTCTCCTGTATAAAATTCCTGGTCCAGGACTTTTGTGTACCAGGAGTTTTTTGATTACTGCTTCAATTTCTTCAGCTGTTATGGGTCTATTCATACTTTTTGCTTCATTCAGTTTTGGGAGATTACATTTTTTCAGAAATTTGTCCATTTGACCTAGGTTTTCAAATTTCTTGGCATATTGGTCTTTGTAGTAATTTCTTACAATTCTTTGTATTTCTGTGATATTAGCGGTAATATCTCCTATTTCATTTCTGATTGTGCTTATTTGGTTCTTCTCTCTTTTTTTCTTGATGAGTCGGCTGAAAAGCTTGTTGATTTTGTTTATCTTTTCAAAGAACGTGTTCCTGGATTTATTGATCTTTACAATTGTGCTTTTAGTCTCTATGCCATTTAATTCTGCTCTGATCTTAGTTATTTCCTTCCTTCAATGTGCTCTGGGTTGTTTTTGTTGTTGTTACTTGAGTTCTTGTAGGTGTAGGTTTAGGCTGTTTATTTGAAATGTTTCTATCTTTTTTAAGTAGGTCTGTATGCTATGAACTTCCCTCTCAGGACTGCCTTCACTGTGTCCCATAAATTTTGGGTTTTTGTGAATTCATTTTCATTTGTTTCCAGAAACTTTTTTATTTCTTCCTTGTTCTCATTGTTGACTTATTCATTGTTTAATAGCATGCTATTCAATCTCCATGAGTTTGAATGTTTTTGAGTTTTTTCCTTGAGATTGGTTTCTAGCTTCAGTCCCTTGTGGTCAGAGAAAATGCTTGATATGATTTCAGTTTTCTTGAATTTGTTCAATACCACAATATCTTTGTTGATATTTTGTTTGGAAGATCTATCCATTTTTGATAGTAGGGTGTTAAAATCCCATACTATAATAGTGTTGCTGTCACTATCTCTCTTGAAGCCCTCCAAGATTATCCTTATATAATTGGATGCTCATATGTTCAGTGCATATATGTTTATAATGTTATCTTCTTGATTGCCTTCCCTTGAGTATTGGAAGTATCCTTCAGTATCTCTTTTTGTGTCCTTTGTTTTGAATTCTATTGTGTCTGATATAAGTATTGCTACCCCTCCTTTTTTCCTGAACATTTGCTTGGAATATTTTTTTCCAGCTCTTCACTTTCAGTCTGTGTAGGACTTTTGTTCTGAGGTGGGTCTCTTGTAGGCAGCATATGTGTGGGTTATGAGTTCTTATCCATTCAGCTACCCTTTGTCTTTTGATTGGAACATTTAATCCATTATCATTTAAAGTTATTATTGATAGGTACTTATTCATTTTACCCCCTTTTTACCTTTGTTCATCTCTCTCTCACTCTTTTCCTTTGTCTTCTTATAGTAGTCCCTTTACTATATCTTGTAGTGATGGTTTGGTGGAGGTGTATTCTTTCAGACTTCTTTTATCTGGGAAACTCCTTATTTTGTCTTCCATTTTTATTCAGGTCCTTTCACAGTAGAATTGTGTTGGTTGTAAGCTTTTACTTTTCATTACATGGAATATTTCTTGCCATTCTCTCCTGGCTTGCAGTGTTTCTTTTGAAAAATAAGCTTCTAGGCTATCAGAGCTCCTCTGCATGTTACTTCTTGTTTCTCTCTTGCTGCTTTTATAATGATCTCTTTTACTTTAACACTTGGTATTTTAATTATGATGTGTCTTGCATTGTTCCTTTTTGAGTTCATCTTCATTGGGACCCTCTGTTCTTCCCAAACTTGCATGGATTTTCTCTTCTCAAAGTTCAGAAAGTTTTCTATCATTATTTTTTCAAACATGGTTTCTATACCTTGCTTCTTTTATTCTCCTTCTGATTTTCGTATGATACAAATGTTGTTGCATTTCATATTGTCTTGTAGTTCCCTTAATCTATCTTCATATTTTTTAGGCTTTTTTCATGCAACTGCTCTGCTTGGGTATTTCTTCCTATCTTGTCTTCCAGCTCACTAATTCAGCCCTCCACTTCATCTAGCCTGCTTGTAATTCCTTCTAGTTAATCTTTTATTTTTAGAAATTGGATACTTAATTTTTTCCTGATTTTTGTTTATAGTTTCTACTTCTTCTTTCATATTGTTGTAGTTCTCACTCAGTTCCTTGTAGTTGTATGTGAGTTTCTTGAGCATCCTTATAAGCATTCTTTGGAATCTATATTTGATAGTTTGCTTGCCTCCATTTCATTTAGCTCTTTTAGTAGGGTCTCCCATTCCTTTCAATTGCTGCTTCTTTCTTTGTCTCCCCATTGTAGGTGAAACTTTTTGTTTGTTTTGCAATTCCTGATGCTCTTCTCTGCTAGCTGTCTTTGTAGGGTGAACTTCCATGCAAGGAGTTCTGTGGGACTCAGTGGTGTAGTCTTTTTGGCCTTCTTGTCTGGATGCTCTAGGGTTGCTTGTTTTTCTTTCTGTACATGCTCTCTTGTTGTACTTGGATTTTACCTGTTGGTGGCTCCTTTGTTGGTGGGTTCTCTCCTCCAACAGGTTTACTGGTATGCATAAATCCCCCTTACCTTATATGTAATCAGGGGCTGGGTGTAGGTGAAATGGATTAAGACAGCGGGAGAGTATTTTATGAGATAAAGTACCAACAAGTAGAGAATAGGTAGGAGATCCTTTGGAGAAATAGAGCAATAACTGTGATATTTCACCCACCTAGCCACTTTTTATAAAAGGTGAAAAGAGATAAGACTCTTATTAGAGGAGAAAAAGAATGTGAGCTGGCTCCAGAAAGCAGAGTACTTATGCAAGGTTAGATGATGAGATATAGTGAGAGTAAGGGATATAAACTTGGTATAGTATGTGAGAGAATAAAGTTAACCATAACAGTGTTAAAGCTCAGGAAGATAGTAAAATGGACCAAGAGCAGGGAAGGGTGCTGTGTGGGAATGGGAACAACAATAATATAAAAAACAATATGTGATCTGAATAAAAAGTAAAAAAAACAAGAGTAGTGTGTTAGAAGAATATGAGTATAGGAAAATGTAATAAGAAATTAAAATGTAATATGAAAGGGAGAACAGAGAAACCCAAACAGTGAAATCAAACAAAAAAAAACTACACAGAAGTACAAGTAAAAACAAAAGTCTCAGAGAAGATGGTGGTGAGGTAGGAGGGAGCAGATACCACTTCCCCCTACACACAGGAGAAAAGCCTAGCCAATCTATGGAGGAACGGAGCAAACAGCCAACAGTACCCCAGCACATATGAAGATAGGAGACCAAAAATTGTAGCAGACATTGAAAAACCAGATGGTAACGAGAGTGTTTCAGGACAATAAGGACCCTGAGACCAGCACAGGGACCAGGGCAGCTGCAGCCCCAGGCCAGGTGCCTGCCAGGTCTGCCACAGGGTTCTTGGGACAGAGCTGGGTTAATGGCTCCCTCCCCTGCCAAACAAGGTTTCAGCAGCATTGGGAGAGACCTAGTTGCTTGAAGTTGCAGAGAGGGGAATATAGACTGAGTGGCAAACATACAGGGGCTGTAAGCACCCACAGAATGTGTGGATGTCAGTTGGGGAGAGTTGAGAGTTGGGCCTTGATAGGCCCTGACCCCAAAGGTCCCCGGACTGGTTGGATAATTGGGCTGTGTTAGAGGCCAGGCCTCTATATGGAGCAGCAGGCTTCAGTAGGAGGAATTTCTCAAAAAGAAAAAGTGAAAAAAGAGACACTGTTTAGGGAATTTTCCTGAAGTAGCTGCTCCAGCCTCCTCCCCACTCAGCTGGGCAGCACTCCTGAGGTGGCATGGAATGCTCTGTGAACCCCCATAACCCTGGGAAGGTTGTGCACCAGAACCTGAGAGACTGGAGGAGGCCTGGACGAGCCTGTGCACCCACAACCCAGGGAGAGTGCACTCTGCAGAGGGCCCCGAGCACACACCGGTAAACCCGAGGACAGCATGCTCTGAGGAAGGCCTGGATCCCACACCCAAAGTTCTGGTAAGAGGCACCGGGTTAGCCCTGGGGAGATTGTGCACCTGAGGCTGGCTGAGTTCAGATCAGGAAGGGAGAAAAGCAAAACCTATTGCCCCTCAGCTTGCTGCAGCCAGCAAGACCGGCAAAACCGGTTTGGCCAGTTTGAAATCAGCAAAAAGCTTTTTTTAAAGTAATTCTTTATTTTTTATTTTTATTATTATTTTTATCTTTCAATTCCTTTTTTCCTCTCTTTCATTCTTTCTTGTTTTATGCCTTATTCCTTTCTTTCCAATTTTATCTCTTCTTCCTTCCTTCCTTCTTCTTTTTTTCTTTTAAATACCCACAAGTGAGGGAAAAAAACTTGGGACTGTGAAAAGACCAGAGTTAGACCCAAAGAGGGGTCATCTCAACAGCTGAGACAGTGCAATAAGTTTCACTTTGCTATTACAGAGAAACTGCAAGTTATTGTATATTTGTATTATTGTTTTTTTCATTATTCTTACATCTTTTATTTTAATAGTATTTTTGAACTCTTCTTTCTGTTTAGTCGTCTGGCTTGGCTGGTTAAATTACATCATTTGACAGTTTCCCCCTGTTCTTTCTTTCATACTGTATTGCTAATTTACTGTCCTTCCCTTCTCTTGTATTCCATTAGCACAGTAGTAAAGGTCCTATATTCCCTACTCTTGTTATCCAGATCACATAGATTCCCTCATATGATGTTGCACCATTATTATTGAAAAAATAGCTGTTGCATACAACTTTAAATACTACACAACACCCTTCCAAGATCTTTTCCCACTTCACAGTTTCCTGAACTCTATTACTGTAGTGGTTAACTCTATTCTATCATACAGTACACCTATTCACTATCCTTTACTCTCACCTTACCTCAGAATATAACCTCCCACAAACTCACTGCTTTCTAGAACAATCTTACAATCCTTCCATCCCCAATAAGAGTCATATCTTCTTTCTATCCTTTCTAAAAAGTGGCTAGTTGGGTGGAATATCATGGTTAACACTATACATAGCAAAAAGATCTCCTATCTCTTCCCCACCAGCTGCTACTGTAAATATCATAGAATACACTCTTGCTGTCTTAAACCATTTTCCCTTCCTGCTAAAACTGATCACAAAAGAGAGTAGTAGAAGCTGTGAACACCAGGATACCTGCTGGAAGAGAAAACCCAAAAACAAAGGAACCACCAACAGATAACAACAGAAGAAGGTGAAGGAAGGGGTGGAAGCCACATTAACCTCAATCCAGGACCTATCTGCAAACACAACTAAATAGTGGAAAAATTAGCCAGAACAAACAATTGAACAAGAGCAAGAGAGAATCCTCAAAACCTTGTATACACAGAAGAACCAGCTTCAACACCACCTGCCCACATCAGCACAACAAAGAGGTGGTAGACAGAATGACCCTCAGTTAACTGGCTTGTGGGAAGGACCCAACAACAATAAAAACCCAAAGACAAACACAGAGCCAACTTAAATGACAGTGCAAGACCAGTGAGATCTGGAGATCAAGGAGACTGCACCACTGAATCTCACAGGTATTCTACCACAGAAGTTCACACCATAAACCCACGGAGTCAGAACAGATCAATTTAAGAAGCAGAGGCTAGCAAGAAGAGTCTCACAAACAATGGGAACACAAAAAAAAAAAAACAATCCCCAAATGAAAGGAAAGGAAGAAGCATCAGAAAGAATGCTAAATGAAATAGAGACAAGTCAACTATCAGATACTGAGTTCAAAGCAATAGTCATCAGGAAGCTCAATGAGCTCATAATGAATTATGAGAAACTATACAGCAACTACAATGAACTCACTGCAAACTATATCAACATGAAAAAATCAATGAAGCAGAAGATTGGATCAGTGAAATGGAAGACAAACTAGAAAAAAAAAACACCAAGAAAGAAAAAGAAAAGGAAAAGAGGCTCAGAAAGAATGAAGAGATATATAAGAACCCTGAAACACCAATCCAAAAGAACCTATGCACCCCAATGTTCATAGCAGCACAATTTACAATAGCTAAGTGCTGGAAACAACCTAGGTGCCCATCAGTAAATGAATGGATCAAAAAACTATGGTACATTTACACAATGGAATTCTATGCAGCTGAAAGAAAGAAGGAACTCATACCCTTTGCAACAGCATGG
>CM052541.1:78368947-78462276 GCA_028533065.1 Trachops cirrhosus
AAGAAGAGCAAGGGATAGAAAACCTGTTTGAAAAAGTAATGATGGAAAACTTCCTTAATCTGATGAGAGAAAAAGTCACAAAAATCTAGGAAACACAGAGAGTCCCAATCAAGAGGAACCCAAAGAGGCCCACTTCAAGACACATCATAATAAAAATGGCAAAATTCCAAGACAAAGAGAGAATCTTAAAGGCAGCAAGGGAGAATCAGGAAGTAACATGCAAGGGAGCCCTGATAAGGTTAGCAGCTGACTTCTCAATGGAAACGCTCCAAGCCAGAAGAGAATAGGAAGAAATATTCCAAGTAATGAGAACCAGAGGTTTGCAACCAAAGCTACTTTACCCAGCAAGGCTCTCAATCAAGATAGAAGGCCAAATAAGGAGCTTCCCAGACAAAAGAAGTCTAAAAGAACACATCTCCTCCAAACCAGCTCTTCAAGAGATGCTAAAGGGACTGCTTTAAAGAAAGGAAGGAAAAAAGTGAGAGAGGAACACAGGTACAAAAATGGCAATGAATAAATTCCTACCAATAATAACCTTAAATGTAAATGGATTAAATGCTCTAATCAAAAGACAGAATAGCTGAATGGATAAGAAAGCATGACCCACATATATGCTACCTACAAGAAACCCACCTCAGGAGCAAAGACCTACACAGACTGAAACTGAAGGGCTGGAAACAAATTTTCCAAGCAAACAGACAGGAAAAAAAGCCAGGGTAGCAATACTTATATCAGACAAAATGGACTTCAAAAGAAGGGCCATAATGAGAGATCCAGAAGGTCACTTCATAGTACTCAAGGGGAGAATCCACCAAGAAGACATAAACATTGTAAATGCATATGCACCCAACATAGGAGCACCCAAATACATAAAGAAAATCTTGGAGGACTTCAGGAAAGATATTGATAGCAACACAATTATAGTGGGGGATTTTAACACCTCACTGTAAAAAATGTACAGATCTTCCAAACAAAATGTCAAAAAAGATATTGTGGCATTGAACAATTCCCTAGATGAAATGGACTTAACCAATATATAGAGAGCCCTTCATCCCAAAGAAGCTAAATACACATTCTTTTCAAAAGCACATGGAACATTTTCAAAGATAGACCACATGATAGGACACAACGCAAGTCTCAACAATTTCAAGAAAACTGAAATCATATCAAGCATTTTCTCCAACCAGAAGGCAGTGAAACTAGAAACCAACCCCAAGGGAAAAGAAACCCAAAATACTCAAAATCATGGAGATTGAATAGCATGCTATTAAATAATGAATGGGTCACGATTGATATTAAGGAAGAAATCAAAAAGTTTCTGGAAAAAAATGAAAATAAACTCTCAACAACCCAAAATTTATGGAACACAGTGAGGTCCATCCTGAGAGGGCAGTTCACAGTGTACAGGCCTACCAAAAAAACATAGAAACATTTCAAACAAACAACCTAAACTTATGCCTACAAGAACTTGAGGAACAACAAAAAAGACACCCCGGAGCAAATAGACAGGAGGACATAATCAAGATCAGAGCAGAATTAAATGACATAGAGACTAAAAACACAAGTCATCAATGAATCCAGGAGCTGGTTCTTTGAAAAGATAAACAAAATCAACCAGCTTTTAAGCAGACTCATCAAGAAAAAAAGTGAGAATACCCAAATAAACACAATCAGAAATGAAAGAGGAGTGATTACAACTGATACTACAGAAATACAAATGATTGTAAGAAATTACGATGAAGAACTGTAAGCCAAGGAATTTGAAAACCTAGGTGAAATGGACAAATTCCTAGAAAAATAAAATCTTCCAAAATTCAATGAAGAAGAAGCAGAAAGCCTGAAAAGACTAATAACAGTAGATTAAATTGAAGCAGTAGTCAAAAAACTCCCAGCACACAGAAGTTATGGACCAGATGGTTTCACAGAATTCCACAAAGCATTTAAGGAATAGCTAACCCCTATTCCTCACAGACTATTCCAAAAAATCCAAAATGATGGAAGACTCCCAAACTGTTTTGATGAAGCAGCATCATCCTAATCCCAAAACTAGATAAAGACACAATAAGGAAAGAAAACTTCAGGCCAATATTGCTAATGAACATAGATGCTAAAATTCTCAACAAAACATTAGCAAACAACATCCAACAATACAGTAAAAAGATGATACACCATGAACAAGTGGGATTCATCTCAGGGATGCAAGTGTGGTACAATACTCTCAAATCAATAAATGTAATACATCACATAAACAAAAGCAAAGACAAAAATCACATGATTATACCAATAGATGTGGAAAAAGTATTTGATAAGGTACAGCACACATTTATGATAAAAATACTCAGGAAAATGTGAATACAGTGAGCATTCCTAAACATAATAAATGGGAGATATGAGAGACCTACAGCCAACATCATACTCAATGGGCAAAAACTAAAATCTTTTCCACTAAGATCAGGAAGAAGACAAGGTTGTCCACTTTCACCACTTCTATTCAACATGGTATTGGAAGGCTTAGCCACAGTGATCATATAAGAAAAGGAAATAAAAAGCATCCAGAGTGGAAGGGAGGAAACAAAACTGTAATTGTTCACAGATGACATTATAGAGTACATAGAAAAGCCTATAGACTCAGCCTAAAAAATGTTCAACCTGGTGGCTGTTCACTTTGTTCTTTAGAAGATTGGTTAGATGTCCAATTTGGGTACTAGAGCAAGTGGGTTCAGCTCCCACCTACCTCACCACCATCTTCCCCTTCTGACCTTCTTTATAAAATACCTTTTTTCTGCTTTGAGCTTTATCTGATCTGGAGCTTGTGCCCCAATCTATTATCTTTATTTTTGCCGGCTATGAGACCACTAGCATTACTCTCTTCTTCCTTGTGTATTTATTGGCCACTCACCTTGATGTGCAGCAGAAACTACAGGAAGAGATTAATGCCATGTTTCCCAGTAAGGTGAGTGGGTAATACCAGAGCCATAAACTGGTAGAAATACTTAAATGTTAGATTTATTGAATTACTGGAGGTTGAGTGTGGGCTAGTTTGAGTGCGAAACTTCTTAGAGCTGCAGTATTGGAGACAGTGGCACATATTCATCAGTGTTTAATATTTTAAATGTTTGGTAGAATTTGCTAGTAAAGACTTCTAGTTCTCATGTTTTTAATTATTGGGAGGTTTTGGTTAGTGATTCAATGTGTTTTAAAGGGTTGTCAGATTTTTAAAAAAATTCTCCATCATGTGGTCTTTTTATATTGTGGTTTTTAAAGAATTTATCAATTTCATCTACATAATCTAATGTTTCAATATAATAGTTGGTAATAATATTCTCCTATAGTTATTTTCTTTTCATAATATTCGTCATGATGTTCTTTTTTCATTTCTTATTTTACTTGTTTGATTCTTTTTTCTTAGTGAGTTAAGCCAAAGATTTGTCAAATTTTCATCTTTTTTAAAGAACCAATTCATAGTTTTGTTTATTTTTATATTGTTTTTCTATTCTTTGTTTTGTATATGTCTGCTCTAATATGTATTATTTCCTTCGTTAGCCATAGATTTAATTTGTTCATTTTTTACTTAGTTAATGTAAAAATTTAAATTTTCATATTGACATTTTTCTTCTATTTAATGTATAAATCGACAGCTATTAAATTTCCTTATCAGCACTGTTTTTACCACATCTCATAAGTTCTATGTGGTGTATTCATATTCCTTTTCCTCAAAATATTTCCTAATTTACGTGTGGTTTCTTCTTTGAAAATTTGGTTGTTTAAGGGCCTGCTACCTTTCAGATTTCTTTTCTTTATATTTCAATTCTTTTGCTATTGGTTTCTAATTTCATTCTATTGTAATTACATATTTTTTTTTAGATCAGTGATCATGTCAAAGAAAGCTGTCCTGGAGGAGTTTGCAAGGATGATTTTATCTCCAAGATGGTGGTATTTCATTTTTTATAATGGTAGTATTTCATGACATTTGTTTTAAGAAAACCTGGACATACCAGTACAAATATGTTTTAGGACTTCAGACCAGGCATCAGCAAACGTTTGCTATGAAGTGTTAGAAAGTAGATATTTTAAGCTTTACAATCCATAAGGTTTCTATTACAACTACTCAACTCTGAACCAATGAAGGAACAGATACCATGTTAACATACTTGACTATTTTTTCAATAGAACTTGAAAAGCAATCATCAGGCTAGAATTTGCACATTGGCCAGAGTTTGTTAACCTACCTTTAGACTATTTATTCAGTGTGCTTAAGCCAAAATAGTAGATGAAAGTCCTCTGAGTTAAAAAGGCCCTGGGCACAATTCTGTACCTGATTCAGAATATGAGGTTAGAACCAGTAAGCTGGATCATGATCATAGGTTCTAGGTGATTTTAATGTCCACTGAAGTTTGTGAACCATTGCAATATATCATAATCCATGGAGAAGATATGTTAAGAAAAAGTTTTTTTTTCATAACAGAAAGAAAAAATAGTTCTTGGGAGATTGGAAGTTAGAAGAAAAATTCAATAGCTAAGTCTTGCAATCATGTTGTAAGAGGAGAATTAACTAAAAGATAAGAGGAGAAACAAATTAAGATAAAAGGTTCCCATGTCATAAGTGATGCAAACTCTTTGTCCTCTTTCTAAACTTCACAAAATGTGTTTGCTTTAAAACAGCCTTCAACACCTTTTATATGGAAAGATTCAGGCATCGAAATTGCTGGAAGATCTCTCCTTGCCCTTCTTTGGAATTATTACATCTTTTACAAGAAAATACACAGACTAAGGTTAACTATAGATCAATGTCTGAGAACACAGCTTGTCTGTCTACTTGAAATATTTAATAGAAGTGTTCAAAAGTTTATCTTTTTTCATGCATGATTGATTGGGTTTCAGCTCCAGCATAACAGGAACTATGCAACACACATAGATCTGGAATATTTAAGGGAATATAAGTAAATGGCACCATAAAGGATAATAACTAACACTTATTTTCAAAGTGAATTTTTCTAATCTGAAAAACAACAATGAACCCTTTGGATGTTTTACTCTGTTTTAAGTGAAATATGCTTAGTAAAATGCAAAATTCAGAGTTTAATAATGACCATGAGCCACTAAAGATGACTGTATTCTATAGAAAACATTTCAGTTTTCTATAATTGAAAATGATATCAAGTAGTTAAAAAACTTTATTAATTTATTTAACCATTATGATTTCTACAACATAAAATATCAGTCTCCATTCAATGGACAAACAAACAAGGCTTATCCAGCTGAACTCCCTGGCCAGGGCCTGTTTCTGAATTTTGTTTGTTTTTAATATTCCAGATATAAATGAAATAATATGGGATCTTTTTCTATCTGACCAACTTCATTCAACCTAATACCTTCTGCATTCATTAATGCTGTTGCAGGTGTCAATAATTCATTCTTTCACATGGCTGAGACATATTCCAATGTATACATACAGCACTTCTTTTCTACTCATTCATACATTCATGAACACTTAGGTTGTTTGTATATTCTGGCCACTGGAAAAAAATGCTCCTGTGACAATAAAGATTCATATGTCTTTTCAAATTAATATTTTCATTTTCTTCAGATAAATAACCAGAAGTGGAATTGCTGGGTTTTCTTTTGTTTCTTTTTATAGCCTCTGTTTTAAAGTCTATTTTGTATAAGTATTGTTCCCTATAGTTTTTTGTTTGTTTCTATTTTCATAAAATAACTTTTTCCATTCCTTTACTTTCAGTCTGTGTGGGCCTTTCCATCTGAAGTGGGTCTCATTGTTTTCTTGTCCATTTAGTCACCCTATGCCTTTGACTGGAGAATTTAACATGTTTACATTTAAAGAATTTTTGATAGGTATGTACTTATTGCCATTTTATTATTCATGTTTTGGTCTCCTTCATTTTCTTCTTCTTCATCTCCTCTTTTTCCTTCTCTTTTCCTTTTCCTTTTCCTCCTCCTTCTCTTCCTCCTCTTTCTTCTTTAAAAAGTCCCCTTAATATTCATTGTATTACTGGTTTGGTGGTGATGAACTGCTTTAACAATTTTTTTGTTTTGTTTTGTTTTGTTTTGAAGGCTCCTTATCTGTTCTTTGATTGCTTTACTGGGTATAGTAATCTTGGTTGTAGGTCCTTACTTTTCATGTCTGAATAATTGACAATCCATTTTTGCCTGTGAAGTTTCTCTGGAGAAATAAGCTGATAGTCTTATGGGAGCTCCCTTGAAGGCAATTAACTCATTTTCTCTTGCTGCTTTTAAGATTCTTTATTTGCCTTTAGCTTTTGGCAGTATTAGTATTTGTCTTGGTTATGATTCTTAGAGTTCATTTTGTTTGGGATTTTCTGCTCTTCCTGGCCTTATAGGTCTATTTCCTTCACCAGGTTAAGGAAGTTGTCAGTCATTATTTCTGCAAATAGGTTTTCAATTTCTTTTCTCTATTCTCCGTCTGGTACCACAATGAAGATAATGTTGGTACACTTGATGTGATCCCAAAGGTCCCTTAAACTATCATAATTTTTAAAAATCTTTGTTGTTGTTGTGATTGGGTGTTTTCTTCTTACTTGTTGCCTAAATAATTGACTTAATATTTTGCTTTATCTAATTTACTGTGTATTCTCTCTAATATATTCTTTATTTCAGTGATTATATTCTTCATTTCTGACTGGCTTATTTTATGTTTTCTATCTATATTTTTATATTTCCTATATCTTTATGTTGTTTTCACTGACATTATGTATATTTCCCCTGAGTTCATGTAAAATCCTTATAACCATTGTTTTATACCATGCATTTGATAGATTATTACTTTTTTGAGTTTTGTTCTGTTCTAGTCCTTCATTTGAGATATGTTTCTTTGTCTTCTCTTTTTTGCAGCTTTCCTGTGTTTGCTTCTATGTGTTAATTAGTGCTTCTGTGTTGCTGAGGCTAGATAGAGTGGCCCTATATAGTAGGTGTCCTTTGTAGCTTAGTGACAAATTTTCCCTACATTACCAAAGGTGGGTGCTAAAGGTATGTCTCTTGTATAATTTTGTTTGTCCTTCGGTTGTAGTTGAGGCTTCTTTTCTGTTAGTATATCAGTAGGAGATATTGACCTTCTGGCTAGTTGGTTGTGAGAACTGACCATGACTACAGTGAAAGAGCTGTTGTATAGGGATTGACCCTATACAGCAAGATTCACTTTAGTGGGTCTCTGTTGTCTGCCAAGTCCACTTTTGGGGTATGTCTTTTGTTGAGGTGGTTGGGTGGCTCTGGTGTGGTCTGAAGGTAGATGCCAGGTGTGCTGATCCTAGAACATTTTGGGAGGGACTCTGGTGTGGGCCCAGGTCAGCTGCTAACATATCCTGCCCATAGTTACTTGATATAAGCTGCAATGTGATTTGAAGATGACTGCCATTGTTTTGGGCCTGACATTGCCTGTGAGAGGCTAAGCTGCAAACCATGGCTGGCAGCCATAAGTGCTAAGCTTGGGGCTTTTTAGCAAGGTGTATGGGGTACACCAAAGCCAGATGATGCTTTGTTGGAGTTTGTGAACTTTTAAGAGAGTTTAGAAAATCTGTAGCATGAAGCAAAATAGGCCATTTATATAGAAAAGCCACTAGAAGTAGCTTCTGTGGGCCCCCAAGGTGGGTGAGGTAGAGTCATAGGAAATCATCAGAGCGGAGTGAACAGTGTTAGACAAGTTTATGGGGATTCAAGCTTGGTGTCCACTTTCATTTGTATGCATGGTGGAGAGAGGGCCCATATAAGCTTATGTGAATATATTCATATAAAACTGAAATTTTCATAATGGCTATAATAAAGTGAAACTTTAGTACAGTGTAATTAATCAACATGTTATTAATTTCCAGTTTAATTAGAAAATAGAAAAATGCTAAATTCATTTTAATAAAATAACAGTATATATTATGGAATGATTATATATATATGAAAATGTAAAAATGTCCCTTTTTATCATGTGTATATAAGAATAACATTTACTCCTTTTTTGATAGACATACACCATTCCCATACTTTTGGATGATGTCTAACATTTTCTTCCTTTTAAATGAAATTTTTATTTATTTTGTTTATTCTGCATAAATTTTTCACATAAGCAATAGTCACTGTCTGAATATCACAGTATTTAATAAAATCCCTTTAAGAATAAACTATTTTGACTTGAGTAATTAGGTCCCCAAACTGTTCAGACTTAGGCATAAGTGGCCTCCAATTACTGGCTCAGGATAAACTAAATTGAATGTAGTAATATTAAGAACATTGTTTCTATTTTGGTCATTATTCCTTGTCAGACAAGATTTTAGTAAATAACTGTAATCAGAGTAAGGTACTAGAAAAATGTAGGTCATTTGAATTATTCTCTAATATCATGTTAAATGTATTTTTTATTTTTTATTATTGTTTAATTACATTTTTAATTTAACACAAATTTAACATATTTTTAATTTAATTTACAAATTTTTCTTTGTTTCAGTTAGTGTAACCTTAATTTCTGACTGGTTATTTTTTATTGCTTCCATGACTTTTTTTATGCTTTTGAAGTTCTTACTGGGTTCACTTAACATCCGTATAACCAGTACTTAAACTCAACATCTAGCAGACTGTCTCCATTTTGTTTTGTTATCCCTCTGAAATTTTCATCCATTCCTTAATTTCAGCCATGCTTCTTTGTGTCCTCATTTTGGCATCCTCCCTGTGTTTATTTCCATGTATGAGGTAGAGCTGCTACAACTGCCTGACTTGGTGGAGTGGCCAAATGTAGTAAGTGTAATAAGGGTCCAGTGGCACAGCCTGCTTTATCAGCCAAGTTAGGAAATCAAGGTGTGCCCACAGTGTGGGCTGTGTACACATCCTTCCTGCAACCAAGGCTTGATTGCTGTTGACAGGTCAATGGGAGGAATTTATCCAAGCCAACTGTAGAGACTGGAAAAGACTGTTGGACACCAATGTCTAATCACTATGGAGGATCAGCTGTCTAGAGTCCCACCCCACAGAGCAAGACTTACATCAGCAGGTCTCTAGTGTCCTCTGAGTTCACCCCTTGAGTGTGTCACTTGAGGAGGTGGTTGGGTGGTGGTGCTCTGATGTTGTCTGTAGCTGTCCACTGGGTATGCACTCTCTGGGGCCTCCCAGGAGGTGTGAGCCAAGGTCCACCATCCCCTGTGATCTGTCTGTGGTCACCCAAGTAAGCTACAAAGCAATTTGCAGTTTCCTGCTATTTATGCTGGGCTTGGAAGTGCCCAGGTGAGTCCATGGTATGAACCAAGGCTGATTGATTTGCTGCTAATCTAAATCAGGGTTTTCTTAGCAGTAGGAATGGAGAATGACAAGGCCAGATGCTGTTTCTTTGCAAGACTTTAGTAAAATCTGAAGCATTGTCCATGATAATCTATTTCTATGGAAAAGCCACTGGAAACAGCCTTGGTGGGCCCATAAGATGGGTGGGGCAGAGCTTCAGAGAATCATCAGAGTAGGGCAAAGAGTGTGAGCCAGGATGATAGAGTCTCAGATATGGTGCCTGCCTGCTGGCTCTATGGTTCTATGTGCGGGGGTGGGGGGCGTAGAAACTCAGAAAAGGAACAATAGCCTCTGCGAGTATTTCTGTCTAGGAGAAAGTTTCTCAACAGCTCTCACCCTGATGCTGGGCAATTTAGTTCCTCCCTGTGTGTCTCTGATGCTTTTCAAGCTGCTGTCCCTATGCTGGAGCTCAAAGGGAGTGAGTTTGAATTAAATCTGTGTGTAGACCCTTTAAGATGAACTACCTGAGACTCTATCAGTTTATCTTCCACAGCCTCAATCCTCACTGGTTTTTACAGCCAGAAGTTATCACTTACCTTTCTGGCACTGGAACTCTAGGCTGTGGGGCTGGGTGTGGTTGGGACCACTTGCTCCTGAGATATTCCTCCTGATTTTTATCTGCCACATGTGGGTGTGGGACCAACCTGTTCTGCTTCTTCACCCCTCCACCAGCCTAGATGTAGTTTCTTCTGAAATTCCATAGTTGTAGTTTTCCTATTTAACTTCTGACAGTTCTGAATGATGGTTCTTAAGTAGTTTAGTTGGAATTTTGATGTGGTTGTGTGAGGAGGCACACCATGTTTATCTATGCTGCCATTTATCACACTCTAACTATTTTGCAATTTTTGTTAATTATTTCCTGACTTAGGCACTGATAGCACTTAAAAAATTACTTGTCCCTTTTGTAAAAAAGCTTGAAGTCTGAGATATTATATTTTATACATGAAATATAAAATATTAATGCAATTATTAAAGTGTGGGTTTTTAGAAAGAAAAACCCAGTTGTCTGGGAAAGGCTTCCTCTCAGACTTCATATCTACTTCACAGGGTGTATTCTAGTGTATACTAACACCTTCTAGTATGTACTATATAATCAAGAGCACCACCACCTACTTCCAGCCTGAACAATGACATCAATATGGCTTTTATTGGGGTGGTGTTTACATATCCATGTGAACTGGAAAAATACAAGACTTCAAAAAAGTAGAATTTCACTGTGTACTTTATGTCTTGATCTCAAGGAAGTAAAATTTGTGATGAGTCAAAAAGGATGAGAAATCTAGATAGACAGTTTTTGTTTTTGTTTGCTTCCAGAAAAGAATAGATGGAAACCATTGAGGTAAGGGACACAGTGCAGTAGGAAAGAGATGAAAAGGAAAGCAGTTCTGTCAATAGATGTTTCAAATGAGTGCACTGGTTCTGAGATAAAGAACACCTTGGATAACAGGTAGAGACTATGAAGTTGTCTTCAGGAAGAGGACCATTCTGAGGTTTCTTTGAACACTTGGTCTTTCATTACATATGTCACCAATAGAAAAATTTCCATATATCAGTAGAAAAGGGAATAGTATGAACTACAGGAATCATGGATCGGATGCTGTTTGCCAACTACTACATAGATAGTGATAGGTAATAGATAATAGATATATAGATCAGTAGGATGGGTAGATAGATAGATAGATAGACAGACAGATAGATAGAAATGGAAAATAGAGGTGTAAATATTTAGATAGATAAAACACAATAGTCTTATGATTGTTACTGGCAGCAGTAACTGATGCCTCAATCAAAATTGTAGTTTGCCTCTGGGCTGTCTTCCTAGTCTGTATCCTATTAATGCTGTTTATACTTATTCCTTAAATATATAACTGTACAATGATTTTATAATTATAGATCGGAATCCTTCTAACATTGATAGCTTCCCTTTTTGTGAAAGCTCATTTGGGAATTTGGAGATAAACTGATAAGATGCTATAGGGTTCGGAAGGGGCTACAACTTAACATCCTTTATTAATTTTCTGAGAGGAGGGGACATACATGTCACAGTTTGATAGACACAAGAACATGGAACCAACTACATGCATTATAAAATAGTATCTGATATAAGACATTTTTATATAAAATGCATGTTTTAAGTAAAAAGAGAAAATTGACATCTCAGCATTCCATTCCCATCCCCCAAATATTAGTCCTTCCACCTCTGCTCTTATACATATCTTTGATTGCACAAGGGATAGTATTATACAGGAGAGGATGCAACAGGAACTAGCCCCTGTTAAGACATCACTAAGGAGATTTTTATTTGATGGTCTAATTCAAAGTCCTCATAACTAATATAATTAACTTCAAAAAGATGATAAGAAAAATGAAGGACAATCCTAGGGATTTTGAGTCTTTATCAGATCACACTCTTATTTATATAGTTATCTTCTTTAATGGCCTACTATTATTTTATAAAGTTTAATAAAGCAAAAATAAGTTATAATTACTACTTATATAAATATCAAACTATTTTTTATAGACATTGATCAAACTGGCCAGTTTTCTTTCTCCTTTCTGATACTACAGGGATCCAGAAATTATAATTTAAGTAGTACAGAAGTCAGTGGCACTTTAATTCTCTCCCAAATATGATATGTAGCACTAAAAATGTGTATTTTGTCCTGAATGAGGTAATTTGACATGGTAGCTTAGATGTCATGTACACTTAAGTTTAAATTCATACTCCTCATTTCTAAAATGGAGATAGAATTCACCCCACAAGGTTATGGTAATATGTAGACGAGATGCATAAACAGAGAGACTAACATAGTCCTTGGCACACAGTAGGCCTTTTTATAAATACTAGTCATTTCACAAAGAGTGCTGCATGGTCCCTAAAGAGTCCAATGGACAAGTGTTTTAATAATTCACATTTCTTGACCCTAACTTATGATCATCAGGGCTTAAGCTAGAATTATAAATTCAGCCGATTTCAAGCTTCCCTGGGGTATCAGCAATAGCCAGTTTGAACATTTATTCTGTTTTGTTTAGAGCCATAAATCATTTCATACAAGAAACTAGCTGTACTTCACCAAAATGGTAAGCACCATTGAACTTCACTGAATTGAGACAAAGTACATACTGAAAACTTTTTATCAGCTAGGTTTCAACCTGACCTGAACAAAACATATAACATTTACCCTGCCAATAATCTTGACAACAGTTTAAGGTGCCAAATTGTAACTCATAGTGGTAAATTTTCAGTCATTGTGACAGGCAGTGGCAAAATAATTTTGAGCAGTAGGAATTTCCTAGTGGTTCAGAAATCATGTCCTGTACATGTTATAGGGACAGCCTAAGAGATGAAGCTGGCTTGCTTTAGGTCTCCCAGCACATCTGTTTTTAGATGGATATATTTTGTTAGAAGTCTACAAATCATAAGACATTTAGAAAAGATTAGATTTGCTAATAAATCTCCAACAATGAGGTTTACACAAGAGCATTATGTAACACAAAATATTTCTTCAGCAATGTTGGACAGGTGTGCTATTTCTAGTGGCTGATCTATTAGTGCACCCTCTCCAAGCATCCCTCCCTCTACTAAATGTATGAAACCTCTGAAGCTAACTTAGTAATGTAAAAGATGCTTGGCATTTTGGAGAAGTGTGATAAAAGATGGTAAAGAGTTTTGAAGAATATTTATTTACTTCCATATACACATTAAGTGAACTTTTTCTAGGAACTTGGTCTCAAGTTCTCAGACTCTCTGTTTTAGTAACTACTGCCCCAAGGTTAATTTTTGCTACTGAGAGTTCTGTTAGGTGTTCTGTTAGAGAACATCCTCTTTTCTCATGGTAGATTATTAAAAATGTGAATTTGTATAGTAGATTGAAGTATAGGCACACCTCAGAGATATTGTGAGCTGCATTCCAGAACACCACAATGAACTGAATATTACAAGAAAGCAAGTCAAACAAAGTGTTTGGTTTTCTAGTTCTTATAGAAAATTATGTTTACACACTATACTATAGTGTATTAAGTGTGCAATAGCATTGTATCTAAAATATGCACACCTTAATTAAAAATATTTTATTGTTCAAAAAGATAACCACCATATAACAGTTCAGAGAGTCATATATTTTTGCTGGCAAAGGTCTTGACTCAGTGTCAATGGCTCCTGACTGATCAGGGTGGTAGTTCCTGAAGGTTAGTGTGTCTGTGGAAATTTTTAAAAATAGAACAACAATAAAGTTTGCTGCATCAACTGACTTTTCTTTTGAAAATGATTTATATGTAGCATGTAATGCTGTTTGATAGCATTTTACCACAGTAGGCCTTGTTTCTATATTGGAATAACTCTTCCCAAACCTTGCTGTCACTTTAGTTTGTGTAATGTACTAAATCCTTGCTGTCATTTTAACAGTCTTGACAGCGTCTTCATCAAGAGTAGGTTCCATCTCAAAAAACTGCTTTGTTTGCTCATCCATAAGAAGCAACTCCTCATCCATTAAAGTTTTATCATGACATTGCAGCAATTCAATGACACCTTCAGGCTCCACTTCTAATTCTAGTTCTTTTGCTATTTCTACCACATTTGTAGTTACTTCCTCCAATGAAGACTTATACCCTTGTGAAAGTCATCAGTGAGAGTTGGAACTAACTTCTTCCAAACTCCTGTTGTTGATAGTTTAGCCTGTGACCATGAAACACAAATGTTCTTAATAGTATCTCTAAGATGTTAATAAGTCCCTCTCTTTCTGAACCAAGTAGGAAAATGGAAACAGAGTCATAGATGGAGAGCAGGATGACAGCTAAGTGGGGTGGGGGATGTTGAGGGGTAGAGGAATTGAGCAATAATGAGAAAGTACTCATGGACATGGACAACAGTGTGGTGATTGCTGGGGGGAGAGGGTATAAGGGGACTAAAGGGTAATGGAAAAATAAATAAGTAAATAAATAAATAATGAATGAATGAATGAATATCCCAAGTGCATGCACTATGGAAAAAGCATACTTTAAGTCAATGCAAATATTTATGTTCTTACCTTTGACCAAATGGAAAGTGTAGGTGAAGGCTATTATCTCAGCTTTTATTTAATGCAAGTACCTGGTGGGTGAGCTTACCTTTCCAGGGTGTCTCTTAGAGTTGTTATTGGACATATTCAGTCTTCTGGATGCTTTGGTCTTTAGAACTGCTCATATTGTTATATATTTTGAAGTGTGGGTTTTCCAAGGACACATGAGTCACAGCTCGCCTGCTAGCATGAACTTGTTCAATCATTCACAGTCATGAAGAGGCCCTTCAGCTGGAGTGAGGAGTAAGGTGTCAGGATGTATGGAAGTCACAGATTTTAGAGTCAGATTTGGATTTTCTAATAAA
Source organism: Trachops cirrhosus (assembly GCA_028533065.1). Classification (NCBI taxonomy): domain Eukaryota; kingdom Metazoa; phylum Chordata; class Mammalia; order Chiroptera; family Phyllostomidae; genus Trachops; species Trachops cirrhosus. The sequence continues at coordinate 78,383,598 of CM052541.1, forward strand.
TAGCCTGATATTTCTTCTGGTGACCTGAAATCAGCCTATCGCTCTATCTGTTTGAGCAGCAGCACATAATGTGAGGTTTGTGCCATAACCAGTTGTCCCAAAGTGAACTTTTCAGCCTTTTGTCACAAATCACAGGTGGCAGTTATGGCTCTCAAACATGTGGATGTTTCATGAATGATAATGTCCAAATCTTTGAGAGGTAAGCTTCTGGCCATTTGGTACTTCCCAGATTTTGTGTTCACATTCCCAGTGCTATTCCTTGTCTGCCATGCATGGAAAAGTAAAAAGATGTTTTGTTTCGTTTTGTTTTGTTTTGTTTTGTTTTTAAATCTGGCAATTCTAAAACAGCAGTAAGCCGTTTTCTCTTCAGTTTCTTGGAAAGCCTTCTGACAATCTCCAGTCCAAGTCAGGGCTCACTGTTCACCCCCTTGAAAGCCTCGCATAGAGGTTTTGCCATGAGTCCAAAACTGGAGATCAAATGCAAAATCCCCACCATTCTTAGGAATCCCTGTAATTGCCTTCTTGTGTTTAGGGTGGACACCCTTGCATGGGCCTCTGGAGATCAAGAATAAGTTTCTCTGTCCTTTAGTTAATTCAAACCCCAAATATTTTACTCAGAGTTGAGAAATTTATGCTTTCTTTTAAGAAACATATACCTTCTATTTGCAAAAACAAAATACAAAAAAATAAAAATATGACTCTTTTTATCCAGATTTCCTTTGTTTTGCTAGCTATTAGGATATCATTCACATAGTGAAGCAAAGCTCCCTTCTGTAATTGGAACCCTCTTAAGTCCTTACCAGGACTTCCCCAAACAATATTAGAGAGTTCTTAAAGCCTCGTGGCAACATAGTAAACAGTGTTGTTTACATTTTGTTCCCATCTCTTTCCATTCAAAAGCAAATCTTTCCTAGGATTCTGGACTTAAGAGAATTCACACAAACAGACAAACAAACAAACAAAAATACATCCTTTATATTTTGTACCACAAAACAACAAAAGTCCCCAGATAAGGTGGTCAAGAGTGTATAAATATTTGGAATTGCTGGCTGGATGTCTTTCACAATTTGATTTATGGATCTCAAGTCCTTAGAAAACTACTATTCTACCATACCAGTTTTCCTCAATGGCAGGATGGGATGGTCAAATAGGCAGACATTCTAAGAATGTGATAACAAGGCTACCACCTAGCTTGTTTCTTCAAAAGATGTTGCACTAGGCTCAGAATTTTAGCATCTAGTTTTGGTTTTGCCTATAGTAGGGCAGCAGTTTTGGCTCTTTCCAGCCTCCTGTCAGGCAACCCAGGCTTACCTGCCTAAACGTCCTCCAGGACATCGGACTTGGCTTCCTGTTCCCTGCCAAGAAGGGTAGCTTAGAAGGCACAGGTTTGTTCTAATGGCACCTCATGTTCAACTTTCCCTAACCAAAAGTCATGTTAGCATTAAGTCTGCTTAATACATCTCTGCCTTTGAGGTTGGGTTGCCCATTCTCAGTCTAGATCTTGTAAGAAGGGCTTATTCATAAGTCCTTTCAGAACTTCCAGTGACAGTCATGCTATTTCGATTTAGTTTAGTGAGTCCATTTAAAACAGAATTAATAGCTCCAATATCAATCAAAAAGTCTATTTGTCTTGTTCCCACTGATAGAGTAACCCAAGGGTCTTGGTGGAGATGAGAGCACAGTCTGTCTTTTCAAGATGATCCCTCAGACCCCTTATTCATCATTATATTTGGTCATCTCAGGCACAAACAAGGTTTTTCTTTTTCTTTTCAAAGCTTTTTATTCAGGCTTGAAAATTCTTTCCTTCAGTGGCCTTCTGGTTTTCAGTGAACACACTGTTTCAGACCCACTTTAGGGTGTCCCTTCTTTGTGTTTTTTGAGGATTTTTTATTTTAATAATTAATTAATTAGTTAGTTAATTTTTATTTTTGTTCAAGTATAGTTGTCTCCATTTTCACCCCACCATGCCCAGATTTTTTATATGTTTATCTTTTTTTATTTTAAAGAATGAAGAAGGAAGAAGGAGAGAAAGTGAGAGAAACATTATTCAGTTACCTTTGGCAAGCCTCCAACCAGGGATCAAACCCATAGCCTAGATACGTGCCCTGACTGGGAATTGAATTTGTAACCCTAGCATATTGGAAAGATCCTCCAACTAACTGAGCCACCTTCACAAGGCTAGGGTGTCCTTTTTGAAGGGTGTCTTTGTGGGGACCTCTCTTGGTTCCCTTGGGACCCAGGACTTTTACCTTTGGAATGATTTTTTTTGAGGGGGGGTGGTGGTTCTGGTTCTCCCAAGAGTCATACTGCTAGAAGTGAAGCCTGCTGTTTCATTTTCCTGTGTTCCTTTCCACCCTGTGCTTGGTCTTAGCTGATAAAGACCTTAAAAACCATCTCCACCAATTGAGATATAAACATTCTATACATGCCCTCCAGTTTTTGGAGATTTCTCTGGATGTCCAAATCACTTTGGATGACAACATCTGATTTACTAATTTAAAAGTACCAGAGTCCCCAGAATCTCTCTCTGTATATTGATGATAGAGCTCAGAGATGTTTTTTAAACATTCAGATGGGTTTTCTTGTTGCCTTTGACAAAGCTTTTAGACTATATTAAAAATTTACTGCTTTGGTACCCCTTTCTTTAATCCTACTAAAAAGCAGCATCAATAATTTTCAATCCTAATTCTTTCTCCTTAGTTCTTTCTCACTAGTTCACACCCTAGCCAGGATCCACTGTGAGCACTGCAGGGGAGGCTATGGTCCCTGGGGTTGCCAGGGTTTTGGATAGCAGCTAGTTGACCTCTTCTGTAGACTTTTCTATCACTCTTCTCCTTTCTTCTGCAGTCAAGAAAGTCTTCAACAAGCTTTGAAAATCCATTCAGTTTGGGATATAAGTGGCAAAGATGGAATAGAATAAATGTTCCATCCTCTTGAGATCATCTTGGTAAGTGGCCATGTTGTTCTTCCAGGTGCACAAATCACAAGCAGAAAACTGGAAACACATGCTTGCCAACCCTGCTGGGTTCTATTGAGCATTTACTCTTCCCATCTTCATTTGTCTCACAGGAGACTGATGTGGACACTGGCCCTCAGTGTCCACAGTGCTATGGATGAGACATGAGACAAATTCACATGGATTACCGAGTCCTGTGGAGGAAAAGGGATGGCACAGCTACTCTCTCAAGAGAACGTCCCGACCCTTGCCTTGACAAGCTTTTATTGAGTTTCAGTTTGCACAGGAATAGTGGTAAAGCTCATTAATCATTGTCAGGGAGTAAGGATCAAACAATAGATAGCATACAAAGAACTATGAGGGCTTATTCTGAGTCAGGATCTGTTAGCTAAAGGGCTACAAAACTTTGGGAAACAAACTCATTTCCTGCTGGACCCTTATCATTTACTTGAGAGCATTCATAGCAAAGCAGGTTTCACAGAATTTTATGTATTCTTTCTTAGGTCTAATCACCCAAGGAACCTGCCCTTTCCAGCACAGGGCTGCACTGCCCTCTGTCATTGTTTCAGGCTTAAGTCAGGCAGGGGAAGTAAGGCAGCCAAGAGGTTAGGAGACTTCTGGCAGACAGAATGGGGACTCAGGCTATGTCAAAGCCTAGGGGTGTGGGTCCATCACCCCCTTTTGCTATAGCCCCCCAAGTCCTTTCCTGGGGGCTCCCCATGATCATGCCTGTCTTAGGTCATTCCTCCCTTGAGGAATCTTACCCATCATTGGCTAACCGATCAAGCACTGGGGACAAGGCAGGGTGAAGTAAAAGGAGCAGAGGTGGCACCCCTGCCAGGGAGATAAGCTTTGTCTCCTTGGTGGCTTATGGTCTGAAGGTCACTCACTCAGCCTTAGCCATGGGAGGGTTACAGCTTCTGAAACCAGGCAGGGCTGTCCCCAACAGGAGATTACTCTCTTCTATTGGAGTGGCTCCCTGGCCAAACTGAATGCTCAGCTACACATGAGAGGAGGAAACTATTTCCCATTCCTTCAGTTTATTCTGTTTCCCTTCATGTCAGGCAGGAATGGGGGAGACCTCCACATGTAAATCTTGACTCAGCTTCTGCATCCTGTCGATCCCATGGTAGAGGAGGTGAGGTGAGAGTATTCATTCGCTGAGTTAGATCCTCATATCTCTACTCCTGAAAGTCAGGAAACACTTATTTTTTTCCCTTTACCTAGCTGGGAAATTTCCCTCTGAACTATAACCCTGCATATTTTACATATGCTCTGTATCAGCTCACTCTGACACAATAGCATGAAAGCTTGCCCCTGGGGGATCTTGTGCCATTTCCCTTCCTTGTCAAAAAAGAGCTCTGATTAAAAATGGTGGTATAATTTAAGGATACATTTATTGGCTACTGTTCCCCAGAGCCAAGGAAGTATTGTGGCCATGCTGTATTGCAATGAAACACCATCTTTTTCCTTTTCATGGGTCCATAGCTACAAATTTACCAATTTTGTAAAATGTATCTCTGTATGTTGGAATTGAGCTTGAATCTTCTGTTGTTTTAAGTTATCATGACCAGATGTAAAAAAATGCCAAATGTATGAACTAGTTTACTAGATTCCGAACAAATCAAATATGATTTCTAAAGGCTTTAGTCCTTCAGGTTCATTAGGGAAAGTTGCTCAGAAACTCAATGTCCTATTTAAGCAGAACCATATGCCCACAGGAAAAGAACTTTGGTGCCATCACAGATAAACTTTGCTATTTTCCAGAAATGTCTTACAAGCTAAGTGCCTTGTTTCCTTCATTGCAGAATCAATAGCCCTGCAGCCTGAGACATCCAACCAATAGGCAAACACTCAGGGCTATTCCTGGGAAAATGAAACTCAGGCAGCTGCTGGACAGATTACAAAGTTGACTACCTGCCATCGACCGATATGCTACCAGTGAGATGTCCACTAGGAATAGCTCTTCCTAATCCCTCAAAATGTTGTAAAACTTGAAACAGTGTTCAGTTGCCTAACACACAACAAGCGAATTATACTGACTTTGGATGGCAGTGAAAGAGAGCAGGTGTTTATTGCAAAGGTGCCAACTAAGGAGGATAGGCAGCTAATGTTCAAAGACAAGTGCTCCCCAATGCTTACAAGTGAGTATTTTATTGGAAACAATCATTGATTAGGGATTCAGACTGGGTTGATTGTCTAGTTATGATGAAAGATTATACTATTTTCTTAATATGATATATTTCTCCCCTGACATCATCTTGTCCAGGGTCATTGTGACTGAGGTTGGGAGGTCTTCCTGTTTGCAAACAACCAAAGTTATGGAAAACATCTTAGGATAATGAGTCAATGATGTTATCGTAAGAGGGGAAACACAGATCAAGCCATCTTGTGCTTAATAGGCTACATTCTTCTGTTGTCTTATACAAAGTATACTTTTATAATCTTCACTGAAACTTACATTACAGGCAGGTCTTCCAGGACATGACTAACATTTTTTTCTTAATTTTTAGTTACCATCGGCTTTGTCATGAGCAAGACAGTCACAACCCTTAAAATGACTAACTCAGTAACTTTAAAAATTAAATTCTGGTTTTTTTTGTTTGTTGTTTTATGATTTGTTATCAGTTTCAGTATCTGAATTGGACACTGATATAAGAAAGCATATAACACCCATAGTGTGAATTATATACAACTGTGTAGAAAGCTTATTATATTTCATTTCAGCATGGGGGATTCTCCACTCTTATTATTATATTGTTTTCAATGCTCTATGTCAAGTGGGGAGTATTGTGCATCACTCCATGACTTGGGTGAACAAGATCACACTATTGAAGAGAGAGCGCATCACAGTGATTAAGAGTGAGGGTTCTAGAAATAAATAGCTAGGGTATTGGAAGCTTGATTATAGCCAAATTACTTGAACTTTATATGTCTCATATTCCTGAACTGTAAAATAAAACAACAGTACTTAGCTTTTAAAATATTTGTGAGTATTATGATTCAATACACTAAAAAACCTTTGAATCAGTGGCTGACACTTACTAAGCACAATAAATTGAGCTGTTGTTATAGTCAATGGTTTTGATGCCCAGAATAGTAAGTAGTACCTATCCACCTGCCTCAGAGAAATATACCTTCATCAATTAATTCCTATAGGTGACACTTGTAACACTAGTTCTATAAGTGGAACCTAATCAACAAAACAAACAAGCAAGCAAAATATAACCAGAGACATTGAATAAAGAGCAAACTGACAGTAACCAGAGGAGAGAGGGGAGGAAAATAATGTGGGAAAGAAGGGAAAGGGTCATCAACGAACATGTTTTATAAAGGACCCATGGACAAAGACAAAGGGGGGTAGGACTGATGGTGGGAGGTGGGGCTGGTAGGGTGAGAGAAAGTGGTGGTGGGAAAATGGAGACAACTGTATCCAAACATAAATTTAAAAAAATGAACAAACTGACAGTAACTAGAGAGGAGGGGAGAGAGATAATGGTGGAAAATAAGGGAAGGGCCATCAAACAGCATGTATAAAGGGCACAAGCACAAAGCCAAAGGGTGTGGGTACAAAGGTGAGAGGCAGGAATGGGTGGGGCAGGGGGTGTGGTGGGGGGAAAATGGGGACAATTGTAGTTGAACAACTTAAAAAATTGCAAAAAGAAAAGATAGCCAAAGCATTTTGGTAAACAAGCTTCTTGGCTTTTGAGACTAAATTCACAAATTCACACCAGGTACTTACTTCACCTAAATCAAATACGTTTGTGGGAGGGAGATCATTCAACTCTTTCTCAATATTCTAAGATGCTTTCTATGTTCTGATAAGATGATTCTGAGCCATAACATAGATTTACTTTAGAAACTCTTCTCAGGGTGAAGGTACCAGAATAAAAAAGGATCTGTTGAACAGGGATAACATGTGTTGACTTGGAAATATTAATAACTCTGCTATAATCTGTTTCAACCACAGCCCCTGACAAAAATGTTTTGATTTTATATGTACATCTTTTAAAAATTTTATTGAATTCATTATGGTGATATTGGTCAATAAGATTATACAGGTTTCAGGTATACAGTTCTGTAATACATCATTTGTATATTGTATTGTCTGTTTGCCACCCAAAGTCAAGTATCCTTCCATCACCATTTATTTTTCCCTTTGTCCCATTCCACCTCCCCTACCTTCTTTTCATCTGGTAATCACCATACTATGTACATCTTGAATTCCAAAACACACACATATATGGTATTGTTTTAGCATTTACTTAAAATTGAGAGTTTAATTTCAATATTTTGTCACTTAATATAAACCAAGAGTCTTCTGATAATTATGCAATACAATATCTTTTGGACTAAACCATGGAAAAGTCTAATCCTTCTGTTATATGATTAAACTATTGAATTTACATTTATTATTATAGTTTAGTGGAAGCAAAGTAACCCAAGGGAATGGAAGAAATGATAAATTAATATATAAAAACAGAGAGTAAACTGAAAATCAACAGGGAGATAAAAGGCAACCAAGGAAAGTGAATTTTCTTGGCTAATGAAAAAGTTTTACATAGAGAAATAAAATGTATAATGGGAACATACTGGAGTTCAACATAAGATCAGGAGACAGTATTTGCTGAATTCTTCCATGTAACCCAAATTATAGCATAATTATTAGCTTAGTAGATATTTGAGTAGCATTAACCAGAATAAAGTAAACATATCCATTCACATTGTATTTCAGAATTCTTCCTCTGCCTAGAGTGAGACCAGACTTATACTAAAAGGCATTAGAAGTATGCTGATTTAATCCCTTTTATTACACTTACAGTCCCCTGGGGCAAGGCCAGCTAGAGAAAATGCATGTAAAAGGGTGCACTGTGAGCCCTAATGTACAAGACATTAATAATATATGAGGAAGACAAAGGAATACTACAACCAATAAACTCTAACTGCCCTGAACCATGTTGTGATGTAGCCCTTTCCCCAGTCCAAGTCACATCACAGTTTTCTCTTGTGGCTAAAATGTCTTGCATTTATTCTTACTAAGCTTATTCTGTGTGGAAAGGTCCTATTTCATGAGTCTGGATTGTATTTTAAAAGTTGTATCATCTTGATGTGAGCACCTAAAGAGAGTATGATTTTTTATCTTTGGAAATATTTGATCTGGACCATTCTTGTCTCTTTTTATAAACATGTCACTAGCAGATTTTCAAATGACTCAAGAGACCACAGAGAGAATCCAAGTCACCAAATTTTCTCTGTTATCAAAGATTTTTGGTCTTTTTGGAGATGATTTATTTAAATTAAATGCATATTTGCAAGGAAAGGAAAAAGTTATAAAGGCAGATCTAAAATGAACATATAGGAATAAAGCAATTGAGCATTTTATAAGCAGAAAAACATCTTTTTTTATTTTTAGGTGAGAAATATCTGTGGGACAATGGAAAGGGAAATCTAAGAGGGTAATTCATAGTATTACAGGCCTATCTAAAAAAAACTCAAATAAACAATCTGACTTCACACATAAAGGAACTTGAAAAAGAATAACAAAGACCAAGGTGAATAGAAGGAAGGAAATAAAAAAAGTTAGCACAGAAATAAATAAAATAGATCTAAAAAAATCATACAAAATATAAATGTATCCAAAAGCCGATACTCTGAAAACAATAACCAGATTGGCAAAACTGTAACCAGAATCATCACGGAAAAAGAAAAAGGACCCAAATAAAATACAAAATGAAGGAAGAGAAGTAACTGACACCAAAGAAACACAAAGGATTGTAAGAAAATATTATGAATAATTGTATGCTTATAAACTGGACAACCTGGACTAAATTGAAAATTCCTAGAAACATGCAATTGTCCAAAAATAAATAAGGAATAATAGAAAATCTTAACAGACAGATTACACCTAATGAAATTGAAGCAGTGATCAAAAAACTCCCAACAAAGAAAAGCCCTGGACCAGATGGCTTCATAGGTGAATTTTGCAAAAGATTTTGAGAAGGATTAAAATTATTTTATAAAATTCAAAAGGAGAGAGGGTTCCCAAACTCATTTTATGAGGACAGCATTATCCTCATTCCAAAAACAGATAAAGATGCTACAAAGAAAGAAAATAATAGGCCAATAAACTTGGTGAATGTAGATGTTAAAATCATCAACAAAATATTAGCAAACCTAATACAGCAATGTATCAAAAACATGATACATCATGATCAAGTGGGTACAGAATTCTCGAATTAATAAATCTGATTCACAAGATAAACAAAATAGAGAAAAACCACATGATCATATTAATATATGCAAAAAATTTGATAAAATCCAGCACCCATTTATGATAAAAAATTCTTAGCAAAATGGGAATAGAGGGAACATGTGTAAACATGATGAAGGTCATATACAATAAACTGACAGCCAGCATCATATTCAATGGGCAAAAACTACAAGCACCCCCCTTAAGATCAGGAACAACATAGAGATGTCCACTTTCACCTCCCTTATTCAGCACAGTACTGGAAGACCTAGCCATAGCAATCAGGCAAGAAAAGAAATGAAAGGCATCTAAATCAGAAAGGAAGGAGTAAAACTGTATTTGCAGAGGACGTGATACTATATATAGAAAACACCAAAGATTCCACCAAAAAAAAAACTACTAGATCTGATAAAAGAATTCAGGAAAACACAGGATATAAATTTAATATCCAGAAATCAGTTGCATTTTTATATGCCAATAAAGAACTAAAAGAAAAGGAAATTAAGAAAACAATCCCATTCACAATTGATTCCAAGTGAATAAAATATCTAGGAATAAACCTCACCAAGGATGTAAATGATGTAAACTCAGAAACTTATAAGACACTGAAGAAAGAAACTGAAGAAGATACAAATAAGTGGAAGCATGTACCATGTTCATAGGTAGGAAGAATTAACATCATTAAAATGTCCTTACTAACCAAAGCAATCTATAGATTCAAAGCAATTCCTATCAAGATTCCAATGACATATCTCACAGAACTATAATAAATATTTAAAAAAATTTATATGGAACCACAAAAGACCCCATACAACAACAACAATCCTGAATAAGAAGAAAAAAAATAGGAGGAATCATTCTACCTAATTTCAAATTATACTACAAAGCCATAGTAATAAAAAAAAACATGGTGCTGACATAAGAATAGGCACATAGATCAATGGAACGTAGTAGTGAGCCCAGAAGGAAACCCACACCTTTATTCAATTAATAATTGACCAAGGAAGCAAGCACATACAATGGGCTAAAAATAGATTATTCAATAAATGATGTTGGGAAAATTGGACAGATGCATGCAGAAAAATAAAACTAACCTTCTTACGCCCACCAGAAAAAAATTTAAAATGTATCAAAGATTTAAATGTTAGACCTAATACCATAACAATCATAGAAGAAAACACAGGCAGCAAAATTTCAAACATTGCCCATAGAAACTTTTTTATCAGATATATCTCCCCAGGCTGGGGAAACAAAGGAAAAAATAAACAAATTGGACTACATCAAAATAAAAAAATTTGCAGAGCAGAGAAAATCATTAACAAAATAAAAAGACAACCCACAGAATGTGAGAACATATTTGCTAAAATATCTGTTAAGGGCTTAATAATCAAAATGTATAGAGTACTTACAAAACTCAATAACAACAGCAACAAAACAAACAACCTAATTGGAAAATGGGCAAATAAACCATGGTTGGTGTGGCTCAGTGAATTGAATGCTCACCTGCAAACCAAAGGGTCACTGGTTTGATTCCCAGTCAGAGTACATGCTTAGGTTACAGGCCAGGTCCCCAGGAGGGACAACACGAGAGGCAACCACACATTGATGTTGCTCTTCCTCTTGTTCTCCCTCCCTTCCCTTCTGTCTAAAAATAAATAAATAAAATATTTTTAAAAAATGGACAAAGGAACTGAATAGAGACTTCTCCAAAAAGGACATACAGATGATGAGCAGAATTAGGTGGTAAATAGAATATGAAATGATGCTCAATGTCACTAATCATCAGAGAAATGTAAGTTAAAATCACAATGAGATACCATCTCACAGCTGTTAGAAGTCTGTCATCAATAAATGGGCAAAAATCAAGTGTTGTTGAGGATGTGGAGAAAAGGGAACCATATTGAATTGTTGGTGGAGATACAGACTGGTGCAGCCACTGTGGAAAGCAGGATGGAAATACTTCAAAATACTAAGACTGAATCTGCTTTTTGACCCAGTAATCCTACCTCTGGGAATATATCCGGAGGACTCTAAAGCACTAATTCAAAAGGATATAAGCACCCCTGTGTTCATTGCAGCATTATTTACTATGGCCAAGATATGGAAGCACCCCAGGGGTCCATCAATAGAAGAGTGGATAATACAATTATGGGGTATTTGCACAGTGGAATTCTACCTAGCCAAAAAATAAAAAAAAAAAATTACCCTTTGCAGCAGTGTGGATGGACTTGGAGAACATTTTGCTAAGTGAAATAAGCCAGTCAGAGAAAGGCAAATACCATATGATTTTCCCCCTATGTAGAATCTAATGAACAAACTGAACTAACCAGCAAAACAGAGAAAGACTCGTAGATGGAGAGCTGATAACTGATAGTGAATCGTGAGAGAGTGGAGAGCCTGAGCAAAGAGGAAAAAGACTCATGGACATGGACAACAGTGTGGTGATTGCTGGGTGGGGTTCATAATGGAACTAAATGATAATGGAAAACTACAATAGATTAAGTACAATAAGGTTGGTAAACTCTTAAACACACTAATCAAGAAAAGCAAAGAGAGAAGACCAAAACGAGTAAAAGAATAAATGAAAGAGGAGAAATAACAACTGACAATACAGAAATGCAAACAATTATAATATTTTGAACAACTACATGTTAACAAATCGGACAATTGTGGAAATGAATAAATTCCAAGAAACATTCGATTTTCCAATACTATATCAAAAAGCATCAGAAAATATGAATACACCAATTACATCTAAATAAATCAAAGGACTAACAATAAAACTTCCAACAAACAGAAGTCCTGTACCAGATAACTTCACAGGTAAATTTTACCAAATATTTAATAAAGAATTAACATCTATCCTTCTCAAACCAGTCCAAAAAATCCAAGAAGATGAAAGCCTTCCATGCTCATTTTAAAAGGCCAGCATTCTCCTAATTCCAAAACCAGATCAAGACACTACAAAGAAAGAAAATTTAGGAGAGCATCCCTGATGAACATAGATGCAAAAATCCTCAACAATATATTAGCAAGCTAAATCCAGCAATACATTAAAAAGAGCCTACATAATAATCAGTGGGATTTATTCCTGGGATTCAAGGTTGGTACAAAATTCGCAAATCAATTAATTTGACACATCACAGAAAGAAAAAAAAATGGTAAAAAATAATGTGATCACAGCAATAGATGCAGAAATGCACTTGATAAAATCCAACACCCATTTATGATAAAAACTCAGCAAGGTGAAGATGGAGGAAGCATATCTCAATGTAATAAAGGCTATATATGACAAATCCAGAGCTAACATCATACACAATGTGTACACAATATAAAACCTCAGTGAGAACAAGAAAAGTATGTTGTTCACTTTCAGCACTCTTTGTTCATGGTACTGAAAGTTCTAGCCACATTAATTAAATGAAAAGAAGGATAAATAAGAGGCATCCCAATTGAAAATGAAATTGTAAAACTTTCATTAGTTGAAGAAGACATATATGGTATTAGGGAATACTAAAGATTCCACCAAAAGACTCATAGAACTTAAAAATAAATTATGTAAAGTAGAAAGATACAAAAAATCCAGAAATTGGTTGCATGTTTATACAAGAGTGACTTTCAATCTTTTTTCATTTCATGTCACACATAAACTAATTACTAAAATTCTAAATTTTTTTACTAATTTGATGAAAATAGGCATATTTTTTATTCATTCACATTGGATAGCTGTTGTTGTGTTAACTGTTGTAAAATTTTGACAATGTAAGAATAAAGAGGTCAGTCCTCTTGACTAAATGGTAAGTAACTGCATGTTTTCAAAGTTCTTTCCACATACTAATGTGCTGTGGCACAGCAGTAGAAAATTGCTGTTGCTGTTATTCACCAATCAAGAACTATTAGAAAGAAAACTGAAAAAACAACCTCATTAAAGTTGCATGAAAAAAAAATTATATACCTAGGAATAAATTTACATATGGAAGCAAAATACCAGTACTCTGAAAATTATAAGGCACTGAAGAAAGCAACTGAAGAAAATACAAATAAATGGAAGCTTATACTGTAATCAGGATTAAGAAGAATTAACATCTTTAAAATGGCCAAATTATCCAAAGAAATCTATAGATTCAACTCAATTCCTATCCAAGCACCAATGGTGTTTGTCCTAGAACTAGAACAAATAACCTAAAATTTTATATGGAACACCAAAAGACCCTAAGAAGTCACAGCACGTTGAAAAAAGAAGAACAAAGTTGGAAGTATCACACTAACAAATATCAAACTACATACAAGGCTATAGTGATTAAAACAGCATGGTACTGGTATAAAACCAGACATATAGATAAATGGCACAGAATAGAGAGCCCAGATAGAAAGCTACACCTTTATGGTTAATTCATATTTTACAAAGAAGGCAAGACCATGCAAATGTAATGCTAGTCTATTCAATAAATGGTGCTGAAAAAATTGGAGAGTTACATACAAAAAAGTGAAAATAACTACCTTCTTAAACTATAAACAAGAATAATTCCAGAATGGAATAAAGTCTTAAATATAAGACTCAAAACCAAAAATATCTTAGAAGAAAACATAGGCATTAAAATCTTGGATATTTCTTTTACCTTTATTTGTTCTAATGTATCTCCTTTTGCAAGAGAAAAAAATAACCAGTCAAGACTATATTAAACTAAAAATTTTTGCAAAGCAATGGAAACGGACAAGAGGACAAGACATTCTACTGAATAGGAGGTCGTATTCATCAATGATATATCTGATAAAAGGCTCATATTAAAATTTTATTTAAACAAACTCATAAAACTCAATACCAAAAACTCAAATGATCTAATTTTAAAAAATGACCGAGAATCTGAATAGACAGCTCTCCACAGAGGACATACAGATGGCCAATAAACATATAAAAAGATGCTCAATGTCACTAATCATCAGAGAAATGCCTATTAAAATCATAATGAGATATCACTTCACACCTTTCAGAAATATTATTATCAGTAAATCAACACATGAGCATTGAAAAGGGTGGGGAAACCCTCATTCACTTTTTGTGGGAATTCAAATTATGAAAAACAGTATGGAGGTTTCTCAAACAGTAAAAATGGAACTGCCTTATGACCCAGTGATTCTACTTCTGAGAATTTATCCAAAGAACCCTAAAGCACTAATTCAGAAGAATATATACACCCTTATATTCATTGCAGCGTCATTTACAATAACAAGATATAGAACCAGCCCAAGGTGCCCATCATAGACAAGTAGATTTTTAAAAGTGTGGTAGATATATACAATGGAATATTACTCAGCCATAAATAAGAACAAAACCTTACCATTTATAACAGCATGGATGGAACTAGAGATCTTTTATGCTAAGTAAAATAAGTAAGGGAAATATAAGTACTATATAATTGCATTTATATGTGGAATCTAAGAACAGTATAAAAGAACAAACAAAACAGAAACACACTCACTCATACATTCAGAAAACAGACTGCTGTTTTCCAGAGAGGTGGCTTTGAAAGATGGTAAAAAATGAAGGGATTGAGAAGTATAAATTGGTAGTTTCAAAATAGTCAAAGGAATATAAAGTACAGAAGGGAATATAGCTAATAATACTATAATAAATATTTATTTTGCCAGGAGTATACTAGAAATATTGAGAGAAACACTTTGTTAAGTATATATCATATTTTTTGGACTATAAGATACACTTCCCCCTAAATTTGGGAGGGAAATGTGGGTGCATCTTATAGTCTGAATGTAGCTTACTTGGCTCACTGCAGGAGGGGCGGTGGTGGAGAGGAGTCACAGGTTATTAAGTATTTTACCACACTTTTTTGTTTAAAAAATTGTTTCACTATTTTCCTCCTCTAAAACCCAGGTGTGTCTTGTGGTCTGGTATGTCTTATAGTCCTAAAAATACAGTAATTGCCTATCCACTATGATGCACAATTGAAACTAATACAACTTGCCTTTAAAAAATCAGGAAATCATAGAGGAAGATAGCAATTGAGACCAAGAGGGAGAAAATAGCAACAATACATACAGAAAATTTTAAATGGCAATAGTAGGCTTTTTTGCTTTCAAATGAAGATTTGGTCCTTTTTTTAAATAACATATTCTTTATTTTAATGGTTGTTCAAGCACAGTTTTCTGTTTTTTACTCCCATCCCAGCCCACCCACTCCAGCCTTCCCCACCTCCCTCCCATTTACACACCCCCTCCCAAGTTTTTGTCCATGTGTACTTTAAACCTGTTCCTTTAAACCCTTCCCCTTTTCTCCTGAAATTCCCTCCCCTCTCCCCTCTGGTCACTGTCAGTCCTATATAATACGAACAACCCTATGTAATTCCTGAGGTAGAGAGCTTCAGAAAATGGTAGATTTATGAACTACTTCACCCATTTTTTTCTTTTTTTATTATATTTTATTGTTATGCTATTATAGTTATCCTGATTTTTCCCCTTTGTCCTCCTCCACCCAGCATCCGCTACTCCCTCAGGCAATCCTCCCATCATTGTTTATGTCCATGAGTCATATTTGTAAGTTCTTTGGCTACTCCATTTCCTACACTGTACTTTACATCCCCATGGCTCTTCTGTAACTTCCATATCTGTACTTCTTAATACCCTCACTTCTTCACCCATTCTCACCCTTCCCCTGCCCCTCTGGCAACCATCTGATAATTAACTTCTTTTTCTTGCTGATTTTGAGTCTCTCTTTATCTTTAGCCTTTGGCCTTTTAATTATGACATGTCTTGGAGTGAGTCTCTTTGCATCCATCATGAATGAGATTCTCTGTGCTTCCTGTACTTTCATATCTATTCCCTTCACCAAATTAGGGAATTTTTCTTTCACTATTTTTTTTCAGATAAATTTCCAATTTCTTGCTCTTGCTCTTCTCTTTCTGGTACCCTATGATGTGAATGTTGGACCTCTTGAAGTTCTCCCAGAGGTTGTTTATACTATCCTCAATTTTTTATTATTTTTCTTCTTGTTCTAATTGGTTGTTTTTTCCTTCCCTATGCTCCAAACCATTGATTTGATTCTTGACTTCATCCACTCTACAATTGTTTCCCTGTAAATTGTTCTTTTTTTTTAACAGTTCTTTTCTTTTTACTGTTGTTCAAGTACAGTTGTCTCCATTTTCACCCCTCCCATTCCCACCTCCAACCCTCAAACCTACCCCTTTTGGTTTTGTCCATGTGTCCCTTATACATGTTCCTTGATGGCCCTTACCCTATTATCCCTCTCCCTCCTCTTCTCCGGTTATTGTAACTTTGTTCTTTCTTTCCATGTCTCTGTTTCTATTTTGCTAGCTTGTTTGTTTTGGTTTAAGGCTCCACTTATAGGTGAGGTCATATGGTATTTCTCTTTCATCACCTGGCTTATTTCACTTAGCATAATGTAAATTATTCTTTATTTCAGTTAGTGTATCCTTTATTTCTGACTGGGTCTTTTTTTGTGCTGCGGAGGTCCTCACTAAATTTTTTGAGCATCGTTATAAACAGTGTTTTGAACTCTGCATCTTATAGCTTATATCCATTTCATTTAGCTCTTTTTCTGGAGTTTCAATCTGTTCTCTTATTTGGGCCATGTTTCTTTGTCTCCTTGTTCTGACAGTCTTCCTATGTTTATTTCTATGTATTAGGTAGAGCTGCTTTGACTCCGTATCTTGGTAATGTGGCCTAATATAGTAGATGTCCTGTAGGGTCCAGTGGCACAGACTCCCTTATCTGGGTAATTTAGGTGTGCCCTCCATATGGGCTGAGTACACCCCCTCTTGTAGTTGAGTCTTGGTTGCTATTAGAAGATCAATAGAAGGGATATACTAGGCCACTCAGCTGCAACAACTGGCTTTGACCACTACACCAATCTCCAACATCTGTGGAGGATAGGCTGTGTAGAGGCAGGGTGGTGGTGATCCAACATGATCTATAGCTGCCCACTGGGTGTGCTGGCCCTGGGCTTTCCCAGGAGATGCAGGCCAAGGTCAGCCTCCACTTGTGTTTTTTCCAGAGCACCCTGTCTGAGCTGTAAATCAATCTGAGATGGCTGCTACTTGTGCTGGGCTTGGAGATTCCCTGACAAAGCCAAGCTATGAATCTAATTTGGCTGTTGCTAGGGCTCACTGAAGCCAGCTGTTGCTTATTTGATAGGATTTAGCAGCCAACACCAGTCATTTTTACAGAAAAGCAGCTTGGGTGGGGCAGATCCTCCAGGGTGGATCAAACAGTGTTAGCCAGGTTATTGGAATCTCAGCTATAACACCAGCTTATAAATTCTGTGGTGGAGGGGGGGTTTAGCAAAGGGATAATGGCCTCTACTCACCTTGATGCCAGACACTTCAGTTTCTCCATGTATACCACTGGTACCTTTCAACCTGTTACCCTGGTGCTGGAGCTAAGAGTGAATCTGAGTAGGTGAGTCCATGTGTGGGTTTTTTTTAAAAGAGGAATTGCTTTAGTCTCCAGGAGTTTCTTCACCTGACTCAATCCCCACTGGTTTTTGTAGCCAGAAGTTTTGGGGACTAATTGTCCTGGTACTGGAATCCTAGACTGGGGGACCTGATATGAGTATGGGACTCCTAGATCCTGAAATATCACTCCTGAATTTTTATCAACATGGGTATGGGACCAGCCCATTCCATGTCTGTGCCCCTCCTACCAGTCTGTGTGGGTGTGGTTTCTTTATTCTGTAGTTGTGGACTTTGATTCATCTTGATTTCTGATGTTCTTGAGTGATGGTTATTCTGTATTTTAGGTGTAATTTTGATGTGGTTGTGTGAAGACGTGAGCCATGTGTGCCTATGTTGACATCTTGATGGAAAGTCCCAACTTTTCTATAGTTACATATACTAAGGAAGGAGGATGAACCTCATTCATTTTTTATACTTGTAGAGTCTAGAACAATGTCTAGTACTCAAATATATCTCTTGGATGGAAATGAAGAGGATGACTCCAATATATTAAAATTCTCACTTATATATGGAATAATTTTGGCCATGATTGTGGAAGGAAAGGGAACTAGTTTTGCACATTTATTCTCTGTATTTAATTGTCTGTTGCATGCTTTAGCAACATTGTATTATTTAGTATTAACAACAAATACATATGACCAATATTAGAATTTTTATCATGAGCACTCAATTTTTGATAATTGCCAAATATCCCTAAATTTTTACACTATATATTTAATTTTGTCTTAGAATGTTTAATCAATATATTACTAAAATTTAATTCCAATATGGGAAAATGAATTTGAAATAAATATATTAGCTACAGTGATTGCTCCTTTCTTGATTTTTTTCTCATCTTATTCTAAAGTATATTCAGTAAACTCTTCTTGATCATTTTTCTCTGATGATTTTGTCATCCCCTATTCTATCTTATTGCATGAGAGCTAGTTAAGACTATGTCATCTTTTCTCCACACATGTTGGACAATCACAGCCCCCCCACACACATTGACCTCCTTAAAAACATCCTTATTCTTTAAATTTCAAATTCCTCACATTTCTCAATATGTTTTATGGATGACAAATCATCAATAGAACCTGTAAAGAATTCCCTTTATCTATGACCCATAAATAACACCCTCTGGATCAAATTTGTAAACTGTTTGTGAAAATGACATTTTATTTTTAATTGTATTGATTGTATTGAAACTATTTTTGGGATCCGAAGCAAATAAATTAAATTTGCATCTGACATTAACTACTCAACTTCCCACAAGCTATATGATCTTTCAAAAGTTATTAAATTTCTATGGAGAGGAAAAATTTCTATTTTCCCATTATAAGTAGAGACAATGGCAGAACTTGCCTGTGGAGAGTTTAGCTAAATTATTCCTTGGTGTTGCTGTCGATGGGAGAGACATGGTTCTTTTTGTTGACGCATGTAAAAATTACATATCAGCAAATCTAGTAGTATGTAATCAGTTTATTAATGGCCCATTCCCATGGAAGAGAACAGGACTGGGTAGAGTAGGGGGTGAAAGACAAAGTTTCAGGGCAAAGTAGGGTGAAATAGCAAGAGCAGCTGAAGACCAGTGTGGCAAGCCCCTGGGCAGCCTGAGGCTGGGTGGCCAGAGGCCCAATGGCCCAAGAGCCAAGAGCACCCAGATCCCCTGAGAGAGAGTCATTTGTTCTGAGGACTTATATAGTTGGTGGGATAGGAGGGAAAAAGTTACATGTTGATTAACAGGTAAATGTGGTGCCAACTTTCTTGGGGGAATGTGACTACCCAAACTTAGGTATGTGTGGGGGTCTGTTAGCCCAAATCCTTATCTTGCTCCAGACCCCATTTATTCATCTTGTTGTAAAACAAATACATGACAGGAGGCAGTTAATTAAAATGGGGGGCATTTTTCCAAGTTATTTATGGTCTCTTTCTGTAAGCATCAGGGACTCCCTCATAAAACAGATAGTGACCAGAGGTAGGCAATTCACCAAAATTATTTTATGGGCTCTTTCTTTGGGCACTGGGAACCCTCTCCCACATTCAGGCCTTGGGAAAAAAGCACAGTTTCAAGGCTTTCTTTCCCAGATAGTGGAAATGCTACATAGAATTTCAAGGACTTTCCTTCTTTCTTGCTAACATAGTGTTTCTTGTGATGTTGGGACACCTGGTAATATTATCAGACCAGGCTCAGGACTGCCGAGTTAGCATGTAAGACTTGTCTCCTTCCTCCTCCCTGCCTTGGTTTACTATTTATTCTATCTAATTGGTAAAAAGGCATTTCCGGGCAACCAGGGTGCTAAATGCTGGCCAGTAACAGTATTGCAACCTCAGAGTTCTTCCTATGCTGTCTCCTGCCTCATTGCTCCAGTTGCAGCCACTTTGGCCAAGTTACTCATTGAGGCTTTAAGTGGACATAGTCCCTCTTACAAGTGCATGCCTTAGATAACAACCTACAGAGTCACAATTAAATGTAAGTTTCTGATATAACCCCCAACATATTTTATGATATATAGTCTCCTCCACTCTTTAGGGCCTTTCCTTATGTGCCTCTTAGGTAAGACCTTTGTGGGGTTTATCACAACCTTTCTTTTTTGGTTTGAATTGACCCATTTGACCTTAGTCTGGGACTGTTAAAGCATTCCACCCTTATAAAGTCATGCCCAGGTCCTACAACTGTTTTTGCTGCCACTTGATCTTCCTGTGTACCCTCAAGGCATGCTGTATACTGCCCCCAGCACCTGTGAGCTATAAACTTCTCTGTTTCATTCCCTTCAACTTTTCTGTTGCACTGTGGTTTAGAATCTGATCTCAGAGAGCTACTTCACAAATGTTAATTTAACAAAATCACAATGATTTCTGATATAATTTTTGTTCTAATTAAGATGATTCATATATATGAGGTCTGTCTGGATAAGTTCCAGCCATTGTAAATCTAAGCAGAACAGTTTGCACAGCATTTATGTAACCCAGAGGCAAGGAGAGTAGACTGGAATGCACATGTGTAAACAATGATGACTGCACTAGTCAATGGGAGCAGTAGATTCCATTGAGTGAACATTTGTACTGTGTGGCGGTCTCATTCAAATGACAGAAAGAGTAGAGCAGTAAATCTACATCCAATTTTGTATTAAGCTTGAACATTTCTCCACAGAATTTGTTCAGATGATTCACAAGGCCACAGCTACGGGCAACTTGTGATTGGCAGCTTCAGCATGACAACATGCCCACTCATGAATCATGTCTCATGCAGAGTTTTTTTGGCAAAATATCAAATCACCCAGGTGACTCAACCCCCCTAGGGCTCAGATTTGGTTCCCTACAACTTCTGCCTTTTCCCAAAACTAAAATCACTTTTGAAAGGGAAGAGATTTCAGATCATCGATGAGATTCAGGAAAATACAATGGAGCAACTGATGATGATTCCAAAACAGAATTTTGCAGAGTGTTTTGAACAGTGGAACAGATGCTGGGGGAACTGTGTGAGACCCTAAAGTGCCTATGTTGAAAGGGACTGAGAAGTCATTGTCTTATGTACAATGTTTCTTGTATCTTCTTCAGTTAATGTCTCTATTTTTCATAGTACATGGCTGGATACTTTCTCATCAGTCCTGAGGAGGGTATCTGACGTATGATAGAAACTAAATAGATTTTAACTGTTATACTGTAATGTCTGGATAGTGGAATAGTGAGTCAATATACTATAGTGTGTGACAGCTTTGAGAGAAAATAAGTATATGAAGTAAAGAATAGATTATAAATTCAGATATAATATATTTCAAAATAAAAAAGACATAATGATTATGTCTACTTTATCAAGGTAATCGAGTACCCCACAATATAATTGTTAATGATCATAGAGAAGTTTTTTCCATTCACCCACTGTTCAACAATTCTATTATGTGCACTTTTATTCTATGGAAGTAAGTACATGAAGTAATAAAATAAGAAGAAATAACATTGATTGTGGCATTATTATTTACTAGTCAAGACTTCTTTACAAAGTGTATGATTCACAAAGGAGTTTTTCCTCATATGGTTAAATATTTTTAATACATTTACTAAATTTAAGGCCCAAAACATATTCTTGATTTTCTCCAGGAAAAAGAAGAAGAAAACCCAGAGAAGTTTAAGAACTGAAAGATACTGATGTGGGTAATGGCAAGACACTACCGAAGGAGGGAGTCACATAAATCAACAGGATTGTATGCTGACTTCTATTAAGTTTCAAAAATATGATAATTATTAGGCACTTTAAAGTCTTTCCATTCCTAACTGAGCTTGGCTGGGAACCTCCTATAACTGACTTCCCCATTTCCAACATCTTCTTTTGTCTTTGGCTGAAAATGGTATTTAAGATGATAATTTGAGCCATTTCTCTTTTCCTGAGTGTCTTCTATACTACTAGCATCAGCTGGCTTTGGTTCATAGCCTGACCTTGATAGGGCATCTACAAGCCCAGCATGAGAAGAAGCCAGCTGCTGATCACTTTATAGATTATGCCAAGTTGCTCCAGACAGAACACAAGGGGGTACCAGAACCCTGCTTAAGTAAGCACTGCCTGTGCATGGGTGGCTGCTGTATGGCTGATCCTCTGTGGAGGACAGAGGTTCATAGTCAGTGGTCACAGCCAATACTTGTAGCTGAGTGTCTTTGGTAAATCCCTCCCATTGACCTGCCAATAGCAATCAAGGCTCAACTACAAGAGAGGGGTGTACTCAGCCCACATGGTGGGTGTACCTCAAGTACCCATATTGGGTTATAGGGCAGGTTATGCCACAGGACACCTACTACATTAGGCCATGCTACAAGACAGGAAGTCATAGCAGCTCTACTTAATTCATAAAAATGAACACAGAGAGGCTTCCAAAATGATGATACAATGAAACATGGCCCAAATGAAAGAATTGAACAAAACTCCAGAAAAAAAAACTAAAAAAAAAAAAAAAAGGAGATAAGTGATCTTTCAGATACAGAGTTCAAGAGTTCAAAAGAGTAGTTATAAGGATGCTCCAGGGACTTAGTGAAGACCTGAACATCATTTAAAAAAAGTCATAAATGAAGGATACACTAATTGAAATAATAAAAATTTATAGGGAAACAACAGTAGACTGGATGAAGCCAAGAATCAAATCCATGATTTGGAACAAAGTGAAGCAAAAACAGAATCTCCTCTATCCCAGCAAAAAAATAAGGATAGTGTAAGCAGCTTCTGGGACAACTTCAAACATTCCAATAGTCACATCATAGGGGTGCCAAAAGAAGAAGAGAAAGAGCAAAAAATTGAAAATAAGTTTGAAAAAATAATAAAAGAAAACTTCCCTAATTTGGTGAATGAAATAGACATACAAGTCCAGGAAGCCCAGAGAGTCCCAAACAAGATGGATGCAAAGAGGCCTACACTAATTCACATCATAATCAAAATGTCAAAGGTTAAATATAAAGAGAGAATCTTAAAAAGGAGCACCAGAAAAGCAAGTAATTACCCACAAAGGAGTTCCCATAACACTGTCAGCTGGATCCTCAAAAGAAACTTTGCAGACTAGGGAAGGAACATTCAAAGTGGTGAAAAACAAAGACCTACAACCAAGATTACTCTATCCAGCAAAGCTATAATTTAGAATTGAAGGGCAGATAAAGTGCTTCCCAGATAAGGACAAGTTAAAGGAGTTCATCATCACCAAACACTCATTATATGAAACATTAAAGGGACTTATCTAAGAAATTGAGGAAGATCAAAAACTACGAACAGTAAAATGACAACAAACAACTATCAACAACTGAACCTAAAAAAAGCAACAACAACAATGAAAACAAATACTAAGCAGACAACTAGAGCAGAAACAGAATCAGAGAAAGGGCATCACATGGAGGGTTTTCAGTGGAGGAGGGTAAGAATGGAGGGGAGGTACAGGGAATAAGAAATATAATTGGTAGGCATAAAATAGATGGGGAGCGGTTAAGAATGGTATCAGAAACAGAGAACTCAAAGAACTTACATGTACAACCCATGGACATGAACGAGGCGGGTGGGGAATCCAGGAGGTTTGGGGATGCAGGACAGAGGGGGGATTAAGGGGAGAAACTGGGAAAATTATAATAGCATAATCAATAAAATGCTTTAAAAAAGAAGTGATAGTAGTAGAAAAGGAAAAATTGATGTTGGCTTTAAAAGCCTCAGAACAAAGACAGATAGGTGTGGAAACCCAAAAGAAGAAATCCAAGTTTTGTAGGTGATATTATTGATCCAACTACTTGCTAATAGGTATGATTACCCCAATGTATAAAGTAGTTGGATGGATAAAAATTGAAGATTTTACTTATATAAATTATCCTGTATTTACCTATAAAATACCTAATAACTTTTGTGAAGAACATTGTCACAGAGGCATCACTCTTCCTGAGATACTCCTCATTTTAAATGAAAAGTTTTTTTTTTTTCTTTTTATTGTTCAAGTACGGTTGTCTCCATTTCCCACTAACACTTTCCCTTCCCCACCCACCACTACCTCCCACCCTCTATCCTCCTCAGCTTTGGCTTTGTCAATGGGCCCTTTACACATATTCCTCGATGACCCTTCCCTTTATGTTTTCAGTTATGCCCCTTCCTCCTCCCCCCTGGTTACTGTCAGTTTGTTCTTTATTTCAATGTCTCTGGTTTTATTTTGTTTGCTTGTTTATTTTCTTGATTAGGGTTCACATATAGGTGAGATCATAGAAAATTTGTCTTATTTCACTGTCTGGCTTATTTCACTTAGCATAATCCTCTCCAGTTCTATCCATACTGTTGTCCAATCATTATCTTTTATTCTTTATAAGAACAAAGCACAGAAGAACTATTTTTTTGTGTGTGTGTGGCAAAAGCACCATACTTAGGGGAAAAATGATTTCTATCAAACACTCTGTTAATCAACCTCCATTAATTTATAGGAAATAGGTATTATATTGCCTTATTGTCCATTATATATATATAATTTGTCATATATATATAAAGCTACTATTATATTTATTCATATAGAATTGGTATTCAAAATATCAGGTGAAACTCTGAATAAAAGCAGTTACAATTGTGTAAACAAGGCTTTCGTTGGATGACAAAGGGAGTATACTATTGTAGCTAAGGGCAAGACAATCCAGGATGACCAAAGAGAGAATAGGACTGTGTCAGAAGAAATTAGTGAAAGTTGTTTTACAAAGAAAATATTTCAACTAAGTCATATCCATTCTGTCACATTTTTTTTCAGTTTGATCATGGACTATATCTACTCCATATAGTGCTCCAGCTTTGACACTATGTCAAGGAATTTCCTGTATGATAGTCTAATAGTCTTACTAAACACACACAAAAAATATATTGCAATCCAACTTTATCCCTGCACTAACCTTCAGGATTCCCATTAAGAGTTAAGCTATAATATTGTTCTGGAGCTTTGGTGATAAATTAGGATATAAGAGTAAGGTACAATATTTAAAAAAAATAGTGAATTAACAATAAGTTACTTTTATTCTGTCACTCACTCCTCATTATATCTTTTGAACACTAAGTAAGAAAATCCATATATTTACCTTGCATGTTGAAACAGCTGAATTAAAGTTAAGCTACATATAAGTTAAAGAGTTTAAGTCTGGGAGATTTGTGTGACATAACATAATCTATTTTATATTAATAATGAATTAATTTGTTTTTATTGATTTTAGAGAGAGAAGAGGAAGGTAGAAAGTGGGTGGGACAGAGAGAGAGAGAAAGAGAGAAAGATTATTTTTTTCTACTAGCTTATATATTCATACATTGATTCTTGCATGTGACATGACTAGAGATTGAACCTGCAACCTTGGCATATAAGGGTGATGTTCTAACAAACTGAGATACCTGGCTGTGCCAGACATAACATAATCATAATATTAGAGGGAAAAGAAATAAAGTACAAACAATTTTTGTCATAGTAGCATTGTTTATAACTCCTTAAGAAAATTTATTGTACTCTACTTATACTATTAATAACAAACAAGCATGTTTTTGGAGTGATATTATTGAAATCATTCGCTTTCCTTCAATGCCATTTATATTTTAAAATATCTGAACTTAGAGTATTCACAAAAATTAAATACTAATAGTAATCCTTCATGACTCATGTAAAAAATGTGTTGTATTCAACATTTGACTATTTTAAATAAAGCTACTATGAACATAGAAGTGCATACATTATTTTGAATTGGTGTTTCAGGATTCTTCAGGTATTTTCCCAACAGTGGAGTCCCTGGGTCAAAAGACAGTCCCATTTTCAGTTTTTTAAGGAAATTCCATACTGTTTTCCACAGTGGCTGCACCAGTTTGCTTTCCTGCCAACAAAGAACTAGGGCCCTAGCTGGTGTGGTTCAGTGGATTGAGTGTCAGCCTACAAATCAAAAGATCTCTGGTTTGATTCCCAGTCTAGGGCACATGCCTGGGTTGCCAGCCAGGTACCCAGTGATGTGTGCCAGAGAGAACCCCACATCAATGTTTTTCTCTTTCTCCTTCCCTTCCCCGCTCTAAAAATAAATAAATAAAATCTTTTAAAAAACCCAGTGCACTAGGGTTCCCTTTTCTCCACACCTTCACCCACACCTGCTGTTTGTTAATTTTATTAATAATAGCCATTCTGACAGGTATGAGGTGATATTTCCTTGTAGTTGTAATTTCTGTCTCTCTGATTGCTGGTGATGTAGCGCATCTTTTCATACATCTATGGGTCATCTGTATTACTTCCTTGGAAAAGTATCTATTTAGTTCTGTTGTTCATTTTTAATTGGGTTGTTTTCCTGGTGTTGAGTTGTACGAGTTCTTTCTGTATTTTGGATATTAGACCCTTATCCAATGTATCATTGGCAAATATGCTCTCCTATAGGGTCAGTTCTTTTTTCATCTTGATGATGGTTTCCTTAGCAATGCAGAAGCTTTTTAATTTGATGTAGTCCCATGTGTTTATAATTTTCCTTTATATCCCTTGCCCTAGGAGGTATATCAGCAAAAATATTGCTTTGTGGGATGCCCATAAGTAGATAAGTGGATTAAAAACTGGTAAATTTACTCAATAGAATGCTATACAGCAGAAAGAAAGAAGGAATTCCTACCTTTTGTGACAGCATGGATAGAACTGAAGACTATTATGCTAACTTAAATAAGCCAGTCAGCAAAAGACAAGTATCATCTACTGAACAAAATATAGTAATGAGGAAAGTAGAACCAAAGACATGGAAACATGGAACAGGCTGATAGCTGTAGGAGGGAAAGAGGGAGAGGGGAAAATGATGGAAGGTAGGGGAAGGAAGTAGTCAAAGAACATGTATGAATGACCCATTGATGATGACAATGGAGAGGGGATTGACTGTAGGAGGGAGGACTGGGCTGGATGGGGGAACAAAAGGGGATAAATTGGGACAACTGTAATAAAATAAACAATAAAAATAATAAGAAAGAGAAAATAAAGGAGAGTTCAAAAATAAAAATAAAAATTTCAGCCACAAATATTTAGTATTTGGAAATTATGTGTTTGTGGTTACAGCTCTAGGTAATAAGATCCTTTTTTCAAGAGTTAGTGATAGTGGAGAAAGACAGAAAGTCATTTATAAGAATAGTGGGGAAATTTTTTTTAAATATCATATGCACAGAAGATTAAACAGACAGAATAGGAAATAGCTGTGCAGGAATCTGGAAGCTGAAAAAGAAAATAACTTTGTCAAAAGGAGGGCAGAGGACAGGAGTGGGGAAAATATTCAGCAAGTGAAAAGATGGATTAGAAAGGGCAACATAAAACTTGGCAAAGGCTTAATTAACTATTGATAATAAATTAATATATTGTTAATTCATTGTTTTATTTCTTTTTTTGTTTTTTTAAGATTTTATTTATTTATCTTCAGAGGGGAAGGGAAGGAGAGAGGGAGAGAAATATCAATGTATGGTTGCTTCCTGTGCATTCCCTGCTGTGAACTGGCTGGCAACCCAGGCATGTGCCCTGACTGGGAATTGAACCATGATCTCTTGGTTCACAGGCCCGCGCTTAATCCACTAAGCTACACCAGCCAGGGCTCATTGTTTTATTTCTTAATAATTTAACTGATACTTTGTAAGGTTTATGTAAGGCATTTATAAATGGTCTTTATTCATTAGATCATTTATTTTACATCATCAAATAGTACCAACATGAAAACAAATTAAAATTATTAATTTTTAAAAATTGAATATTGATTAGCTTTATTAATTGTCATTATATACATAAAATTATAATCAAGTGTCATTGCAAAAGCTTCATGAAATAAGAGTTCATAAAGATATGGTCTGGTCACATGTTGAAAAGCTGGTGAATATATCGACAATGGTCCACTCTTGTATTCCATAACCTTCTAGGATCACTGTATGGAGAGAAAGAAGAGAACAAATGAGAAAAAGATAATGTTCATTTGTCTAGAAATGAAGCAAAGTTCTCCATATTGCACTGGTTTCTATTCTTATGAGCAGAGAGTAAATGATAAACCTCACTAAACTTCTAGGTGGAAATTAATGGGGCTGACCTATCCTTAGGTCTATGAATCACAGCTGTTATGACATTAAGTATGGTTAGTCAGAGGATATGCCCACCTATCCCACCTGTGTTTTTGACAGCTTTCTAGTTTTGTATGCACTTTGATCATCTTACCTCAATATATGTTTTTTGTTCATTATTAAAGATATCTTTTACAAGGATGTGGAGAAAAGGAAACCCTGGCACAATGCTGGCAGGATGCATATTGGTGCAACCACTGAACAGTGTGGAGGTTCTTCAGAAAATTAAAAATGGAACTTCCTTATGACACAGTGATTCCAGTTCTGGGATATATTTTAAGAAATATGAAAATCTAGTTAGAAAATATACATGCACCCCATGTTTATTGTAGAATTTTTTATGATAGACAAGATATATAAACCACTAAGGTGCCCATCAATAGATGAGTGACTAGAAAAACTGTGGTACATATACAATGGAATACTACCTAGCCATAAAAAATAATCTTATTTCTTGTGATTGTATGATGAAGTAGAGGCTATTATACCAAGTGAAATAAGTCAGACAGAGAAAAACAAACAAAAAAAACGTAATTTCACTTACATTTTGAAACTACATAACAAAATAAAAAGACTTCAGAGAACAAATCCAAGGTTGAAAGAAGAGAGGGGGATTAGGGGGCTGGATGAAGAAGGTGAAGGGATTCATAAGTACAGATCAGTAGTTACAAAAGAGTCACGGGCATATAAAGTACAGCATGGGGAATATAGTCAATAATACTGTAATAATTATGTACAGTACCAGGTGGGTAGTTGAAAAATTGGGGGACCATTCTGTAAAGTATATGATTGTCTAACCATTATGCTGTACACCTAAAACTAATACAAAATAATTTTGAAGATAAACTGTAATTTAAAACTAAAAATAAAATTATATAAACAGTCCCATATGTATAAAAATAAACAAAAATGTAAAAGCAATATATGAATAAAAAGTTTAAATAGAAAATGATTCAATGGGTCCTGGCTGGCTAGCTCAGTAGGTTAGAATGTGGCTT
This sequence comes from Trachops cirrhosus, assembly GCA_028533065.1. Classification (NCBI taxonomy): domain Eukaryota; kingdom Metazoa; phylum Chordata; class Mammalia; order Chiroptera; family Phyllostomidae; genus Trachops; species Trachops cirrhosus. The sequence continues at coordinate 78,412,846 of CM052541.1, forward strand.
CAACATACCAAGACTGCGGTTTTAGTCCCTAGTCATAGCAATGCAAAAAAAAAAAAAAAAAAACCTATGAATGCATAAATGAGTGGCACAACAAAGAAATGTTTCTCTTTCTCTCCCTCTTTCTTTTTCTCTCTCCCTCCCTCTCTCTTCCACCCTCTAAAATAATAAATTAAAAAATTAAAGATAACTGAGTTTCCAATAAATATACAAAAAGATGAGCAAATTCATTGGTAACTGAAGCAATAAGTATCAAAACAATGACCCAATAAAGAAAAAATAAAATAATAAATCCAATATTTTAAGCATAAAAGAAATAGCACATTTACAGATGGTTTATGGTAGCATACATTTAATAGCAAGTGCTTTTGAAGGTAATTTTGCAATAGTTTTAAGAACAAATAAATAAGAAAATGGAAGGAAGGAAGAAAGGAAGGAAGGAAGGAAGCCTGACAAACTGACCTAAGTTCTAGTTCTATCTTACAAACAGATGTACACATGAGAAAATGTTATATATGCAACATATTCCTTGTAGCATTCCATATTATGCAAATATACTTATTGAATACAGTCGAAAATTCCATTAGCAGAAAAAAAAACTGTGAAAGACTTTGAAATTGTAAGATAATTCAGGACAGTCTACCTTATCTTCCATGTTATTTCTGCCACTCATTGACTGAAAAGCCCTGTAAGTTATAGAGAACTGAGTAATGCAAAAATGTTTTATTTATATAGAAATTCAAATTACTTCTATTGAGGGCAGCTATAAATATTGTGCAATTTTGTATATTGTATGTATCTATATGTTTATTTTGGCACATTTGACTCTGCAAGTATGTTTGTGTGTGTGGGGCTTATTGGGTTGTTCTTTGAACTAGTTCTAACATCTTAGTGATCTCATTAATTGGTGAGCTAAAGAAAGTCTTTGAGAAGTTTTTATTTTATGTTGGTAAAAGATTCATTGTGTTACCCTTTAAAATTATCATTTATTATCATAATTAGGAAATTATTATTCACCTATATTAGTAAATGTTTTTCCTTCATATTCAGGAATACTACAGGAGTTAAAGGAATGAGTCTCAGCCATATATCTGTTATAAAAAATTTAAAACTATAATTAATAAGTTGCTTGAATATATATAATAAATTATATCTTAAAATTTGGGTAAGTAAAATACATAAATAGCAGTATGTACAAAAATACCCATTTATATTTTAAACTGTTAACTAGAGTAATTGCTTGATATACCATTCAAACTGGTATATTTCTGTGAATTGCAAATATCACCATTACATGAACAACTACACCATGTAAAGATTAGCAGTTCTAAACCATTGTGTATGGTCAGTCAGTTCTTGAGAATTGTTACTTCCAGAAAAGATAACAGAATTTTTACTAGTTACCTCAGTGTTTTTTTTAAATAAAATACAGTCATTTAGTACTTCAATATTTTAAGTGAAGTAGAATACAAAAAAACATATTTTTAATTAATTGAGCTTTCAAAATACTATTTAAAATATTAGTTTCATTGCATTGTGGTCAAAAGGTCAAATCCTTAACAATGAAGATTGATTAAATGAATTATGATTCAAAGGTATGATGAACTTTGTACAACTTTAAAAAATGCCTGTATTAAAAAGGCTCAACTATAAAGATAATCATTATACTATATAAAACAAGAAAGGTATACATAAAAAGAGAAACAAGGTGATTCCAAATTAAAATGCATATCTGGGAAAAAGTAGCTGTTAACCAGGGCTAAAAATAAAAATTTTTTCATGCATATACTTTTTTCATATCTCAAAATTTTCTTCAGTGGTCACTTATTTCTGTTTCAATCATTAAAAAATCAACAACAACAACAAGACATTTATTTGATATGGCTGTGACAGCTGTTAACAGTATTATCTTCAAAGTTTTGTTGTGCTCAAACTATTGGCCAACTGATAGAACCAACTTGCATAATCTAGATAAATTCATTAAAGGGAAGAAGAACTAGGGTCAGGAATTTAAACATATATTGCATTATCTGGGATAAAGACAAGAAATTTACATATATGACAATGTGTTTTCATATTTCTTATAAAAGGATACTGAAAATTCTTTGGTAAGGGAACTGTGAGTCATAATAAGTACAGCATGGTTTCTAACTAGCCAAAAATGACTTCCAGTGCCTAGTTCTCCCTCTGGAAATATCCCACTAATTTCACAAAAATATAGACTGCCAAGCTTGAATCCCTTCAACAACTTTCCCCAAAAATTACTGAACACATGAACAACTTTATTGATGGAAAGCTCATTGCCTTCAGAAATACTTCATTTTTTTAAAGCTGTTACAGAAATAAAAAGCTAAATAGATCTCTGATATATTTCTTGTATTTTTATTGTTGGAGAAAGTTTAATTAGTTTCAAATACTTAAAAAGACACATGCTATAAAACATTTGTCATTTGTTGCCCCAAGTGTCTTCTGTCCAAGCTAAATACCCTCCATTTTATGTAAAAATACTTTATTCTTTCCACATCTTCATCTAGAAATATTTTCATTGTTCAAGACCCTTTGTATTGATTTCCTGATGCTCAAACTACCCAATTCAGTCAAATTACATATTACTTACCCACATAGCATCCACCTCTTACTCTTTTTATAGCATTTTCCATGTTGTGTTATCACTGTAACTTTCAGGCTTCACACTGTGGGGTAATAAAAAGCAATGACCATGAATTTGCTTTTATATTTTCAGTGAAGAAATACCACACATAGGTTTCAATTTCTGGTAGTGAATTGAATGGGCCTTTGAAATGGACCTTGAAAATCAAACCATGAATATAATTTAAATTCTCACTAAAAGTAATGTGTCTTTCCTTTTGAAAGTGCCTACCTCTAAAAGACAGCATTTAATAATTAAGTTGTTCACCCCTTCAAATTATGAGTTTTCCTACTGTGCAATGTTAGCATTGAGGATTAGACTGTACTGCAATTGTCATTAAATTGGGAGTTATCATTTCCAAGCCTACCACTCAAGGAGAGGTGAATCTCCTTGATGTTTTGGATTTCCTTGTCCTGAGAACACCAATGAATCTGCTTTGATGAACCTTTAACCTTTAACACTTTGTCCAGCTCACATGATATATGCCAATAACCAAAGTGAAAGTGGATTTATTTAGTCCATTTTTTCTGTTCCAATGTGTATTTTTCAGCCTCGATATAAAATACCAAAAGCTGCAATATTCTTTGCAACATGCTGAAAAAAAAAAGGAAAAATGAATTGCTTTTGATGTGAAAGTAGTTCTGAAACAAGCTTAGGAAAAAAATCTTATTTTTAAACTCAAAAGAAATATGAGCAATGACAGTTATAGATATTGGTTTACATTCAAGGCTTAAAAGAGTGAGTGTTTGTATTCTGAAATTTTTCAGAGAATTTCACAGAGATCCTTGTTTAGGAAAATGCCATAGGAAGAGGCCATTGTGAATTCTCAGCATGCCTGGGGGGAAATGTATCCAGTATCCAGTTATAGGGCTTTTTTTTTTTTTTACAATGTGCTTGTGATTTATCAGCACAGCCTGACCAAATGCTTTATTAATTCAGAAGGTGTTGTGACTTTAATTTATTTTATATCTTTTACTGTTCAGGCCAAATATTTTACTAATCATCACATGTGTTTCAACAATTGAGGCATACATTAAAATACTTGACATGCTGCCCATTAATCAACATGTTGCAGCCCACTGTGAAATTTGCTGATGGACTTTCACATATTATAGACCCATCTTTGAATTTTGATGATTTGGTTCAATATTGTTAGCAGAGAACTTGTCTTCTTGGGGAATGCATTTCCCATTAAAATTGACACTCTAGGGTGATTGGGATGTGTTTTGATTTACCAATTGAGTTTATAATTGTATACACTCCACTAATCACAAAGCTTTCTCAACTGAAGGAGACTTTAGCTCCTTGTGTTTAGGTTGTAAAAGGGATTTCTTTGTTTCATTTATAGACCCCAAACTGACACAAAATCTTCTTTAAGACCAGAGGAATATTATTTAAAAATCCTTTGTAACACATTTTTCCTTTTTAAAAATGTAGTATGTAAAAATCTTACAAGCTATGTTAAATAAAGTAGTCTTCAGAAACTAGAAGTTACAAAGAAAGGAAAAGCTTAGAATAAAATCCTCAGAATAGGCTCTGGAAGATTCAAAGTGATATATTGCACCCTCATTGGCATTATTTGTTATCTTCTATATATTGCCAGATAAATTTAGGAATTGCATTACAACCAAAAATAGCTTATTTGACTTTTTTCTCCTATTGTGATGATCTCTCAGATGGGTTTATATTTTGGGCAGGGAATGCTTTTTGAATTATACCTATTCAATTGTTGAAACTTCAAGAAAAAAAGACCAAGGGGATCTCTCACACCACCATTTCTCTGACAACACCCTATTATTATTGTCATCATCATCATCATTATCATTTAATTTTCCTATAATTCTAATCTGGAATCAACACAGCATTAATCCTGCATGTTAACCATTACGGGAATTACCTGAATATATGCATAAGTATTTATGTAACAGATATTTCTTGAGCTCCCTATTAAGCATTAATCATTTGGTAGAATACACTGCCCCCAAAGCACTGGTTGCAAAACATACATGACATTGAGAAACATAAAACAGTTTATCAGATATTACAATATGAATTTTCAGTAAATATAGTGTACTAAAAATAAACACAGAGCTTGAGGTAAATTAGCATCCGCAAAAGATTACTGAATGTACCCATTGTATACATTATCTTCAGTTTATGCTAAACTCTAATCTCAGCCCTGGAATCACAAAGCCCTGTGACCCAGGGAAAGTTTTAAATTCTCTCTGTGCTTCAGTTTCCTCATCTGTACATGGGAGCTCATACATTATGAGGAGTAAATGAAATGATAAAAGAGACACTGTATATGTCTCAAATGATGAGTGCCTAAAAATAATTATAGTAATAAATATATAATTTTATTAATACTATTTTTAAGAAATTATAGAGAGGGAGATCATATGGTATTTGTCTTTCTCTGGCTTATTTTGTTCAGCATAATAATCTCCAGGTTCATCCAGGCTATTGTAAAGAGTAAAAATTCCTTATTTTTTACAACCACACAGTATTTCATTGTGTAAATATACCACATCTACTGATGGGCACTGGGTTCTTTCCAGAACTTGGCTAATGTAATAACACTGCTATGAACATAGGGAGAAGGCCAGGGGGTCTGGAGCCTGGGTGGAGGAAGGACAAAGGAGAAAAATGGAGGTCATCCATAATAGTTTCAACAATAAAAAAAGATATCCCTTTAAATTATAAAAAAAGACTATAGATAAAGGAAAGTTTACGGTACATCTGTATAGCCAAAGAAATTCTGTGGAAAAGATGGACCTGATTTGAGCCTTGAATGGACAAATTAGTTAGTGAAATAAAGGTGATTATGTTACAAAAAAAAAAAAAAAGAAAGAAAAACAGGTTCAGCTGCCTGCTACCATAAGAACCAAACTTATTAAAAGGCAATTCCATTTTTAGTTTTCTGAGGAAATTCCATATTATTTGCCACAGTGGCTGCATCACTATGCATTCCCACCAACAGTGCACTAGGGTTCCCATTTTCTCCACATCCTCTCTAACACTTGTTTGTTGATTTATTTATGATGGTCATTCTCACCTGTGTGAAGTGGTATCTCACTGTGGTTCTAATTTGCATCTCTCTGATGGCTAGTGATGCTGAACATCTTTTCATATGACTCTGAACCCTCCGCATGTCCTCCTTGGAGAAGTGTCCTTTCTGGACTTTAGTCCATTTTTTAATTGGGTTTTTTTTTTGTCTCCTTGGAGTGGAGTCATGTGAGTTCTTTATATATTTTGGAAATCAAACTGTTGTCTGACATAGCATTGGAAAATATGTTTTCCCATATAGTTGGTTCTCTTTTCATTTTAATGCTGTTTTCTTTAGCCATGCAGAAGGTTTTTCTACTGCTGGGATTATATACTAAGAACCCTGAAACACCAATCCAAAAGAACCTATGCACCCCAACGTTCATAGCAGCACAATTTACAATAGCCAAGTACTGGAAGCAACCTAAGTGCCCATCAGTAAATGAATGGATCAAAAAACTATGGTACATTTACTCAATGGAATACTATGCAGCAGAGAGGAAGAAGGAGCTCCTAGCCTTTTCGACAGTATGGATGGAACTAGAGAGCATTATGCTAAGTGAAATAAGCCAGGAAGTGAGGGAAAAATACCATATAATCTCACTTTTAACTGGAACCTAATCAACAAAAGAAAAAAAGGAAGCAAAATATAACCAGAGATACTGAAATTAAGAACAATCTGACAGTAACCAGAGGGAGGTGGGAGGAAATAATGGGGGGAAGGGTTTTCAGGAACTACTATAAAGGACCCATGGACAAAACCAAGGGGGAGAGTGGAACCAAGGGAGGGAGGGGGGTTTGGCTGGGATCAGGGGGAGTAGTGGGGGAAAAATGCAGACAACTTTAATTGAACAACAATAAAATAATTTTTAAAAAATTAACCAGACTTGTGAGTCAGGTATTGGTGCAAAAGGAAAGGGGTTTTATTCAGGTGTCCTGCATGACCTGGGAGAATGATGGACTCCCATCTCAAAGACAATCTCCTTTCCTGATCAAGCCTGCTGTTCTTATAAGGAATAACCGGGGAGGGTTTTGTTTTCTGTCCAGTTATCTTGTTAGTTTTGTCATGCTGAGAGTCCTATCCATTCATCTTTCTAGTTTTCAGTGTGCTTGGGGCCCCATCCATTCATCTTTCTAGCTTTAAGTGTGCCCTATGTATTCATATTTGTAGCTTCTCATAGATTATCAGTCTAAAAACCTCCCTGTGCTACCATATTGGTCAATGGGAGAGACTCCCTGGTATTCCAACTAACTCTCTATGGTAAATTCCTCTTTCATACTCTGGACCTTTGTACTCTTACAAGGGTAAATTTATAAAGGGCTCATCTTTTGTAGTTTCTTCCTGGTGCAAAAAGGCATAGTCTTAGCTACCCCTGGGTCTAGAGAGTTTCACTATATACTAAAGAAAGGGAGGGGTCAGAAATGGAGGTAAGGTAAGCCTTTACACAGGAAGAAGGATCACTGTCTTCAGAGTTTGGTACAGGTAGTGTCTAGAGGATGGCATTGGTGAATAAGCAAAGCTGGTAGACTGCTTCATATTTAAGACATGATATTGCACATGGGCTTCCAAAGACCTACTGTGCAGACAAGCAGTCAAGTGCTGAGTGAGAGGTACATCTAATAGTGCAGGGGGAACAGTAGCAAAATCAGAAACTGGAGAGACTAAAGGATCCCCACGATTAAATCCTGAGCAAGCTTTGGAGAGCACACACAAAAGCAAGATAAATTTACTGAGGAAGCAACTTTCAAGGAAATGCAGAAAAAAATAAAAGTAGCAGTGTCAATTAACTTTGGGAGGAGTTGTTCCTCACTAAAAGAGGAATTTTAAGTCTACTTCAGGAATCCAGGTCCAGTTTTCCTTCAGCAGCAACAAAATCTGAGTTCCCCTCAGGTGGCATCTATTTTATCAGTGTGGGATTGAAACAGTGTGCAGCCAAGAGTGGGGGCCCAAATAACGATTTGAAATGAGGCCCAGAACTCAGGGTGTCCAGGAAATATTACAAAGACATGTAAGATGTCCTCACCCCTTCCCCCACAGGTGTGAGTTGGGAGAAGGGCCACATGGAACAAGAACATGCAAGGCTGTTTTGTACAGCTAGAACCTTGCAGCTAATCCATGGCATGGTCATTTAGCATTTCTATAGCCTTTGGCTGGCAAAATAACATATCACTTAGATATGTTAAATAGCTGTGGCTATGCTCTGAGCCAGGGGGATGGAAGGAACTTTCCCCCAAGATGTAACTGGGGGGCAGGTCCTCCAAGTTACAGCACCTGCATGAGAGCTTGCAGAAGATTGGCTCCATGACATAGGGCCATCCCTGCCCAGACTCTCGGTGGCAGCCCAAGTAAACTTGGAATAATACAGGAATGCTGGCAGATGTAACTGATTGTAGGAGGAGTCAGAAATGGGGGTACAGAGGAAGATTGGCATGAGGATTTAAACGCAGACATGGCAGCCATTAGAGGAGAGAGCCACACACTTCTGGCAGAGTGGGTACCCCCCGCAGCTTTAGTAGAGGGAATGACCATGCAGCTCTAGCAGAGAATCACCACTCAGCTTTGTCAGAGTGGTGATCCCTGCCTCTCTGCAGCTTTGTAGAGAGATCCACGCAGTTTTGCCAGAGTGGGGACCCCTGCAGCTCTGGTAGAAGAGGACCACATGGCTTCAGAGTGCTTCCTTTGGCTGCGTGGCCTGGGAAGCAAGAGAGACTTTGCCTGGAAGAAGGGTGAAATAACTCTTGCCAGTAGGCCATGAGAAAGGTGCCACATGGCTTTGGATGAATTAGAGATCCTGCCTGGACGGCGACACAGTTGATGGTGTCAGGAGCCTGAATCATGGATGTTTGCTTCTTTACTGAAGTTACGGTACCCTGAATTAGAGCAGAGGGAGAAGGAAGCACTGTGGGCATCTGTGGGTATCCAAAAGGACTTTGATAGTTTAATGAAGACATTAGGTCACTACTTTAAGTCTGTATAGAATTAAATAAACATTTCATTTCCTTTTCACAAATCTCTGGCATTGAGAGATGTCTTTCCTATAAGGCAGCGGACATAATGAACTTGGGGGGTTCCTTTCTGTAATTGTATATCAGTGTGCCCCACCTTGGCCCTGTGTGTGGGTCTGTTCTGTAACAGGATGGATCAAAGTCTTGATTCCTGTGAGCTTTAGGGAAGAGTGTGTTGTCAGCAGAATGTCATAGGGACCTGTCCACTGCTTGGCTAACTGGTGTTCAGGACCTTGAGTCTTCCAGGTCTTTATTAAGACCATTTCCCAACTGGAACAGATGTAAGGGCTCGTCAGATGTGTAGATGGACCTGCAATGAGCAAACTTGTACAAAAGTGTTAGTGTTTGCCCTAGTTATTGTACATATTGTTTGATTTTTTATTTACATTCTATATTTAAAGGGGGTGATTTTACAATAGAAACTTGGGAGGGTCTTCCAAAAACTATCTCAAGATGATTTAATTTAAGCCCACTTTGGGATGCTGCCCTGATCCAGAATAAGGCAATAAGGAGAGCCTGGTCGCATTTCAAATGTATTTCCTGGCATATTTTCACTAGGTTCTTCTTTATTGTGTGGCTCATTTTCTCAGTCTTCCCCATAGACTGAGTTCTCCAAATTTGTCGTTTCCATTGACTCTGTAGTGCTTGTCCTATGTTCTGGGAGATTTCTGAAGTGAGTGATGATTTGCTGTCACAATAAAGAATGTAAGAAGTTCAAACCTAAAGATTTTTCCTTTGAGTAGAAGTTTTGCTACCTCACATTTTTCTCAGTTATAGTGGGCTATGCTTCTACCTCTTCAGAAAGGGTGTCTAGAAAAACAAATAAACATTTAAAGTTTTCTATGGTTTTAAGTCATCTGTGCACAGTCAACTTGCCAGTCCTCAAATGGGCATATCCCTTTATATTGTACTCCTTTTCCTTTGGGGGCATGTTCTGTCTTAGGATTGTTTTTGGTGCATATCTGATTGGCTTGCATAATCTCCTCAATGGTTCTTTGTAAATGAGGGCCCTTCAAATGTGGTAATGAAGTAAATTAAAGCATCACTTCTATAATAGGTCCCTTCAGGTAGGTGTTTAAGGATGGGAGGCACTAGAGCTTCATGGAATAAGATCATACCATGAATGTCAATCTTCCATATAGAATTAGGGTCAGTGCTAGAGCATCCCCTTTCATGGGCCTGTGCCTCATCTCATTCTATGTAAATGAGGTTTAAATTCTGCCAAGTCCAGGTGGGGAATCAAAGCCCCAAAGAGCGGTAGCCTTTGGGCAGCTCTTCTTGCTGTTTTATTGGCAGTTTGGTTTCTAGGCTGGTTTGAGAACTATCCTGTTTTTTTGGGCAGTGCACTATGGCAACCTGGCTCAGTAGATCCACTGCTTCTAGCAACTGGAAAATCTCTTTTTGCATTTTTGATGTCTTTATTTCCCAAGGTTAAGAGTTCTCTTTCTTTCCATATTGCCCTATAGATGTGGGCATAGGTTATCTTGAAGTCATGTTTAGAGTCAATGTACATGTTAACATTCCCTCCCTGGGATAATTCTAAGGCTGTGATGAACACTATGAGTTCAGACTTTTGTACTGCAGTTTCTACAGCAAGGGCTTGGTCTTCTATTACCTTGTCTATGGTAACTACCACATACTCAGCTTATCACCTACCATTTTCAATGAAACTGCTCACATTCGTATATGATCCCAAATTAGGTTCTTTCAACTGCTGGTTTAAGAGATTCAGGCTGCTGGAATAAACTTGGTCAATGTTTTCTAATCATGTTGGAGGTCTTGATAAGGGACTTAAGAGTTGGGAAATATTAGTTCAAGGTAAATAGTTATAAGCTTAGCAAGCACTGTATATATTAAAGCTTTTGTTTCAGAAATTATAGATAAGGCCCATCCTTGCTCCTGGCAAGACAGCTGACCTCCTGGGGCACTGCTAAAGATTACCGCCTGGGGACAAGTGGAGGCATACAGGTCATTGTGTTTCAGGGAGGGGCAAATGCCCAGGACAAGAATGTTGCAGTTTCTTCTACCTGACCCTCCATGAATTTCAAAACCCCTCACTGCACCTTGTTTATTTCCTGCTATAAAAACCTTGGCCTGGAAAGAAAAGACAAGATGGTCTGTTAGGGTATGAACCTGCCATCTTCTCAGATCACCGGTCATCTGAATAAAGCGCCCATAAAGATTCAATCACAGTCATTGCTTATTGTGATCACAGGCAGCCCAAATGCCAGTGTCTTTTCTGATTTCAGTCTGAGATTCCTTCTAAGTAGGATGGCTGGGTTTAACATAGTGGTGGTTTATAAGGTAATGTTTTATTTTTCCAATAAAGTGGCCTGAAATTTCCTCATGTGCTCTGACATCAACCACACCCTCCTTTATATTCTAAAATTAGTCTCTGGTATGGTAAAAATACTATGGTAGATTGTTTCAGAGTGAATTTCTCTGCTTCCTGTAAGATGTTTCAGGTAGCTGCTATTGCCTGGAGGCATGGAAGCCAACCTTTTGTTGTGTAATCTAGTTTTTTTTTTTTTTTGAGAGAGAGAGATAGGCTGTGGGTTGAGGGGTATTTCCCAGCATCTGGGATAATACACAATTCAAACTCCTTGTCTTTTATGAATGTGTAACAGGGTGCAGGCAGGGCCCCTCTCCCCTACAGGGATTTGTGATGGTGTCTAAAACTCAGGGTGTCCAGAAAATATTAAAAATATACAGGATGTCCTCATCCCCACAAGTCTGAACTGGGGTATGGGACACGTGGAGCAGGTCCATTGAGAGTTATTTTGCATAACAACGGTTTTGCAAATAACTACAGAAATGGTTATTTAACATATCTATAACTTTTTACTGCTTTCAGGGGTATGTTAAATAGCTGTGGCCATGCCTTGAGCCAGGGAGATCACAGTGACTTCAATCCAGGACTTAACTGGGAGGCAACTCCCCCTGGTTACAGCACCCACATGAGAGCTTAGAGATGGTTTGCTCCATGCCACAGGGCTGAACCTGCCCAGACTTACTATGGCAGGCCAGAAAAGCTGAAAAAAAAAATATACAGCAATGCTGGCTGGTGTAGCCAATTGTGGGAGGAGTTGGAAATGGGGATGCTGAGGAAGATTCCCATCAGGATTTAAACCCAGGCATGGCAGCCCTGCAGGTCAGAATCACACAGTTTTGGGGCTCCCTTTGCCATACCCCTTTCCAGTTTAGAAAACTAAAAAGCAAGATGTAGCAGCGATGCAAAGCTCTCTATTAGCAGTTTGGAAGAATGCAGGAGAGATGTTCCAGGAAGGAAAGGGGTGAAATGACTTGCTGCTGGGCCATGAGAAGGTTCCACACAGGTTTGGATTAAGAACTGGAGGATCTGGCAAAACAGCTGGTGGTGTTGGGAATTACAGGAGGCCTCCCAGCTGAGCACAGACTACTGGGAAGAACTGGGAGCTAGCTGAGCTCTGGACTTCTATTTCTTTTCCTGAGATATGGTACCTCTGATTGGCCTGACTGGGTTAAGAGGGTAAAGAAGGACTGTGTGTGTTTGTGGGTTTTTTAAGAAACTTTGGGATTTTAACAAAGACATTAAGTCATTACTCTAAGTGTGTATAACTTTTGAATAAATAGCTCCTTTCATTTTCACCAATCTCTGGCATGGAGAACTATAATTCCCTGGTGGCAGGTATGGCAAACCTAGTACAGGGGGACCTGGGAGAAGGGGAGTCCATTTGGTAATAGTATCTTGTCCCCCCATATGGATCCATTCTGTAACATATGTGTAATTTGAAAGGTTTCTGTAAATGAGGCAAAACTAGTGCAAGAGCCAAAGCTAGTTTTTCCTTCAAGGTGTCAAATGCTGCCTGACATTTTTTGTCCATTATAGATGTTCACAGTTCAGGGTCTAGTTCTTTCAAAGAGTTATACAATGGTTTTGCTATATGGCTAAAATTTAGACTCTAACTTTGTCAAAGTCCTGTAGTCCCTAAGAATCCACAAGATTTCCAGTTCTCTAGGGTTTTTATTGAAGCAATGACTTGTTTTCAATCAGCCATCAAGCTCCTATTGTCTGTTTCAGTGGAAATCCCAGGTATGCCACCTCCTATTGGCAAATTTTGGCCTTGTGAAGTTGAAACCAGAAAAGAAACTGGTGTTGGTGCTGCCTGTCACATACCAACCCCCTAAGCGGAGACAGGGATTGAATCTTCATGGGTGCTTTATTCAGATGGCCAGTGATCTGAGAAGACCGCTGGTTTGTACCTAACGGACTGCCTTACATTTCCTTCCAAGCCAGCCTTTTTATAACAAACAAGAAATTGTGATGAGGGGTTTTGAATTTCAGGGAAAGGTAGAATAAAAACTGTAGTATTCTCTTGGATGGTTAGCTGTTCCTGGGCAGATAAAGCTGGGATGTCTTCATCTGTGCCCCAAGCAGTGGTCTTTAGCTGTGCCCCAGGAGGTTGGCTGTTTCTTGGGAGTGGTGAGCTATACCTGCAGTTCCTGAAGTAATAGCTTTAACAGATGCATTACCTACTAGGCTTATTAACTATTTACCTTAATCTAAAATTTTCCAACTCTTGAGTCCCCTATCAAAGTGATACTTTATATCTTTTTTTTCCAAATGATTCAGGACAGTGATGTTGTTGAGCAAAGCATCTTTGTAAGTATTTCTAGCTATTAGTAAGTCATCCACATATTATAGAAGAATTCCTAGTTTCAATTAAAAATCCCAATTTCAAATAAAATGAGCATGAATGTCCTAGACATTATTTATGGCCCTAGTAGTCTGCGCCTGTTGATATTCATCAAAGTGAGGCTTTTTGACTTTTAAAATGGGCACCATTATAGGGTGACTAGCATGGCCAAATTAATCCTGATTTTAGGAACTTCTGCAATACCGTTTGAATTCCCTCTAAAGTTTTTTTTCTTAAGGGGGTATTGCATCTTCTGTAAAATTGACACTCTGTTTTAGATTAATTTTTATGGGTTGGATATTAACCGCCCTATCTGAGGTCCCATTGTCCCAAAGAACTTCATTGATCTGCTCATTGATTTAAGGTGGGAGGAGTTTATTTCTCAGTCTTTCTGGACATATCAAGAGTCCCTGGAGCTGGAGAGCATATTCCAGTGGGACTTCTACACATAATTGCCTCTTCTCAGGGAAAAAAAAAGTTATTTGTGCATTCAGTTCACAAAGCAAATTGGACCCAACAATGGAATGAGGCAGTCTGGCATGTACAGAAAACTATGCGTAAGTATTTGATCCCCAAGGTGGTATTCAAGAGATTGAAGGAACAACTATTTTTGCAATTGTTCCACCATTCCAGTAACCTTCACTGTAGCTGAAGTTTTCTTAGTTGGTTTTGTATTTAGCACTGAGTGTGTATCTCCTGTATCTATGAGGAAGTCAATTAGCTTATTCCTCACTGTCAATTGTACCCAGGGCTCTTATGGTGATATAGTAATAGGTCAGATGTCTAGGGAAGCCCCTGGGTCTCCTTATTTGTCATCAGATTTTTCATTCTTTTCTATTTTTTTCAGCAATGGATTCTTTTTTTTCCCTTTTTTTTCCTTTTGAGTGTTAGGCAGTCCTTTCTTCAATGCCCTTCCTGTTTTCAATAGGATCATTGATTGGTGCCTAGTGGATCTCCCCTCCTTTTTTTCCATGTCCTACCTTTCCTTCTGGTTTCCCTGTACTGCTTCTAAGAACATGACAAACTGCTTTAATTTCCTTGTTTTTCAGGAATAGTGAACTGTAAAGCCTATGTTCACCAGCTGGGAGGGATTTGTTCCCAATGCCCAATCTAAACATTGGAGCTTTCTTCTGATATTTGGGTACTTTGCCCAAGAATACCTATGTTGTCCATCAGGACATTTTCTGATGACTATTGGTCAGCATCAGTGTGCTTTTAGTAAGCCTGATAGACTTTTTCTAAAAGTTTGAAAGGATCTTTTTGTTTCTGTTTAATGGCACATATCATGTTCAAGCTCTTTGGTTTAAGCACTTCTTTCTTAAACCCTTCCAATATGCACCTTTTGTAATATTCTAAGAAAGCTAGGTCCCTGCAGTTTTGTCCATGTTTGGTTCTGCCAAGGGAATTGCCCCAGCTGTGTTGAGGGTCCCATTGGGATTTTCTTGATGGAAGCAATGAGCCTCTTCATTAGTCTTATCTATTATAGTTGCATTTCATCTGCTATTAGCAGAATGTTAAAGAGAGCCTCTATGTCTGCCCAGTTGGAAGAGTAAGTGGCAAAAATAGAGGTGATAAGATATACCATTTTCTAAGAATTCTGTCCATATGAAGGGTTGGAATTCTTCCATTTCAGTAAATCTGAACTGAAAAATGGAGTGTAGGCCCAGTAGTAGCCAGCAGACTGGCCTTCTTGGTTTATTCTACCTGAAGGGTATTGCCTCACAGAGAATTGTCCTGCTCTGGGTAGGGAGTTCCCTGGCTAATTTGGATGCCCTCCTGGGTGTTCAAGGGGTACATGATATTTTTCATACAGGGGTGGAACTGTTGCCCCTCTGGGCCATTTAGGGAGTATCCAGCAGTGGGATTTTGGGTGGCAAAAATCTTCTTGCTGCTAATCTTACATCCCCCAGGTTCACTGCATTAAAGAGGTGGTCCTCCTCATTTATCTTCTCTTCCTGTGTCTTGTTATCTGAGAAGGGTTTTGAAGTTAATTGCCTTCTCTGTACCATTAGTGTGTTCATTTTCTCTGTCAAATACTTATTGTGTAATGGCATTAGGGATTTTGTCCCATTTTCCCAACTGTTGGCAAAAGAATTTCAATTATATGATGGTGTATCGATTTAGGGAATCACTTAGATGTCATTTTCCCCATTGTCAAAAGTATAAATGAACTAAAGTGTTACAATAGAAAACCAATTCCTTCTTAGTCACCGAATCATAGGTGTGCATGGACCAATCTGCTAAAATTTGGCCCTGTTGGCTCTATTCAAAACAGAACAACCTCTGATGGCAAGAAAGTAAAAACCCAATACCATAACCATTAGAAGACCCCAGACAAAGTGGGAAGATATAAACAAAATATGGATTCATAATTCCACTATTCCAAATGAGTGCTCACAAGTGAGTATTAGCATCTTATTTCCTGCCAAACAGGTACCACAAAGTGGTCTTAACTGGATTCAAATGCGATGAAACCCAAATAATAGGATTACCCTACAAATCAGCATCACAAATGGTCCTAACCCAACCCTAGTGGCACAAAGCCAAAGAGGCAGGGATAGCCTTCCAACTAGTGCCATAAATGATCCTGACTGGACCCAATTGCACAAAGTCCAAATGGCACAAATCCTGAGTGGCATAAAGTCAAAGTAGCATAAAGCCCAAGCAGCAGACATAGCCTACCAACTAGTAATGCAAATGCTCCTAAGTAGACCCAATTGGCACAAAGCTCAAGTGGCACAAAGCCAAAATTACAGGGATAGAAGGTCCTTGGTGTCCCTGTCAGCTCAACACTTACACAGTGTTATATGCACCTGCTCCTCCCAAACCTATTTCTTTTTACCAGCCAGGCATTTCAGGTAACTGATGTCTTGAGAAAAAGTGCAGTGGGATTCTCTGAGCTTCTGGGAAATTCTCTCAGTCTCATTCTCACATTGTTGGCCTGTCACAAGCAGCTAAGATCCCAGTGTGGGCCCTGTGTGACTTACCAAAGTCCACAGTGTCACACCAGGGTCACCAAAAACTGTAACTTAAAAAAGCATGCAGGTTTGGCTGCCTGCTGCAACCAACACCAAACTTGTGAGGCAGCCATTGGTGCAAAAAGAAAGAGGTTTAATTCAGATGTGGTGCATGGTGCAAAAAGAAAGAGGTTTGATTCAGATGTGGTGCAACCAGAAAAATAGTGGCCTTCCGTCTGAAAGACAATCTTTCTTGCTCAACCCACTCTTCCTATAGGTAGGTAGGACAGGGCTTTTCCAAATCCAATTGTCAAATATTAATTGACCACAGAGACTTGTGTTTATTTCTGGGCTCTCTATTCTTTTCCACTTACCTATGTGTCTGTTCTTATGCCACTACTGTACTATTTTGATTACTGTGGACTTGTAATATAGTTTGATATCAGGTATTGTGATCCCTCCTATTTTCTTCTTATTTCTCAAAACTGCTGTGGCTATTTGGAGTTGTTTTTGGTTCCATATAAATTTTTGAAATGTTTGTTCTATATCTGTGACATATGTCATTGGTATTTTAATAAGGATTGAGTTGAATCCATAAATTGCTTTGGGTAGTATGGACATTTTGATGATGTTAATTCTTGCAATTCATGAACGTGGTATATGCTTCCATTTGTTTGTGCCTTCCTTAATTTCTTTCTTCAATGTTGTATAGTTTTGTGAGAACAGGTCTTATCTCCTTGGTTAGGTTTATTCCTAGGAACTTTATTTTTCTTGTTGCTATAGCAAATGGGATTTTATTCCTGATTTCTGTTTCTGATATTTCATTGTTGGTATACAAAGATGCCTTTGATTTCTGAATATTGACTTTGTATCCTGATGTTTTGCCCAATTCACTTATTAGGTTGAGTAGGTTTTTGGTGGGGTCTGTAGGATTTTCTATGTACACTATCATGTCATCTTCAAACAATGACAGTTTTGCCTCCTCCTTTCCACTTTTATGCCTTCTATTTCATTTTCTTGTCTGATCACTGTGGCTAGGATTTCAAATATCATGTTAAATGAAAGGGGGCAGAAGCATAAAACAAAGTAAAAATAGCCTCTTCAGCAAATGGTGCTGGGAGACCTGGACAGCTACATGCAAAAAAAAAAAAAAAAAAAAAGAATCTTGACCACCAACACCTGCCATACACAAAAATAAGATGAAGATGAATAAAATACTTAAATAAAAGTCACAACACCATAAAATTCCCAGAGGAGAACATAGGCAGAAAAATCTCAGAACTTCCATGCAGGAATGTTTTCACAAATATGTCCCTGAGAGCAAGGGACAGAAAAAAAAGAATAAAGAAATGGAACTTCATCAAAATAAAATGCTTCTGCACAGCTAGAGAAAACATCAGCAAAATACAAAAGGAACTCAACTGTATGAGAAAATATATTTGCAAATGATACCTCAGAAAAACGTTTGATCCCCAAAGTATATAAAGAACTCACAGAACTCCACTCCAGGAAGACAAACAATCCAATTAAAAAATTGGACAAACGACCTGAACAGACACTTCTCCAAGAAGGACATACAGAGGACCCAGAGAAATATGAAAGGATGCTTAACATCGCTAGTCAACAGAGAGATGCAAATTAAAACCATAATGGGATACCACTTCACACTGGTCAGTATGGCCATCATAAGCAAATCAATAAACCATAAGTGCTGGCGATATTATGGAGAAAAGGAAACCCTAGTGCAGTGTTGGTGGGAATGCAGACTGCTGCAGCCAATATAGAAAATAGTATTTCCTCTGAAATACTATTAGAAAATGATAGTTACTCAGAAAACTGAAAATGGAACTGCCTGTTGACCCAGCAATTCCACTGCTGGGATTATACCCTAAGAATCCTGAAACACCAATTCAAAAGTAACTGTGCACCCCAATGTTCATAGCAGCACAATTTACAACAGCCAAATAGTAGAAGCAACCTAAGTGTCAATCAGGAAATGAATGCATCAAAAAACTGTGGTACATTTATACAAAAGGATACTAAGCAGCAGAAAGGAAGAAGGTGCTCCTACCATTTGCAACAGCATGGATGGGTCTGGAGAGCATTAGGTTAAGTGAGATTAGCCAGGTGGTGAAAGACAAATACCATATGATCTTGCTGATAAGTGGAACCTAACCAACAAAACAAACAAACAAGCAAAATATAACCAGAGACACTGAAATAACAAACTGACAGTAACCAGAGGGGAGGTTGGTAGGGTTAATAGCGTGAAAAGAGGGAATGGATGTTGGTGGACATATATGAAGGATACATGGACAAAGCCAAAGAGGGATAGTATTGAAGGTGGGAAGTGGAGATGGCTGGGGTTGGGGGGGAGTGTTGAGGGGGAAATGGAGACAATTGTTCTTGAACAACAACAAAAAAGAAAAAAATCCAATTGTCTTTATAGTTTTTGGCACATGCAACAATAACTGCCCAAATGGGAATAAAATTATAAATGGAGACAGAAATGAGACAGTGCCTAATGTATGGGCCATAGACAGTGCATATATTCGTTGGGACCATTAAGGTTATGTGTGTGTATATACACATTATCCTAATAATGTGGTCTACAACAACGTGTAGGAAATATAAGCAACACAGAGTTAGTATTGTAGGTTTTTTTTTCTCAAGTTTGGATTCAGAACATTATGGTGTATTATGAGTTTTCAAATGAATGATAAATTTTAATTTTCTAATAGTTAATATACTGATATTTTTCATGATTCACTTAAAAAGTGAAAGGATAATGGTCAATATTTCAGTGTTTGTCATATAACCCTACAAAATTACTATTGAAATTATAGTAGAAAGAAAAAATATGTCAATAACATGTTTTAATGTAACCAAGATTAATCAAAGATATTGGAAATAAGGAGTGTGGGCAGAAAGCTACTCTTTTTTATTATTAAAATTTCTGCTTCATTTGAATGTCAAATAAATATATTATTTTATCAAAATTATGGATAGTAGATAGATTAAGATAGATTGATGGATGGGTGATGGATAGATATGCAGATAATCAAGTTTTCTCCTTAATGATTTCATTTTTAATGTATGAGGTTGTATACTTGGATATGGTTTATTTGAAGAAGAGTTATAGTCTGTTATGCGATGTAGTGCATCATCCTGAATATGCCCATAAAATAAAATCTCATTTCTGTTCTTTATTTTTTGTGTGTTATAGAAAAAAATAACAAAAGAGACTACTTTGTAACAACATCCCGTATCATCAGCATTTGTACTAAAAGCATGAAAAATACATTTTCTTCAGTATACAAAGATTTCCCCCATAGTCTTAAAGGGTATTATGTAGGGATTTTTTTAACCTTACTGAAGGGCATGCTATTTAATTTTAGAGAGAGGGGAAAGGAGGGAGAAAGATATAGAAAGAAATATCAGTGCCGGAGAGAAAAAATCAATTGGTTGCTTCTCACACCTGCTCCTACCAGGGTCTCATGTGTGCTCCAACAAGGGACTGATACCACAACCTAGGCATGCGCTCTGGTTAGAAATCACACCCACAGTCTTTCAGTTTATGGGATGATACTCCAACCAACTAAGCCAACCAAACAGAGCTGTAGGACTTTCTTGTCAGAAAAAAATTCCAGACTTTGTGGCTTTACCTTGTTTCTTAAAAACAGAATCATCCACTCATTACTGTTTCTCACATTCTTGAAAGCTATTTTTCCCTCATACTTTCCTATATGTACAACATGGTATTTATGTATATTTACACACACATACCACTCTCTTTTAAAAAGCAACTTTCCATGTGAGATAACATGGATGGATCTTGTGAATGTTATGCTAAGTAAAAGAAGTCAGTCAGAAAAAGCTAAGGTGGGCCGGAATGGGAGTAAAGGATAGAAAACTATACTTGAATAATGATTAAAATAAAATTAAAAAAAGAAAAAGCTAGGAACCATATGATTTCAATCATCTGTAGGATATGACTAAAACTCATAAGAACAGAGAGCAGTATGGTGGTTACCAGAAGAAATGGGGATGGGAGGCATTCAAGGGTAAAGAGGGCCAAATATATGATGATGAAGGATGATTTGACTTTGGATGATGGACAATATACAGATCATGTGTATAGAAATGTACATTTTAAACCTATATAATCTTATTAATCAATGTTACCCCAATAAATTCTATTGAAAATAAAATAAGTAAATGAAAACCTAAATCAAAGTCCTTAAAATTGTAGAGATACTATAACTATTATGTCATACATTTCAGACATGGCTTCTCAAGTTGTATCCCAGAAATATGAGCCTTTATCAGTGAATCAATAATCATGTAAAAAGTCTTTTAATGATCATCTAAATGCACAACATATTGTACTATTATCTGCCTCAACTATGACAAGATATGATTAATGATAGATGATAAAGAATATTTGCAGTTTAAAATCCATAGAGTTTATTTAGAAAAAGTAGTTGCATAATCACACAAAAATCCATACCTTTTTTCTTCCCAAATGTCATGGCCTATGTGCTCATGTTGTTGCCAGTGTAAATTGTTTCTTGTGGTGTTTGAAGAAAGAAGTTTGAAAGGGCAAACGCATATGAGAAATTTAAGCACAGTGACAAGATTTATTGGGGTGAATGTAAATAATATTTTCTTGGGGATGTATAGGGCAGGGCATCTCAAGTAGCAACTGCTTCAAATTATTCATAAACCTCCATATATTTTCTTGGTTTGCAGGGACAGACAAGCTTGCTTTTATACAACCCAACCTACTTCCTGGCTTTTCTCAAGCTTGTGGTGGGCCCTCCCCATAACTGATCCCTTTCTTGGACCTATTGGGGTTTTGCACACGTATCCAATCTCATTCTTTTCCTGAATTAGACTATGTCTATTTATTTCATAATTTTGGCAACTACTGTGAATGCCTCAAATTAGAAGGACCTCCCTTTGCACCATCTTGGCTTCTACTGCACATGTCCCAAAGTTCTGTCACATCATCTGGTTTCTATTGTGCATCTGCCTAAAACATGAATATCCCTTGCTGTTTTTATCTCTTTCCCTTAGATATACTGGCTAATAACTGCTAACTTATTCTTCCCCCCACTTCAAGGATTATGTCCTCCCAGAAGACGATGCAACAGTCTTTTGGGGAGACCAAGAATGCTGTGGCTTCCTAGTGAATGAGGATTAATATCTCATTCAGCTCCCTAATTTATTAGGCTTAATTTCTAATTCACTTTTCCCTCTTGCTTTATTAATAACTAGCCAACTACCTACACCAACATTTTTGCAGACCTAACTCAGTCACAGTCCATCTCAGTTCAATCCTGAGTGCAAAACTTTTTAAAATATGGTCAGTTCTAGGCTCAAAGCTCTTAAAATCAAACAGAGTTCTTACCTGCATAAATCTGGATGGCTTAAACTACAAAAATTTTAATATATAAATATTAGATCCATTGCTAAATAAATGGGGGAGACTGAAGAAAGATAGAAAAATAGGTGTAATCCAAAACTATTCTGCTGCACAACAAGCAGGCAGAATCATACATACTTTATTTTAAAGGTATGGGAATGGATATGCATGCAATTGTGCAAATATCATCCCATCACCTGCTACAAAGGAGTAGAAGTGGGTAAGAACTGTGCCACTGAGAGCCATGAGTTCTGAACTATAGCCCAGTTCCAAGGGCACAGGTTTTCTGACTGGTGTCTTGGTAGTAAAGTAACTCTTCTAAACTTTGAAGAATGGATGAGTAACCTAGGCCAAAGTGGACACACCCATTTTTAAGGGTTGTCTAGGGTATCTGAGACAGAGGTGGTTATGCTAATGGCACTAAAATCTAATGATTTCAAGGTAATATTCCAAAAATAGTAAATCAGATGCCTATTGATTAGGATTTGCTTTTTTGACTCCAAGACTAGATTCCATCTCAGCTGGCATTTGTTCACTCCAAGGAATTCTACTACAGTATTTGTCAGGACTCTCATCAAGCTCTTCACGCCTGTTTCTCAGCAGTTACTTATTGTTCCCTGGTACTTCCTGGTAAGTACCAGTCATGGTTAATTCTGGTATACTTCACCAGGCCAGGTGGACTCCTGAAGAAGCCCAGGATATGGCACTGAGCACTGTGGACATGTTAGATTGCTAGTTTAATGTTTATCATTAGGCTTGCACCTCTGAATTAGAGTACCAAAGATAAGACAAAGAACATCTGAATCTTTTCTCTACACATCCATTTTCACTCTTCCTTTAGCAACAAAAGGAGCAGATCTAGTGCTTGTCAGCTAACTATGTTTCTGTTCTTGGAACACCATTGCTGAGCTCTTGAGCAGGCTTGGCTTTATAGGACACGTAAATATCCACACAGTCTTTGGAGGTTCACTGAGGATCTTTTCTGGGGCTATTGCTGGCCCTATTTGTAGTAGTTGTTTATCAATATTCTAGCCAGTATGTCACCACTGCTATTTTACTACATAAATTAACCAAAATTAGTGATACAGTGGTTATGAACCCAATATGTTCATGTCTTTATATTGACAGTCAAAGCCCCAGTCTGGTGAATCTTCTTAGTCAAGCCAAAAAGGATTTTTCTTCATGCATTGCTTTTATTGCATGACTTGGGCAGTGGTTTTTACCAATATTATTTATAATGGGGAAAAAGTCTTCAATTAAGAGGAGTAGCTAAATAATAAATAACTGAATAAATGAAAATGATTCATTTATCCATATACTTTCCATTGTTTCTTTGACATACAAATGGCTTTGTGACTTTTCAGTGCTTAATAAGTTTTATAATAAAGTTCAGTTCTATTGCCTGACTTTTAATTTTCTTCCTCTATAACCATTGTTTATCTCTCCAATTTATGTATCACCACATACTTTCAAATTTCAAATTCCAGAATCAAACAATAATTTTAGAGTTTAATTCTGAGAGGTGGTCTTCCTTCTAGGCTTTGTTAGGGGCACATTTAATTCCTGTTCTCACAAACCAACTCAAAGACACACATTCTGGAAACCTCAGCCATAATTAGTCGTATTAATTTATATACCAAGATAAATGCGTCTCCAAACACTATCTCTAGCTTATGCAACTAAAAGAAACTAATATTGTCCTCAAATAATTTTAAACTTCTAATAATTGTTTTAACTTTATTTCACATTAATGACATTTTAAATTCACCATTAGATTATAGAATTGACTATATTTTATAATAATGTACTCAATGAAAATTCTGGACAGTGATATACGTTTTTACCCTCAAGTAATTCCCTTAATATTTTGCTGATCATATTAATTTTTAAAGAATATCAGTTAAGTCTTTATATGTCAGAACTTAGTACAAACTTTAATAAACATAAACACATAAATGAATGGATAGTATTTCCAAAGCAGTAAAATAATTAGCAACAGCAAACTAAAGTTTACTACCTGAAATAAAGTCAAGTGTAGCATGAGCATGATGAGATCAAATTGAAAGTGGGCCTTCATTAATTTAGAAAAAGCAAAAACAAACAAACAAAAAAACCCCAGGGTCAAAACAGACATACTAGAACATATGAGACTAATATCCAATTCTTGATTCTCAGTAAGTTTAATCCAAAGTTTAACTAGATAGAATGAGCCATTACTGTATTAGAATAAGAATTAATTGTAGGCTTCTTATTACTATGATTCATTCTAAGTTATTTTATTTCCAACCTCAAATAAGGGACTTTGAACATGTCTGGTGTTTGCTGTTTAGATTCTCCTAGATTCATTAATTGCTCATTGTTCTGTCTTTTCAAAATCTCTGCCTGCATCTGTTATTTTATTTATTTTCTTCTGTTTTGTAACATAGTTGTTAAATTTCTGACCCAATCATACCTTTTAGTAATTTCTTCTATAAATATAAATAGCAATACCAAATTAATAAGGTTTATGTGAGATTAATTTTTATGCTCTGTGTAAAGCACTCAGAATACTGCCTTGCTCAATTAGAGGCCCATGATTCTGTTTTCATCAATTTATCTCCTACTTTATTTGTTAATGAAGATAACCCCTTTATTGAAAGCACACAGTCATATGAAGTCCTCTGTTCATTGCAGAAAATAAGCAGCATTTTGCTGAATGAAGGAATTCAATCTGTACCAATGCCTAAATTTTATGAATAAAGAAATTGAGGCCTAAATCCATAAACTGACAGGTTTAAAATAACTCAATAAGGCAAGAGCAAAATGAAGTCCAGGCTATGATAAATTAAATTTTTAAATGACAAATGCTATATGAGTATCCTTTTCTTGTTTCCAGTAATATTCTTGTTACCCCTTGTTAGGGGTATTCTAGTTCCTTATCAAAATCATTAGTTACCTTAGAAATACACATAAGTCCTAACAAGTGATACAGTCTTTTTTTTCTGCCCTCCAATGTTTGACTAGGTTGGGAGGTTATTTCAACCATTCATACCTCAGTCAGCATGATAGAATGACAAACAATGTCATTTAATGAATCATTGTTAGTATTGATAGGAAGGTACACACTTACTTTGTTCTGAACAATTAAATATTAGTGTTTTTAAATGCTTTTCAACTAATAACCAAGGTCATGTTTATATAATTAACTTTACCTTCTTTAAATATGTTCGAGTTTCAATCTCTTCATCTTCACATCCTCCATTTTTGGTCATGTCCTTCTTCTCACATAAGCTTGCATAGGCTGAGGTTTTCTGTCATTAGAGAAAGGTTAAAAAATTAAGGTCTAGGTGCAAAATAATTACAACTGGAAGACTCATTTCCTTTCAAATAACAAGTAAACCACAGTAAGTATTTTCTGTATAATATTCACATACTTCATATAAACTAAATTCTCTAGAGCATATGCCTGTCTTTTTTGTTCTCTATGCTAAAGAGCCCAGTTCTTTGTGGTTTCTAAGAGACATGTACAATAAATGTTCTGGGTGTAATTTGATCCTGGATATATTTTTCCTAGCCCGTTATCAAAGAGAAAAGAGGAAATATTCATTATTAACTTTAGAGTAATGAGTTAATTTTGTAAATTTACAAATAAAGTACAGGATTTTATAGTAAATAAATAAGATCAAAGGATTAGAAATATCTCCATTTCTTTTTTTAAGTATATTGTATTGACTATGCTATTACAGTTTTCCCAATTGCCCCTCTTAACCCCTCTTCACCCTGCACACCCCAACCCTCCATCATTCCCCCCGGCTCAGTTCATGTCCATGAATTTTACATATAAGTTTTCTGAGTTCTCTGTTTCCTTTACCATTTTTGACCTCCCCATCTATTTAATGCCTACCAATTATGCTTCTTCCCTATACTTTTACCCCTCTATTCCTCACTTCCCCCTCCCCATTGAAAATCCTCCATGTGATGTCCATTTCTTTGATTCTGTTCCTGTTCTAGTTGTTTGCTTAGTTTTTGTTTACATTGTTTTTCTTTCTTTCTTTTTTAGGTTCATTTCTTGATAGTTGTGAGTTTGTTGTCATTTTATTGTTCATATTTTTGATCTTTTCTTAGATAAGTCCATTTATCATTTCATATAATAATGGCTTGGTGATCATGAACTCCTTTAACTTGTCCTTATCTGGGAAGCACTTTATCTGCCCTTCCATTCTAAATAAAATCTTTGCTGGATAGAGTATTCTTGGATGTAGATCCTTGCCTTTCATGACTTCAAATGTTTCTTTCCAGCCCCTTCTTGCTTGCAAGGTTTCTTTTGAGAAATCAGCTGATTGTCAAATGGGATCTCCTTTGTAGGTAACTATCTTCTTTCCCTTTGCTTCTTTTAGGATTTTCTCTTTATATTTAATCTTGGGTAACTTAATGATGATGTGCCTTGGTGTGTTCCTCTTTGAGTCCAACTTCTTTGGGACTCTCTGGGCTTCCTGGAAGTCTATTTCCTTCACCAGATTGGGGGAGTTTTCCTTCATTATTTGTTCAAATAAGTTTTCAATTTCTCGCTGTTCTTTTCCTCTGGCACCCCTATAATTTGGATATTGGAATGTTTCATGTTGTCCCAGAGATTCCTCAGCCTCTCTTCATTTTTTTTGAATTCTTATTTCTTCATTCTGTTCCAGTTCTACGTTATTTCTTCCTTTTGTTCCAAATCATTGATTTGAGTCCTGGTTTCCTTCCTGTCATTGTTGGTTCCCTGAATATTTTGTTTTATTCCATTTTGGGTATCTTTCATTTGTTCTTTCATTTTTCAACCAAGCTCAATCAGTTTTGTGAGCATTTTGATTACTAGGGCTTTAAATTCTCCATCAGATAGGTTGGCTATCTTCTCATTGCTTAGCTGTCTTTCTGATGTTTTGCTCTGTTATTTCATTTTGGCCCAATTTCTTTGTTCAGGGCACTTTTTAAGTTGTAAGGGTGTGGGGCTTTAGGTATTCACCTGGGCAGGGCAACCCTCCTTGCTGTGCTGCAGTGCCATTTGTGGGGCATTCTCTCACCGAGGCAACTTCTGTATTCCATAGCCAGATCTGAGTCTCAGTTTCCCCTTAGCCCTGCCCACAAAGCCTGCTGCCTCACTGCAGTTAGCCCCATCTGCACAGTCTGCCACCTCACAGCAGGTTCTCTCTTCTGCCACCTTATCGGTCTGGTTGTTCTGTTTGACTGTTTCTTTAATTTCATGGTTGTAGGAGTTCCATGCAGTTTGATTTTCTGGCACTTCTGGCTGCTTACTGATTTGAGATTGGTTGTTGTCTCCTTTTGGTTGTGTGAGGAAGTGAAGGGTTTCTACTTTTGCCTCCCTCTTGGCCAGAACTCCAAAATATCTCCATTTCTAATAATTTCTAATCCTATGATCAAGGGGCTGGAGGGATTTAACAAAAACAAAAAGGGACTCATGGACATGGACAACATTTTGGTGATTGTTTGGGGGAGGGGTATAAGAGGAGTAAATAGTAATGGAAAAAGTACAATAAAGATTAATTTTAAAAAAGGAATTTATGAATACAGACAACCTTGTTGTTTGGAGAAAGACATTTGAAAGTTGGTGGAATGTTGAACACTGTCTATTGCTCAGAGCATTGGTGCCACCCACCACCAGGTCAGCTCTCAGCCTTGAGAGAGAGTTCAGACATTGAGCAGAGAACTTTGGGTCTAATAGGCCCTTATGGAGCAACTTTGACCTGGAAAATGGCTCAGATCTGTCTAGTTAAGAGTAGCCCTGTTGATAATAAATCCTTTGACTCTTATTTAAAAAGAAAAATGTTTTCATTCTAGAGTAGTAATTGTCAATTCTATAGAAAGGGATCTAGAGCTGGCCTTCAGAGTTGGACAAATTACAGAGCTCTGACTGAAAATGTTCAAGATTCTAATGGTTCTATATACATTAAGGAATCCATCTGCAAAACTAAAACCTCAAACATATCAATGTCTGTGTTTAATAAATTAATCTGATTTATCCCTGTAATTAATGGTAAAAGTGTAATAGCTCTGCCATGCTGAAACATGACTATCCAAAGTCTGTCAAATGCTGGGCTGATAGGAAACTAGAGATTAAGTTGTTATAATATATTGCATTCTATAAAATGTCTATGATTATTCCTGAGGGGCTTTGAGGTGAACAAGGTCTCCCTGTAAAAATTAAAGTCAATGGTATTTTGATAGGGATTGTGTTGAAACTATAGATTGCTTTGAGTAGTATGGGCATTTTAATGTTATTAATTCTAATCCATGAACACAGTATATGCTTCCATTTATTTGTGTCTTCCTTAATTTCTTTCTTCAATGTTGTCTCATTTTCTGAGTACAGGTCATTTACCTTCTTGATTAAGTTTATTCCTAACCACCCCAACTGATATAGTTCAGTGGATTGAGTGCTGGCCTGCAACCAAAGGGTCATCAGTTCGATTCCCAGTCAGGGCATACACCTGGGTTGTGGTCCAGGTCCCCAGTAGGGGGCACACCAGAGGCAACTACACATTGATGTTTCTCTCCCTCTGTCCCTCCCTTCTCCTCTCTCTAAATAAATAAAAAATATGTTTTAAAAGTTTATTCCTAACTACTTTGTTTTTCTTGTTGCTATAGTAAGTTGGATTTTTTCCTAATTTTTGTTTCTGATATTTCATTGTTGGTGTACAAACATGCCTTCAAGCCCTAGCTGGTATGACTCAGTGGACTGTGTGCCAGTCTGTGAACCAAAGGGTCACTAGTTACATTTCCCAGCCAAGGCACATGCCTGGGTTGTGGGTCAGGTCCCCAGTAGTGGGTTCATGAAAGGTAAACATGCATTGATGTTTCTCTCCCTCTGTTTCTTCCTTCCTTCCCCTCTCTCTAAAAATAAATAACTACAATCATTTAAAAATGCCTTCAATTTCTGAATGTTGACTATGTATCCTGATGTTTTGCCAAATTCACTTATTCGATGAATATGGCCAGTTAATATATGACAAAAGGGGAAAGAACATACAATGGAGTAAAAATAGCCTCTTCAATAAATGGTGTTGGGAGATCTGAACAGGTACATAAAAAAAAAAGAAACTAGACAACAAAATTATACCATACATAAAAATAAACTAAGGATGGGTAAAAGACTTAAATATAAGTCCTAATACCATGTAAGTCCCAGAGGAAAACACAGGCAGAAAAATTTCTGATATCCCATATAACAATATTTTCATCCCTCTAGGACAAGGGATATAAAGGAAAGAATAAACAAATGGGAATATATCAAAGTAGAAAGCTTCTGTAGGGCTAAAGAGAACATCAAGAAAATGGAAAGGGAACAAACAGTATGGAAAAACATATGTCAATGGTACCTTGAACAAGGGTTTGATCTCCCAAATATATAAAGAACTCACACAACTCTACTAGAGGAAGAAAAACAATCCAATTTAAAAAAATAGGCAAAGGACCTGAACAGACACTTCTCCAAGGACATACAGAGGGCCCATAGACACATGCAAGCAAAAATATTCAACGTCACTAGCTATTAGAGAAATGCAAATTAAAATGACAATGAGATACCACTTCACACCCATCAGAATGCCCATTATTAATAAATCAACAGACAACAAGTGCTGGCAATGTTGTAGAGAAAAGGAAACCCTGGTACATTGTTGGTGGGATAGCAGAATGGTGCAGCCACTGTGGAACAAAAATCTGAAGATGGAACAGCCTTTCAATCCAGCAATCCCACCGCTAAGAGTATACACCAAGTATCCTGAGACACCAATTCAAAAGAACCTATGCCCCTTCATAGCAGCATTATTTACAATAGCCAAGTGCTGGAAGCAACCTAAGTGCCCTTCAGTAAATGAGTGAATCAAAAAGCTATGGTACATTTACACAATGGAATGCTATGCAGCAGATAGAAGAAAGAAGCTCCTACACTTCACAACAGCATGGATGGAACTGAAGAGCACTATGCTAAGTGAAATAAGCCAGGCAGTGAAAGACAAATGCCATATGATCTTACCTATAAGTGGAACCTAATCAACAAAACAAACAAGCATGCAAAACATAACTGGAGACATGCAAATACAGAACAAATTGACCATAACCAGAGGGGAAAAGGGAGGGTGATAAGTGGGGATTCATGAGCATGAATCTTTTGGGAGGGATTGACTGTCATACTAGGGGAGGACACGGCAGAGGAGAGAAATGGGGAAAAATGTGGGATAACTATATCTCAACAACAATAAAAAAATAAATAAATACATTGAAGTCAAAGCTAAACCACTCAATTTCTGTATCTCTTAAAAACACCATGATTTACTTTTTAGGGTGAATTTCTTTTCTCCACACAATCCTATTTCACTCTGCCAAATATTTAATAATCAAACAAAATTAATTTATAATGTGCATATTAGCATTTAGGCTAAAAAGCATTTAAATATCTTTAAAAATGTGTTACCTAAGCAAAATGATGGCTTTCCCACCCACATGTAGATTATAAATCACTGGAGAGTTTAGATGAAGAAAGCACCCTGCCATGAACAATGCCATGTGACATGAAAGAAAGGGCTTCAGCTGTTTAACTAAGTGATTATTGTTGTGTGAGAAGAAAACTTATCTGAATTAGTTATAGAAACAGAAAGACTTTAAAATATATTTTCTTCTACATACTCCTTTTTAGTATATTCCCAATGTATTTATGCATTTGTTAAATTAGAACTGAGACATGATGGCTTTTATACAAAAAAGTAGAAAATGAGTTTCTGAATTAAAAAAAAAACTACAAATATTTTTCTTATAACTACTCCAGTTCATACTTGAGTCAAATATCCTTTTTATTTATGAACAATATTTTATATTTGTTTATGTTTAGGTGTTTTTTCTTTTATACAATTATTACTTTTTAATTGAGTTAGTTGTATGTAATTATAATAATTGACTTTGATTAAGTCACCAAATTGTTGTTACAAGCAAGTGTTCCAAATTGCTCTTTGACATATTTACATGTAAAACAAGATTTACTTATAAATTTGATGTTAAAACTTCAGTTCTCCCACACTAAGCATCTATTTGTTTTACCTAAATTCTTTCACAAAGATGAATGATACAAGAATTAAGAATGCACAACTTTTGTTGTACAATTTTTTTCTCTCTCATTTCTAGTTTTATCTAGGTTTTGTTTATTATTTACTTCCAACAATACAGAAACAAAGAAATAAATAATGCTAATAATAGTAATTATAAAAACTAACATTTTTGAGCAATCTTTCTGTGCCAGACATTATTCTAAGTTCCTTGCATGTATTATCTAAATTCTTTGTGTTATTCTGTTTTAAGAAGAAGAAACTGGGACACAGGAAAACAATTTTTCCACTTTATTTCTTTATTTTTATTTTATTGAATTCATTGTTATGGCATTGTTTAATAAAATTACATAGGTTTAAGGTGTATAATTCTATAACACAGCATCTGTATATTGTATGTTGTGTTCACCACACGAAGTCCAGTCTCCTTCCAACACCATTATCACCCTTTTATCCTGTTCTATCTCTTCCACTCCCCCTTACTTCTGGTAATCATAGTACTTTTCTGTCTGTGTCTATGAAGATATTTTTTGTTTAATCCCTTCACAATGTTCACTCAGCCCCCAAGCTCTCTCACTTCTGACAGCTTTCAGTTTGTTCTCTATCTATGAGTTCCTATTTCGTTTGTTAGTTTATTTTGTCCATTGGATTCCACATGTAAGTAAAATCATATGGTATCTGTCTTCCTCTAACTGGCTTATTTCACTTAGCCCAATACTCTCCAGGTCCATCCATGCAATCACAAAAGATAAGTAAGGTTTCCTTCTTTTTTATGGCCAAGTATTACTCCGTTGTGTAAATATATCACAGCTTCTTTTTATCCATTCATTTACTGGTAGACACTTAGTCTAATTCCAAATCTTGGCTATTATAAATAACACTGGAATAAACATGGGGTGCATATTTTCTTTCAAATTAGTGTTTCAGATTCACAGAATGTAATATTAACTCAAAGATTTATAAATTCAGATTATACAGAAATTGAGATGTATTTTTTGTTTTGATTTTGAAATTAAAAATACAAGTTCACTTTCAGATTGCCTCATAGTCAGGGTACTTTAGGAATTTGAATAGGTTGTCTATTTCAGTTCCTCAGGAAGGGTAATTGGATTTGATACTGTTCATAATTGAAATGTTTGTGCAATTAAATAAATAAATAAACCAAAGCAGAACTACTTTCATGGGCTCAATGTAAAGGAAGCTGTTTGCTTTTAGCTTGTCATATGTCCTTCAAAAGGGCTCAAGAACTCCCTGTGACCAACAAATCAAGACATTTACGTCTGCTCCAACTTATTGAAACACTCACTTTGCCCCTCAGTATCATTTTCAAAAGCAATGAATTTTGCACTAAAATTACCTCTAGCATAACATAAGCCAGCAAAACAATGGCACATGATGTGTGATGAACATGAGCTGACAAAGCAAAAGCACAGGATATGTGTAATGTTTCTGAAGTGAACTCAACTTATTTCAGTTGTTTTTCATATTCCTGAGGGAGAAAGTTCCCTGTGAAATGATTAAGAGAGAATCACTGAAAGTTCCTTAGATAATCAGTTGCCCTATGCTGTTGTATGTGGTGTTTGTTGTCAGGTCCAGCCAAGGTGATGGCATAGTTCTTGCACTGAACAACTCTGCAGTGCTAACATAGACAGCTGTGTGGGTAAAGGCTTAAGCTTATGATTAAGTGTGAGGAAAAATGGCTGCCTTCTTTCCCAAGCTGATAAACTCTTCAACATGCTATCATAATCTATATGTGAAAGAAATATAATAATTTTAATGGTGCAGGTGCTTAAACAAGCTTACCACTAAATTTTCATTACATAAGCAATAATTCTTTGATTTCATAGTGAAAATGTGTTTCTGATATCAATAATAATAGCCCCAAAACTACCCTATGAAATATCTTTCCGAAGGTCTGAGAATCTGTACTTTGAGTGGGACCTTAATTCAAAGCATACAGACCACCTCCTCAAGTAAGCACCATGTTGGGCACACTACTGAACTGCTTCTGTCCTCAGTAATGCCTCTTCCATGTCATCCCTCTTTTTACCTGTAGTATTTCTTAACCAGACATCTCATTTTGTTTTCTCCTGAAAGTGATCCACCATCCCTCACACACTAGACAGCAGGCTCCTTTAAGACAAGGAAAACATTGTTTTTCATCACCAACATTTAAGAATAAAGAGCATAGCAAGGACTTGGTAAATGTCCAAAGAATGACAAAATAAAGTAGTCCATCTTGATTTCTCAATAGTTGTTGCTTCATTGATTATATAATGGCAGCTGGGAAGTACATAATATAGTAAGCAAAACTTAGGACTCTAGCACCTACCACTAATCATCAATTTATTCACCTACATAAATGATATAGGAACTTCTACAATACATTTTTTTAATTTGATAACTTGAGTTAAATAAATCTTACAGGATATTCTTTCATATCCATTATTTTATTTATATTTTTTTCACAAAACTGTCTGTATAGATCATCATTAACCCTGTTATAATGGGAGTAGGCTTAATGGAGCATAGGCTGAGAGGCCCTAAGACCCCACACAAGCCTACCTTGGGGGTTGGGAAAAACAGCAGCACAAAGGATTGAGAGTTATTGTGCATATCAATAACAGCAGGCTAGCTTCATAGACTGTGTGGAGCCAGGAAGATATGCGTGACTTTGACCCATGATGTAGCTGAGAGACAGCTCCCCTGTTACAGCACCTGCATGAGAGCTTGAAGATGGTTTACTCTACCCCATGGGGACACACTATGGCAGCCAAGAAAGGTAGAAAATATGGTAATGTTAGCAGGTGTAGCTGATTGTGGGAGGAGTCGGAAATGGGGTTGCAGAGAAGGTTTCTGGTTGGGATTTAAGCGAAAAGGCAGGCCACCATGTGGGATGGACACAATGCAGGATGACGGGGGACAATGTGAGACCATGAAAGAAGAAAAGGGGTGAAAGGACTCTTGCTGATGGGCCATGAGGAAGTGCCATGTGGTTTTGGATTAAGGACTGGAGATCATGGTGACATAGCTGATAGTGCCGGGAACCCATGGAAACCCTTCCAGCCCAGCACAGATTACTGGGCAGTACTTCTGTTGGCATGTTCTGAGACTGGCCTGATGGGGCAAAATGGGAGGGCAGGACTGTGTGTTTGTGGGTGTATATTTGTTTCTAAAGGGAAACAAATCTAAAGATTTAACATTAGAATTCTGCCATTTACTCTAAAACTGTATAACTTTTAATTAAATAGTTTCTTTCCTTTTTACCAAACACTGGCATTGAGAGACACAGTTCCTAACATGAGGGAGATGGGCAAAGAATCATAGTAAAAAAGACCCCGGGGGAGGGGGGGTTTGTTTCTGTAACACTGTTTTAAAGATGAATAGAATAATTTTCTGAGCCTTAAGTTATTTAT
This sequence comes from Trachops cirrhosus, assembly GCA_028533065.1. NCBI lineage: Eukaryota > Metazoa > Chordata > Mammalia > Chiroptera > Phyllostomidae > Trachops > Trachops cirrhosus. The sequence continues at coordinate 78,447,095 of CM052541.1, forward strand.
TTAGGGTCATAACAAAAATGAGACAAAATTAGGCTTTGAATCGAAAACCTAGTATATTTTCCTGTGTAAGTATTCCTCATTTTCTGAGCTTGTTGTATAACTGCCCTGAAATTGTTATTTAATTAGGGGCTTTAAGTACACAGACAACTATATTCATCTAAAGCTTGACCTGTGGCATCCTTGTTGTTTTTTTTCTACTTTTGATCTTTGCTTCAACTTTTTCCCATAAAGAGTTTAGAATGCACAAGGAGCCTTGTGTGATTCAGGATGGTTCATTTCTAGAAACATTACAGATTATGAGAGAAAAAATACTAAAAACACTTGACCACTGGCAATCTTTTTTTTTTCCTTTCAACTACACTTGTCTCCACTTCCCCCTCACCAATCTCCCCTCCTCCATGGATCCCCACCTCCCACCCTCAATCCTATTCCCCTTTGTCTCTGACCATGGGTCCTCTATACATGTTCCTTGAAGATCCTTCTGTTTCTTTTCCCCATTATTCCCCTTCCTCCTCCCCTCTGGTTACTGTCAGTTTGTTCTTTATAAAGTAAGTGCTTGATTAAAGCATTGATTATAAGCCCAAATGAACTTCCCGTTTGGTCTGTGGAGGTCATTAAAGACACACTTTGGGCATAATTCAATAAATCAATTAAATTTAGTTTCATTAAAATTTACTCAGATTTTTTGTGCCAGGCACTATGCTGATGGTTAAAGATAAAACATTAGTGAGAAGAAAAAAAACCTGCCCTTGAGAAGCTCAATATTAAAGGAGAGAGTTTAAAGAAAGGGACACCAAAAAGTCCCTGAGCAGTCCTCTGAAAAAAATATATATAAATTCTGAGGCTAATACTAATTGCTACTGGAAACAGAGGAAGTCCAAAAAAATCTTATGTTGTTATGGGCCTTCTAAAAAGAATTTATTGTGGATGCATTTTATTTCTTCTTCTAGTCTGATTACAGGGGATAAGACTTCTGGTACTATGCTGAATAAGAGTGATGAAAATGGTTATTATGCTTATCTTGTTCCTGATCTTAGGATAAATACTTTTAGTTTTTGCCCATTAAGTATGATGTTGGCAGTAGGTTTTTCATATATGGCCTTTATTATGTTGAGGGATGCTCCCTCTACTCCCACTTTATTAAGTGCTTTTATCATAAATGTATGCTAGGTTGTATTAAATGATTTTTCTGTATCTATTGACAAGAACATGTGATTTTTTAATATTTTTTGTTTATGTGATATATCACATTGGTTGATTTGCAAATATTGTACCTTCCTTGCATTCCTGGAATAAATCCCACTTGATCATGGTGTATGATCTTTTTAATGTATTGCTGGTCTGGTTTGCTAATACTTTTTGAGGCTTTTAGCATCTATGTTGATCAGAGATATCATCCTGTAATTTTCTTTCTTTGCTCTTTCTTTATCTGGTTTGGGGATTAGGATAATACTGGCCTCAAAAAAGAGTTTAGGAGTCTTCCCTCTTCTTGAATTTTTTTTGAATAGTTTGAGAGGGATAGGTGTTAGTTATTCTTTAAATGTTTGATAAAGTTTGCCTGTGAATACATCTGGTCCAGGGCTTGTGTGTTGGCAGTTTTTATTAATAAATCATTGAACAACCAGTGCTGGAGAGGATGTGGAAAAAGGGAATCCTAGGGCACTGTTGTTGGAATTGCAGACTGATGCAGCCACTTTGGAACACAGTGTGGAATTTTCTTAAAAATTTCAAATGGATCTGCCTTTGCCCCAGTGATTCCACTTCTCAGAATATACCCTAAGAATCCCAAGACACCAATTCAAAAGAATGTACACACCCCTATGTTCATAACAGCACTATTTATAATGGCCAAGAATTGGAAAAATCCCATGTGTCCATCAGTAGATGAATGGATTAAACAACCCTGGTATATTTACATAATGGAATACTATGCAGTAGGAAGAAAAAAGAAACTCCTACCTTTTGCAACAGCATGGATGGAACTGGAGACTATAATGGTAAGTGAAATAAAACAGTTGGTGAAAGACAAATACCATATGATCTCAATTGCAAGAGGAATCTAATGAACAAGATAAACAATGAACAAAACAGAATCAGTGGCATAGAATAATGGAATAGACTGACAACCGTAAGAGGAGAGGTGGAGACTGATTGAAACAAGGTGAAGGGATTAGTCGACTGATGTTTAGTTTGATGTAGTCCCATTTGTTTGTTCTATTTTGTTTTCCTTGCCTGAGAAGATATATCAAAAAAATATTGCTATGAGAAATGTCTGAGATGTTACTGTCTGTTTTATTCTAAGGTTTTTATGGTCTGTGACTTACATTTAAGTCTTTAATCAATTTTTATTTTATTTTGTGTAAATTTAAGGAAATGGTCTAGTTTTATTTTTTGCAAGTATCTGTCCATTTTTCTCAACACCATTTATTGAATAAACTTTCTTTAACCCATTTTATATTCTTGCCTCCTCTGTCAAATATTAATTGATCATAAAGTTGTGGGTTTATTTCTGTACTCTCTATTCTGTTCCCTTTATATATGTCTTTTCTATGGCAGTACTTTGCTATTTTGATTTCTATAGTTTTATAGTATTGTTTTATATCAGGCAGTGGGAACCATTTCACTTTGTTCTTTTTCTCAGGATTGCTGAAACTATTTGGAGTCTTCTGAGGTTTCACATAAATTTTGGAATATTTGTTCTAGTTCTGTTAAATATGTCATTAGTATCTTGATAGAAATTGTGTTGAATCTACAGATAACTTTGTGTAATATGGGCATTTTAATGTTAATTCTTCCTATTCATGAACATGGTATATGCTTTTTTTTATTTGTATCTTCTTCAACTTCTATCTTTAGTGTCCTATAATTATCTGTGTTCAGGTCTTTTACCTCCTTGGCTAAATTACCCTCTCTTCCTACCTTACTCTCTCTCTAAAAATAAATACAATAAAATTTCTTGGGTACCTTAATTTCTGATGTGATTGTAAATAGAATTTTTAGTATCTCTTTCTAAAGAGATATTTCATTACTGGTATTTAAAAATGCAACTGACTTCTGGGTATTTAGTTTGTATCATGATACTTTACTGAATTCATTTATTAGTTCCAGTAGGCTGTTTTTTTTTGTTTGTTTGTTTGTTTTTTGTGGAGTCTTTAGGGAATTTTATTTATTTATTTATTTATTTTAGTTTATTCAGTACAGTTTCTATCCTTTATCCCCATTCCAGCCCACCCACCCATCCCTCCCCTCCTCCCTCCCATTTCCAACCCCCCTAGTTTTGTCCATGTGTCCTCTATATTTTTTCCTATAAACCCTTCCCTTCTCCCCTGAAATTCCCCTGAAATTCCCTCCCCTCTCCCCTCTGGTCACTGACAACCTGTCCTCTACAGCCATCTGCAAATAATGACAGTTTTACTTCTTCCTTTCCAATTTGGATTCTTTTATGTCTTCTAGAGTCCAATTGTTGTGGGTAGGACTTCCCGTGCTATGTTGAATAAGAATGATGAAAGTGGACATACCTATCTCATTCTGAATCTTAAGGAAAGAGCTCAATATTTTTGCCCATTGAGTATAATGTAAGCTATGGGTTTGTCATATATGGCCTTTCTTACATTGAGTTATGTTCCATCTATTCTCACTTTGATAAACATTTTTATGCTAAAGGTGTGCTGGATTTTATCAAATGATTTTTCTGCATGTATTGATATAATTGTGAGGTTTTCTTCCTTTATTTTCTTTATGTGGTGTGTCATGTGTTTTGATTTTCAGATAGTGTACCAACCTTTCATCTCTGAAATAAAACCTACTTGGTACTGGTGTATTATCTTTTCAATGCATTGCTGGATCCAGGTTGCTAATATTTTATTTAGCATGTTAGCATCTATGCTCATCAGGGATATTGACCTATAATTTTCCTTCTTTGTAGTATCTTTCTGGTTTTGAAATCACAATAATGCTCATCACATAAAATAAGCTTAGGAGTATACACTCCTCTTGAAATTTTTGGAGTAGTTTTGGAAGAATAAATTTAAATACTTCTATGAGTGTTTGGTAAAACTTCATGTGAAACTATCTGACCCAAGATTTTTTTATTGTGGGGTTTCATGATTATTCTTTATATTTCATTAGTTGAAATTGGTCTTTCTGATTTTCTTATTCTTCCAGATTTACTTTTGGAAATTGTTTGTTACTAGAAAATTTTCCATTTTGCTCAAGTTTCCCATTGTGTTGGCATTTAGTTGTTCATAATTTTTTTTATAATCCTTTGTATTTCTTTGATGTCAGTTGTTATTTTTTCTCTTTCATTTCTGATTTAGTTATTTGGCTTCTCTCCATTTTTATATTGATGAGTGTGTTTAAAGGTGTGTCAATCTTGTTTCTATTTCCAAAGAACCAGCTATTGTTTTCATGGATCTTTTGTATTGCATTTTTAGTCTCTATGTAATTTACTTCCACTATAATATTTATATTTTTCCTTCTAGCTTGGAGATTATTATATTTTAGTTATTTAACCCTAAATGCAGGGTTAGATTGTTTGAGATTTTTCTTGCTTTATAAGGAAAACTGTAATGCTCTGAACTTCCCTTTGAAGACTCCTTTTGCTGTGTCCCATAGAATTTGGGTTATTGTGTGTTCATTTTCATTTATATCAACATAAACTTCGATTTCTTCCTTGATCTCATAGTTTAGCCATCCATTGTTTAGTAACTTGTTTTTTAGTGTTCATATGTTTGTTTTTCAGTTTATTTTATTGTAATTGATTTTTTGTTTCATACCATTGTGATCAGGGAAGATGCTTGATATGACTATAATCTTGAATTTGTTGGACTTGTTTTGTGTCTTAACATATGGTTGGTCTGTCCTAGAGAATGATCCAGGTGCACTTGAAAACAATGTATATTCTGCTGCTTTTGGAGGAAAATGTTTGTAATCAATTAAATATATCTGGTCCAGTGAGTTCTTTAAGCTCTCCGTGGCCTTGTTCATTTTTTTGTCTGCAAGATCTATCTATTTACAAGGGGGTGTCCCCCAAAATAAGTTTTTATAAAGAATGTATATTTATTCTTATATATTTAAACTTCAGTCACCTTCAAAGTACTCTCTATTTGATTCAGTACACTTGTCAAAACATTTTTTACAGTGCTCAAAACAGTTTTTGAACTTGTTGACTTTGGTGCCTTTTAGTGCTTCTGCCATTTTTTGTTTGACCTCTTCCACATTGGCAAAACTTTTCCTTTTAAGGACTTTTTTCATACAGGAAACAAAAAAATCTCAGGGCAAGATCAGCTGAATAGGGAGGGTGGGACATGGGGGTCTTGCCATTTTTGGTCAAAAACTGCTGAGCACTCAGCAAGATTTGGGCAAGTGTGCTGATAAATCATCCATTATGAAATGGGCAAACACATTGAAAATTTCTTTAAAAAAATCACTGAAACCGAAGGCAGCCTCTAACAACAACAGCTGGTACACTGATACAGATTGGTTTGTAGGTCACTCATGTAGCAGGGGGATCTTGTACAATAAGGGTCCCAACCTCTAGAAGATAATTCTGATGTTTAGAGGGGCCCCCTCATATATCTATAGGGTATAAAATTCCCCTCCTATGAATATATTACTGTCAATCTCCTTTTTTATAGCCACAAAGATTTTTTTTTATACTTAGGTGCTCCTATTTTAGGTAAATATATCTTTACAAATGTTTTATTCTCTTGTTGGATTGATGCCTTTAGTATTATGCAATGTCCATCTTTGGTCTTGTTATGGTCTTTCTTTTGACATCTGATTTATCTTATATAAATATTACTATAAAAACTGTTTTTTTAAAATTTCCATTTACATGGAATTTTTTTTCCCATTCCTTCACTTTTAGTCTGTGTGTATATTTTGTTCTGAGTTTGGTCTCTTGTAGACAGCATATAAATATGTCATGTTTTATTATACATTTAGGTACCCTATATCTTTTGGAGTATTTAATCCATTTACATTTAAAGTTATAATTAGTTGGTACTTATTTATTGCCATTTTATTATTTATACTTGTGTTCCATATATATAATATTATATATTATTATATATTATATATATAATCTTATATAAGGTCCTTATTATATAAAGGAATCTATATATTCCTTTAGCATTTTTTGCAATACTGGTTTGGTGGTCACAAACACCTTTTAGATTCCTTTTGCATATGTGAAACTCTTTATTCCACCTTAAATTTTAAATAATAGCCTTGCTGGGTAGGATTGTCTTGGTTGTAGGTTCTTACTTTTAATGACTTTTAATATTACATGCCAATTCATTCTGGCCTGAAATGTTTCTGTTGAAAACTAAGGTGACAGCTTTATAGGAGCTCTTTGTAGATAACTAATTGTATTTCTTTTTCTACTCTTAAGATTTTCTTTTTACCTTTATTTTATTTATTTATATTGTTCAATTACAGTTGTCCCACATTTCCCCAATTGCTGTCTCCTGACCTGCCACTTATACCCACTCCCACAGTCAATCTCCATTCCATTGTCCACACCCATGGGCCCTCAATGCATGGTCCTTGATTGGCCACTACCCCTATTTTCCCCCATTATCTCCCTGCCCCCTCCCCTATGGTCACTGTCTGCTTGTTCTTTATTTCCATGTCTCTGGTTCTATTTTGCCATTTTAGTGGTGATGGATGTCATTATGGGATTATTTTGGTTCATCTAGTTAGGGACTCTCTGTGCTTCCTGGTCATGTGTATCTTCTTTCTTCACCAGATTAAGGAAGATTTCATCCCTTATTTCTTCAAACAGATTCTTGATCCCTTGCTCTTTCTTTTCTAATTTGATAACCCTACGATGCTGATCTTGTTACTCTTGATGTTGTCCCAGAGGTCCCTTAGACTTTTCTCATTTTTGAAAAAAATTATCTTTCTTCATGCTTCTCTGTTTAAGTGTTTTCTGTTATTTTTGTCCTCTAAATAGCTGATTTGATCTTCTGCTTTTTTTCTAAATTGCTGTTGATACCTTTCAGTGTATTTTCCATTTTAGGTATTGTATTCTTCGTTTCTGACCTTTTTATGGTTTATATGTTCTTTCTCATGCTTACTATCTCTCTGTCCAAGTTCTCACTGTGATTATTCATTCTTCTCACAAGGTGTTTGAACATTATTATAATCATTGTTTTGAACTCCACATCTGATATCTTTGTTGCTTCCATTTCAGTATTTTGGGGGTATTTCGCTTGTAATTTTATTTTGGGGGCATATTTCTTTGTCTTGCAATTTTTTTTCTTCCTTGTGTTTGTCACTGTATATCAGGAAGATCTGCTATGGTTCCTAAACTTTTTATGGTGGTTTTGAATAATAGGTGTCTTCTGAGGCTCAGCAGCCCAAAATCCCTAATCACAGGATAGAAGCATTGTAAGAATATGTTTTGTGTGGGTTATGTGTGCCTTCCTGTTGTAGTGGAGTCTTGAAAGCTGTTGTCCTCTTTGTAAGTGTGGTTAACCCTCAGACTTGCTGACTAAAAGCATAGACCTCAATCATGGTGTGTGAAACACTGTCTGGCTTCTGTCCCACAAAGTGTAGTTGTTCCCAGAAGGGTGTGTTGTTTGTTGGAACCTCCCTTGGGTGTCCATTTCTATAGTTACTGGTGTCAAAAGACCAAGGTCACTACATAATACTTAAGGGAGTGGTCCAACAAGAGTACATAACCCTTATAAACATATATGCACCCAACATAACAGCACCTAAATACATAAGAAAAATCTCAGAGTACTTTAAGAAGGCAATTGACAGTAATATAGTCATTGTTGATAATTTTAAAACTCCACTGTCACCAATGGATAGATCTTCCAAACAAAGAATCAAGAGGATATTGTGACATTGAACAACATTCTAGATCAAATGGACTTAATTTATATTTACAGAACATTTTACCCCAAAGAAGCAAAACGTATATTCTTTACAAACACGCATGGATCATTTTCAAAGACAGACTGTATGGTAGGACACAAAACAAGTCTTAACAAATTCAAGGAAATTGAAATCATATCAAACCTCTTTTTGGATCACAATGACTTGAAGCTAGAAACCAACCTCAAGGAAAAAAACAAAAACATTCAAATTCATGGAGACTGAATAACATGTTATTAAATAATGAATGAGTTAACAATGTGGTCAATAAAGAAATCGAAAGGTATCTGGAAATAAATGAAAATGAACAACCAACAGTCCAAAACTTATGAGACGCAGTGAAGGAAGTCCTGAAGGAAGTTCATAGCAACACAGGCCTACCTAAAGAAGATAAGCAAATTTCAAATAAACAAGCTAACACCCTATATTCAAAGGAACTAGAGGAACAATAAATGAAGCCCAGAGTGAGTAAAACAAAGGAAATAATTAAGATCAGAGCAGAACTGCAAATTAGCAATGTTAATGGCTTATTTTTAACATCTTTTTCACTCATTGAGTTATTCATTATTAGCTCTCTGCAGCCAGTTTCAGAGTTGTGGAAGATGTGGGCACCCACCCAGTTATCACAGTTCTAAAGATCTCTCTCTGCTGCCAAAAATATAAGACTGCTTCTTGCCAAAATAGCTCCAAGGTGAGATTGCTTGAGTTAGTTACTTCATGCTGTAGTGTATTATGTCCTGAAGTGTTTCTGTCATCAGTCCTGTACTTACCAGTCCAGTCACTGGCTACTACAAATAGGAAATATAGCCAATAGAGTTCAAGGAAATCTCCCACTCTCAGAATGTTTTTGCTGAAAATTTGAGATAACTGCTACTTGCTATTAGGTCCTCTACACACTCAACATTGCCTTTCTCAACTTCTCTTACCCTCAACTTGCTCATTGAAGCATTGTAGCTGCCAATTGATTAATATTTGGCTCATCCCTGACTTAGTTCCAATGATTTTAGGCATGAACTGTATATGTTATATTTTCATTTAAACATCAGGTTCTAAAATCTCTTAACACTCAGATTTCTTAACTTTTACTGTTCTTCTTTCCTTGTGTTTTCTACAAATCCAAGATTTTACAGAACTTTTAACTCTTTGATTTTTCTTCAAAATAAGATGTGCATTGTTTTTAATGGTTTCCTTTTCTTTTGGCTACCTATCTACCAATCTATTTATATACACCTATCTAGCTAGTTATCTATTTAATCTATCTAAATTTTTGGTCAAATGAGAAGGGAAAAAAGTACAGAAAGGTTATGGTGCAGCCATGTTTTCCCCACTGGTTGTGATTTTAATAACAAACACAATAGAACACAATTTAAAAAATTTCTTTTGACATGTCACATTCTCATAAGTCATTTTATAACAAAATATTTTTAAATACTTTAAAAAATGGCATTGTGAATTTTAACACATGACTTTATCATTTAGTAGTACATTTTCATACTAACAATATTCAGAGATTTTACATCTTATTTGTTACTTCCTCATCTTCTGCCTGTTACTACGTCTTTTTATTTTTATTGACAAAATTTTATACACATCTCTTCCTTCTTTTATCATGCCTATCACTTTCTCCTTATTACTCACTTCCTGCAATCTTAATATATTTTCCTATAGGCACATGTATGATTATAATGGTTATATCTTCTTGATGAATTTTACCTTTAAGTATTATAAAGTGTCCTTCTTTATCTCTTTTTCTGGTCTTTGTTTTGAAATCATTTTGTCTGATATAATTATTGCTACCCCAGGTTTTTTAAATGTTCATTTGCTTGAAATATATTTTTCTAACCCTCCATTTTCATACTGTGTAGATCATTTGTTCTGAGGCGGGTCTGTTGAACACAGCACATATGTAAATCACATTTTCTTACCCCTCCAGCTACCCTATGTCTTTTGATTGGAGCATTTACTCCTTTACATTTAATGTTATTATTGAAGGGACTTAAAAATTATCATTTTTCCTTTTTTGACTTGTGTTCTTCCCCTCTCTCTCTTCATCTTCTTAAAGCAGTTTTTCTAGTATCTTTTACAATGCTAATTTAGTGGAGAGATATTGTTTTAAGCCTTCTTTTGTCTGGAAAACTCCTTATTTTGCCTTTTATTTTAAATGAGAGCCTTGAGGGGTAGAATAGTCTTGGTTGTAGACCTTAGCTTCTCATTACTTGGAATATTTTTTGCCATTCTGTTCTGGCTTATAGTGTTTCTTTAGAAAGTCAACTGATAGCGTTTCAAAATTTCCTTGTAGGTTACTATCTCTTTCTTCTTTGCTGACCTTATAATTCTCTCTTTTTCTCTGAATTTTGCAATTTTAATTATGATATGTCTTGGAGTGGACCTCAATGGACTCATCTATCCCAAATATATAAGGAAAATCATGAAGAACTTCGAGAAAGATATCAAGAGAAACACACTTATAGGAGGGGATTTTATTTTATTTTTTTGATAACATTTTTTATTTTAATTGTTGTTCAAGTACAGTTTTCTGTCCTTTACTCCTATTCCAGCCCTCCCACTCATCCTTCCCCACTTCCCTCTCATTCCCCCCTCCAAGTTTTTGTTCATGTGTCCTTTATACTTGTTCCTGTCAACCCTTCCCCTTTTCCCCTGAAATTCCCTCCCTTCTCTACTCTGGTCATTGTCAGCCTGTTCTTTATTTCAGTGTCTTTGGTTATATTTTGCTTGTTTCTTTGTTTTGTTGTTTAGGTTCCTGTTAAAGGTGAGATCATATGGTATTTGTCTTTCACTGCCTGGCTTATTTCACTCAGCATAATTCTTTCCAGTTCCACCCATGCTGTTACAAGGATGGAAGCTCCTTCTTTCATTGTGCTGCATAGAATTCCATTGTGTAAATGTACCATAGTTTTTTGATACATTCATTTATTGAAGGGCACCTAGGTTGCTTCCAGCACTTGGCTATTGTAAATTGTGCTACTATGAACATTGTGGTGCATAGGTTCTTTTGGATTGGTGTTTTGGGGTTCTTAGGATATAATCCTAGCAGTGGAATTGCTGGGTCAAAGGCAGATCCATATTTAGTTTTATGAGGAAATTCCCTACTGTTTTCCATAGTGGTTGTACTAGTCTGCAATCCCACCAACAGTGCATGAGGGTCCCCTTTTTTTCCACAACCTCTCCAACACTTGTTGTTTGTTACTTTGTTTATGATGGCCATTCAGACTGGTGTATAGTGGTATCTCATTATGGTTTTAATTTGCATCTAGGAGGGGATTTTAACACCTCACTGTTAACTGTGAATAGATCTTCCAAACAAAACATCAACAAGGATATTTTGGAACTGAATGACACCCTAGATCAAATGGACTTAATTGACATATACAGAAACTTTCACTCCAAAGAAGCAAAATATACATTATTTTCAAATGCACATGGAACATTTTCAAAGATAAACCACATTGTAGGGCACAAAACATGCCTCAACAAATTAAAGAAAATTGAAATCATATCAAGCATCTTCTCATATCACAATGGCTTGAAACTTGAAGTGAACTTCAAGGAAAAAATGCAAAAACATTCAAACTCATAAAGATTAAATAACATGCTGTTAAATAATGAATGTGTTAAATCCATCTCCCCCCATTGTCTTCATCCATGGGTCCTTTATACATGTTCTGTGACTTAATCCTTCCCCTTCTTACCCGTATTATCCCCATCCACAGTCACTTCTGGTCACTGTCAATTTGTTCTTTATTTCCATGTTGCTGGTTTTATTTTGCTCACTTGTTTCATTGATTAGATTTCACTTATCAGCAAAATCATGTGGTATTTGTTTTTCATTGCTTGGATTATTTTACTTAACATAATACCCTCCAATTCCATCCATACTGTTGTGAGGAGTAGGAATTCCTTCTTTCTTTCTGCTGTGTAGTATTCCATTGTGTAAATGGAACCACAATTTTTTGATCCACAAATTTACTGATGGGAACTTAGACAGTTTTCAGCACTTGACTATTGAAATAGTGCTGCTATGGACATTGGGGTGCACAGGCGCTTTTGAATTGATGTTTGCATGTGGGAGGTGTGACGTGGATAGGATAAGGGAGAGTAATGATGTGAAAGTGGGGACAACTGTCATTGAAAAACAATAAAAAAGATATATTATTAAACATTCAGAAAAGGAGAAATGCCTTACCATTAGCAACAGCATGGATGAAATTGAGATTATTATGCTAAGTAAAATAAGCCAGACAGAGAAAGAGAACACTGCATAATATTATTTATATGTGGAATCTAAAAGAAAAAGTCAAACTTATAGAAACAAAGAGTGGAATGATAATTAAGGGGATGAGGTATAGGGAAATAGGAAAAGAGTGGTAAATAGATGTTAAGATGAATTAGAGATTAGGAGGTAATGCATAATATGGTGGATATACTTGATAATATTTTATTGTTTAACTGGAATTTGCTAAGAACTTAGAGCCTCTCCTATGTTAAAAACAAACAAACAAAAAAGTTAACTACCTGAGGTGATAGATGGATTCATTAATTTGATGATGGGAGTCCTTTCATAATGTATATGAATATCAAATCATAATGTACACTAAATATAAACAATTTTATTTGTCAATTATGCCTAAATAAAGCTGAAAAGAAGACTAAAGCTGAACATCAGAACAAAAAATAATGAATAGGTTAACAGTGAGATGAAGAAAGAAATCAAATAATTCTAGAAGTAAATGAAAATGAATACCCAAAGTCCAAAACCAATGAGAAACAGCAAAGGCAGTCCTGAGAGAAAAATTCATAGCAATAAAGGCTTGCCTAAAAAACATAGAAAAAATTCAAATAAACAACTTAAACCCACATCTACAAGAACTACAAGAACAACAACAAACAAAGTCCAGAGCAAGTAGAAGGAGAGAAATAATCAAGATCAGGGTATCATTAAATGATACAGAAACGAAAAGAACAATTCTAAAGATCAATAAATCCAGGAGCTGGTTCTTTGAAAATATAAACAAAATTGACAACCTTTTATCCAGATGAGAGAAGTAGAGAGAGAGAGAGAGAGAGAGGATCCAAATAAAGCAAATAAGAAATGAAAGAAGAGAAATTACAACCAATATCACAGAAATTCAAGGGACTATAAGAAATTACTGCAAATAGTTATATGCCAAGAAATTTGACAACCAATGTGAAATGGACAAATTTCTAGAAACATATAATATTCAAAAACTGAATCAAAAAGAAGCAGAAAGCCTGAATAGACCAATAACAGTTAGTGAAATTGGTGCAGTAATCAAAAATCTCCTGGCACATAAAAGCCATGAACTGGACAGCTTCACAGGTAAATTTTATGAAACATTTAGGGAAGAGCTAACTGATATCCTTTTCAAAGTATTCTAAAAAATTCAAAAAGAGAGGACTCCCAAATTCTTTTTATGATGCCGGTATTATTCTAGTTCCAACACCAGGTAAAAACAACAAAGAAAGAAAATTATAGGTCAATATCTCTGATGAACATAGATGCTAAAATCTTCAATAAAATATTGGCAAACTGCATCCAACAATATATTGAAAAGATCATACATGATGCTCAAGTGGGATTGATCCCTGGGATGCAGAGATGGTTCAATATTCATAAATCAAACATTGTAACACATCACATAAACAAAAGGCAAAAATCACATGATGATATCTATAGGTGCTGAAAAAGCATTTGATAAATATAGAACATTTTTATGATAAAAAATACTCACCAAAGTAGGAATACAGGGAATAATAAAGGCCATATATGAGAAACCTACAGCCAACATTATATTCAACAAGAAAAGATTAAAGCTTTCCCCCTGATATCAAGAACAAGAAAAAGGTGCCCACTTTCCCCACTTTTATTTAACATAGTATTGGAAGATCTAGCCACAGTCAGAAAAGAATAAGAAATAAAATGCATCCAAACTGGAAAGGAGAAAGTATATCTTTGTTGTTTGCAGATGACATGAAAATATACATAGAAATCCCTATAGGCTCCACCAAAAAACTACCAGACCTAATAAGTGAATTGGGCATAATAGTGAGATACAAAGTAAATATTCAGAGATCAAGGACATTTTTGTGCACCAACAATGAAATATCAGAAACAGAAATCAGGAAAATAATCCCATTTATTAGAGCAACAAGAAAAATAAAGTGACTAAGAATAAACTTAACCAAGGAGGTACAAGACCTGTACTTAGAAAACTACAGAACACTCCAAAAGAAATTAAGGGAGACACAAATAAATGGAAGCACACACCGTGTTCATGGATTGGAAGAATTAACATCATTAAAACATCTGCACTATCTACTTCTGGCCAAGATGGAGGCATAGGTAGAAGCACTGTGCCTCCATGCACAACCAAGATAGGGACAACAACAATATAGAAACAAAATAACAACCAAAACTGACAGAAAATTGAAGTGTATGGAAGTCGGACACCCAGGGATTTAAAAATAGATACGTTCAGGGATGAGGAGCAGAGCAGAGACCTGACCAACCAGGGCGGTGCGCAAGTCCACAGCAGGCAGACCCTGGGTACACAAGTGGCAGTGGTTGGTGGGCCCCGGCCAGGGGGTGGTAACCAGCAGACCCAGCAGGGCGGCCATTGTGAAGCAAGGCACTGTGTGCAACTCCAGGTCCCAGCACCGGGAAATAGAGCTTTGGGGCACTGACTGAAAAGGAAGGTCCCGCAGGGTGCACAGACCCACCCACACCGGAATTGGTGCCAGAGGGGCCCAGTTAGCTTGCAGAAAGCAGGGGAAGGGTCTGAGGTCCTACAGAGAGCAGAGCAAGCACCATTGTTCCTTCTTGGACCCCGCCCCCACATACAAGGTCACAACCCAGAGACTGGGGTGCCCTGCCCTGGTGAACTCCTAAGGCCCCGCCCCTCACTACATGAGCTCCACAAGACCAAACAACAACAACAACAACAACAACAAAGAGCAAAAAGATGGCTCAAACAGAAGAAGAATTGAAAGCCCCAGAACCCATCCTTTTAAGCAACAAAGAGATTGCCAACCTATCAGATGCACAGTTCAAAGCACTGGTGATCAGGATACTCACAGAATTGGTTGATTTTGGTCACAAATTAGATGAAAAAAATGCAGGCTCCAATAAGTTTAATGAAGAAAAATGCACAGGGAACCAATAGTGATGAATGAAAGATGGGTCTCACATCATTGGAGTGGACCAGAAGGAAGAAAAAGTATACAAGCAGGAAAAAATGAAGAAATAAGAATTC
>CM052541.1:78462776-78504294 GCA_028533065.1 Trachops cirrhosus
GGGGGGAATGTGGGTGGGAGAGGGTGTTCAGGGTGGAGGGGAATGAAGGGGGGATAATAGGACAACTGTAATAGCATAATCAATAAAATATATTTTAAAAAAATGAAGGGAGGCTGAGGAACCTCTGGGACAACTATAAATGTTCCAATATCCAAATCATACGGGTGCCAAAAGGAAAAGAATAAAAGCCATAAGTCAAAAACTTATTTAAACACATAATGAAGGAAAACTTCCCCAATCTGGTGAAGGAAATGCACTTCCAGGAAGTCCAGGAAGCCCAGAGAGTCCCAAAGAAATTGGACCCAAAAAGGAACACACCAAAGTGCATCATCAAGTTCCCCAAGATTAAAGATAAAGAGAGAATCTTAAAAGCAGAAGGAAAGGAGACAGTTACCTACAAAGGAGTTCCCATAAGACTGTCATCTGATTTCTCAAAAGAGACCTTGCAGGCAAGGAGGGCCTGGAAAGAAGTATTTGAAGTCATGAAAGGCAAGGACCTACAACCAAGATTACTATATCCAGCAAAGCTTTCATTTAGAATGGAAGGGCAGATAAAGTGCTTCCCAGATAAGGTAAAGTTAAAGGATTTCATCACCACCAAACCCTTATTATGTGAAATGTTAAAGGGACTTATCTAAGAAATAGAAGATAAAAAACTATGAACAGTAAAATGACAATGAACTCAGAACTATCAACAACTGAGCCTAAAACAAAAACTAAGCAAACAACTAGAACAGGAGCAGAATCACAGAAATGGAGATCACATGGAGGGTTTTCAGTGGCAGGGAGAGGAAGGGAAAGAGTATGAGGGGGAAGGCACAGGGAATAAGAAACATAATTGGTAGGCATAAAATAGATAGGGAGAGGTTAAGAATGATATAGGAAACAGAGAAGTCAAAGAACTTATATGTATGACCCATGGACATGAACTAAGGATGGGGGGCAAAGCTGGAGGGTTGG
Source organism: Trachops cirrhosus (assembly GCA_028533065.1). Taxonomy (NCBI): domain Eukaryota; kingdom Metazoa; phylum Chordata; class Mammalia; order Chiroptera; family Phyllostomidae; genus Trachops; species Trachops cirrhosus. The sequence goes on from CM052541.1 coordinate 78,463,737, forward strand.
GGGGTGCAGGGTGGAGGGGAGAAATTGGGAAAACTATTAGCATAGTCAATAAAATATACTTAAAAAAGAAAGTAAAGGAGAAAAGAACAAAGAGAGAGATTAAAGAGCTAGAAAATAGTAGAAAGAATGAGAGAGGAGAGATTGAAAATGGAAAACAAGGGAAGAGAAAGAGAGAGGGTTTGGAAATTTAAAAGAAAAAATACAGGGGAAAGAAGAGACAGAGTAGGGGATAGAAAAGAATAGTGAAGGACATAAGATGGAGAAAGTTACTGCTATAAATTTCTTAAGTAATTCTCTTTGGGCCTCAAGTTTCTGGGAAACCCAGCTCTGAATTGCTGACAGTCCCATCTAGTATGGACCACTGCCTGACCTGTACCTTTTCATTTTTCATTGCATTTTAAAATGCCCAACCTTTTTTTTAGGGTTTCATAAAGAGGGCCTTTCCTGGGTCAGGAGATGCAGCAAAATGTTTTAACTGTACAAGTGCCACTAATTACTTCAATTACCTGCACTGTCCTTAGTTACTTGCTGGGAATGCTCAGTACTCCTTTCCAGAACACAAGACCAGCTCAGTTTGCTGAGGGAGATATTTCATAGGTGGCATCTCCACTAGAGGGATTTTGAAACCAACTTAATGGGGTTTTATACATGAAATAAATTTGATAGTAGAGTCACTGGTTGCACAAAACGCAAAAACATGTGACAAGATTGGAAGCTCTGATCCAAGAACAAGGTAGTCTCAATACGCAACTTTAGGTAAGCTGTTTAAAATATATAACTAGCATTTCTGTGGAAGGAGAGAAATTGTTTCATACTGTCCCAGAATTGGCCTCAATATAGTGAAGCAATTTTTAGGACTTTAAATTTATCCTTAAATTGAATTAGCTGCATAAATTCTGCCTGTAGAATGTTCATAATAGTGGACTCAGAGGCAATCAGCATTTTTTATGATGACTGAACCTTCACTGGCTGAACTTCAGCTCACTATTTCTCCTCCAGAATATGTAAATATCATCCAAAGGTGTTAGAGTTGAGAAAAATAAATTCAAGATTCACATTCCTATATTTCCCCACCTCCCCTGCACATGGCCAACACTGATAGCTAAGCATGGCACTTTTTCCTAATTCCTTTGACTTCTCCACATACCACCTGGGCCACGCCATCAATCCCTTTGGCTTGGTATGCTATTTTTAGCTTGGGTGTGTTGTGTGTATACACACATGTGCCACAGTCTCCTCCAGCAGTTTGGCAATGCCTGTAGATTCTTTCTCAGAATAATATTTATTTACTTTATTTTTTGGAAAAATATTTTAAGTGAACAAAGTAGAATGCATAGGAATATTTTGACATGTAGTTACCAAAATATTTTTAAAAATCTGTAATAGAGTAATAAATTTGCTTCTTACAAATATACTAAAAATAGTATCTACCAGTGAACTTTTATAAAAAATACTGTATTTCAACATAGTGATGAGTATAAATAATTTATCATATATACCTATACTGTGATATAAAAATATCTGTAATTTATATTATTAACAAAGTCACAGATACCATTACTAATTCTTTCCCACCTAAGTGAACACCAGGTTAAGAATCCCAGGAGGGTAATGTGATGAGGGCTCCTGATAGTTTGGAACCTACTGATTTTCAGCAAAAATGTACTAAATAGAAGCAAAGAGAATTTGGTGATTGTTTTCTTGATGACGTAAGAATTTTCCATAAGAAAAAATTCGTAAAAAATTTGAAGCTCAATTGTAAAGATAAGTATTACATATTAATGTCTAGAATTAACAGATATATTTTAGGCCCCTGTTGCCTTTAGTCATCCTTTACCTTGTTTCTTATACTTTTATAAAAAGAGGCAGGCCTTTCCTTTCCAAAGTTGCAGTCTTCTCAGTAGAAGCCAAAGTCTTACTATGTAATGTACTTTGGGATTTGTGGGCATCCAGTACATGACAATAAAAATATGTTGGATATATAGTTCTACATTTAAAAAATCTTTCCCTTCCTGGAAAAAGAACAAACAAACAAACAAAAAAAAAAAACACCTGTACTATCTAAAGCAACCTATAGATTTAACTCAATCCCTTTTAAAATTTCAATGACATTTTTCATGATTCAGAACATATATTTTAAACATTTATATGAAGCCATAAACAACCCCAAATAGCCTCAGTAATTCTGAGAAAGAATAACAAAGTAAGAGGGATCACACTATCTGATATCAAACTATATTACAAGGCAACTCTAATCAAAACAGTCTGGTAGTGGATAAGAAAAGACACATAGATCAATGGAGTAGAATACAGTGCCTAGAAATAAACCCATGTTCCACAGTTAGTTAATATTTGACATAGGTGGCAGGAACATAAAATGTGGTAAAAATGGCCTCTTTTACAAATAATGTTGGGAAAACTGGAAAAGGACATGCAAAAAAAATGAAACTTGGCCACCAACGTACACCATGCAACAAAATAAACTCAAGATGATAACAAAATTAAATATAAGTTGTGATACCATAAAAGTGCTAGAGGAAAACATAGGCAGTAAAACTTCTGATACCCTACACAGCAATATTTTCACTGATATAGTTCTTAGGGAAAGGGCTATAAAGGAAAGACTAAACAAATGGGACTACATCAAATTAAAAATATTCTGTATGGCTAAAGAAATCATCAGCAAAATATTAAGAAAACCAACAATCTGGTAAAACATATTTGCCAATAATACCTCAGACAAGGGTTTGATGTGCAAAATATATAAAGAACTCATACAACTCAACACCAGGAAGACATAAAACACAAAATAGGCAAAGGATCTGAACAGACACTACTCCAAGGGGGACATACCGGGGACCCAAAGACATATGAAAGAAAACTCAACATTATTAGCCTTCTGAGATGCAAATTAAAACCACAAGGAGATACCACCTCTCACCGATCAGAATAGCCATCATTAATAAATCAACAAACAATTGCTGTTGATGATGTTGACAAAAGGGAACACTGGTTCACTTTTGGTGGGAATGCAGACTGGTGAGACACACAGAAAAACATTATGGAATTTCCTCAAAAAACTAAATATGGAACTTCCTTTCAATCAACTGATCCCACTGCTAAGACTATACCCTAAGAATCCTGAACATCAATTCAAAAGAACCTACACACCCCAATGTTCATAGCAGCATTATTTACAATAGCTGTGTACTGGAAGCAGCCTAAGTGCCCATCAGTAAATGAGTGGATCAAAATACTGTGGTACACATACACAGTGGAAAACTATGCAATAGAGAGAAGAAGGAACTTCTACCATTTGTAACAGCATGGTTGGAAATGGAGCTGTACAACATGGTTTCACTTAGCCTTATTATGCTAAGTGAAATACCGGTGACAAAACACAAATACCATTTGATCTCACCTATATGTGGAATCTAATGAACAAAACAATCAAGCAAAATAGAACCAGAGACATGGAAACAAGGAACAGACTGACAGTGACAAGAGGGACAAGGGGAGGGGAATTACAGTGGAAAGAAGGGGAAGGGACTAGTTAAGGAATATGTATAAAGGACACATGGATATGGACAACAGGGTGGGGATTGACTGTGGGAGTGTGGGTGGGGTAGGGGAGAGCAATGGTCAGAATCAGGAAACTATGATGAAACAAACATATGCGTGTGTATGTGTATGTGTATTCCTTTAATATGTATGAGTGACAGGAAGCCTGATTCACTGAGATAAATATAAAAACATTTACATTTGGCCATTTTTTCCTCTTTTGCAGTTGACGCTTTATAACCAGGCAACCAGTCATTAAGGATCATTCTCATGTGCATGTCCTTGATCATTCTGGCCTCAATTTTTAAATTATTAATCATGTTTCCAATTGTATTTAATAAGCAAATTAAAGGTACAGATTCAGGTTGTGATTCATTTATTTTAACAATTTTACTGTTAGATTAATGGCTAACAAAGGTAACTTTACCCACATGTAGAATATTTAAAGAGGAAGGAGCCTGAGTCCTTGATATATGTTTTTTTTTCTTAACAGACACAACTAAAACAATTTTTACTAACAAGAATTTAACCACAAATTCAAACTTTTAAGAAATCCTAGTCTTCTTTTCATTTGTTTTTCTTTTCCTGATTCTGTTTGTCCCAGTCCTTAAGAAACATCATCTCTACTTGCAGTTTTTTAGGGTTTTATGCATTCTTTATATCTATCTCTTTAATTTTTAAGCCCCCTTCCATGTGTATTCAACTTTTTCCACCAGTGCTTACTCAATTGCCTGGTTGGTTCAACTTCAATAAGATTGCAAGTGGATGGAATAACCCTTTCTTTCTTTATTATATTATAATTTCTGTTCATCTTTGATTTTTTCCTGTATATCAAGGTACTGTTCAAAAATTACCAAATCCTAACAAAATAAAAAGCACCATTAATCTTACTTCCACTAATATCTGTTATATCCCTCTTTTTATGCTATGCAACATTGCATGATTGCACCCTAGTCTGAAGATTGAATACATTTTTATTCTGAATAATTCTATTGATTGCTTATATTCACATAACAACTCAGAAAATGTTGTTTTTGTACTGTGTAGGTGCTGGCTACTGAGTTAAGACACCAAGTTGAGACACACAGCCTCAGAAAGGAATTCCCATTTAGAGCTGGAGATAGCCACTTGAATTATCATGGACACTAGGTTATAAGTAACCCACCTAAAACTTGCTTAGAGATAGACCTACATGTATATGGGCAACTAATTTTTGACAAAGGGACAAAAACATACAACAAAGAAAACAAAGCTCCTTCTATAACAGCTTTGGGAAATTTAGAAAGCCACAACCAAAAGAATGAATCTATACTATTTGATACCATACAGAAAAGTTAATTCAGAATAGTTTAATGATTTAAACATAAGACCTGAAACAATAAAATACATAGAAATAAACATAAGTACTAAACTTGCAAACTGGTTGTAGAGTGCCTTTTTTGAACTTGACCACCAGAATGAAGGAAGCAAAAGCAAAAGTAAATTAATGGGACTATATCAATCTAAATAGCTCCTGCACAGCAAAAGCAACCATCAACAAAATAAAAAAGCAACCAACCAAATGGGAGAAAATATTTGCAAACAAAACCTCTGTTAAAGGGCTAATGTCCAAGCTATGTAAAGAACTCATACTGATTCAGGGTACAGCCAAGAGGGCCCCAAATTGGAATTTGTAATGGGTCCAGAACTCAGGGTGTCCAGGAAATATTAGAAAAAAATATATATATAGGATATCCTCACCCCTCACAAGTCTGAGTTGGGGGATGGGATGCATGGAACAGGGCCATTGAGAGCTGTTTTGCATAGCAACAGTTATGCAGCTAACCTCTGGCATAGTCATTTACCATATCTATAACTTTTAACTGGTTTCATGAATATGTTAAATAGCTATAGCCACGCTTTGAGCCAGGGGGATGGGAGTGACTTCAACCCAGGATGGGACTGGGAGGCAACTCCCTCTGGTTACAGTGTCTGCATGAGAGAGAAAAGAAGGAAAGATGAGGCCCACATGACTTTGGAGTAAGTGGGGATCACATGGTTTTGGAGTGCTCCCTTTTGCCATATGGCTTAGGAAGAAGGAGAGACCTTGCCAGGAAGAAAAGGGGTGAAAGGACTCTTGTTGGGGGGCCATGAGAAGATGCCACATGGTTTTGGAATAACTGGAGATCGCAGCAGTGACACAGTTGATGGTGTTGGGAACTGAGGGGCTACCTGAGCCACGGACTTCTACTTCTTTTGCTTAGATATGGTACCCCGGACTGGACAGAGGGAAAAAAGGAAGGACTGTGTGTGTTTGTGGGTATTCTAAAGGACTGTAGTATTTTAAGGAAGGCATTAAGTCATTACTCTAAATCTGTATAACTTTTTGAATAAATAATTCCTTTCCTTTTCACCAATCTCTGGCATTGAGAAATGTTTTACCCTGGGGGTAGGCAAGGTGAACCTAGTACCAGGGGTGGGGGGGTGGACCCCGGAGCACAAGGGGAGGTCCAGTCACCGCCCCCTGGGTCTGTTCTGTAAGAATACTACGCAGCAACAAAAATTATACCATCCTATAAAAAAAATGAAGCCTGGCTGGTGTAGCTCAGTGGATTGAGCACCAGTCTGAGAACAGAAAGGTCACTGGTTTGATTCCCATTCAGGGCACATACCTGGATTGAGGGCCAGGTTTGCAGTTGGTTGTGTGAGAGAGGCATCCTATCGATGTTTCTGTCACTCATTAATGTTTCTTTCCCTCCCTTCTCCTCTCTCTAAAAGTAAATAAATTAAATCTTAAAAAAAATTAAAAATGAGCAGAGGACCTAAATGGACACTTTCCCAAGAATGCATATAAACAGTCAATAGATATATGGAAATATGCTCTACTTTACTAGTTATAAGGAAGATTTTATATATGTGTGTGTGCATACACATATAATCAACATCACAATGGGATATCATCTCATACCTGTTAGAATGACTATTATCAATAACGCAAGAAATAACAAGTGTTGGAGAAAAAGGAAACCTCATTCACTGCTGGTAGGAATATAAAGTGGTATCATCACTAAAGAAAACAATAGAGAAGTTTCTCACAAATTTAAAAATAAAGCTACTATATTACCCAGCAACACTGCTTCTAGGTATCCCCCAAATTTTTGAAAAAAATATTTATAAAGATATAGGTACCTCTATATTTACTGATGTGTTATTCATGGTAGTCAGGACATGGAAACAACCTGTGTCCTGCAGCACATAAAATTATAAAGATGTGGTACATATTCGTATATATAATGAAATACTCCTCAGCCATAAGAAAAGATGAAATACTGCCATTTGTAACAAAGTGGATGTATCTTGAGAATATTATGCTAAGTTAAGTAAATCTGATGAAAAAGGACAAGAACCACGTGCTTTCAATCATAGTCGGGATCAATAACAGAAAGCAACAAATAAACAAACAAAGTAAACAAACAAGCTTATAGACACAGACAACAGTATGAAGGTTATCAGAGGGCAGGGAGGTTTGGAGGTAAATAAACAGTGTAAATGGGTTCAAATACATAGTAATAGAGGGAAATTAGAATGAGTGCCAAGCATGTCATGCAATATACAGATGTTGTATTATAGAATTTCACACTAGAATAATATATATATTATTAACTAATGCCACCCTAAAAATTTAATATAAATAAAAAATACATAAATAAACTGGTTTAGATGAAAATAGAAATTTAATTGGTTACTTAATTGAAAGTTCTAAGGATTTTCCTAGGGTCTAGAATGATACAACCAGTGAGTTTTTTAAAAATCAAATCTAATGTCATGGTATTTAAGTATAGTAATGAGTATTTACAGTTAATTTCACAGGTGATTCTCATAGAAATCACCCAAACATTATACAAGCCTTCAGCTAACCTTCGAATATTGTAAACTGGAAAATGATTTCAAAGGCTCCTTTCCATTCTTACACTGATGATGAGTCTATCTATGTTGACCAATTTGTCATATCAATTAGAATGAACATGGTTTAATGTAAGAAATTGTATCTTATACCTTTGTACTCTAAACTGTTGAGAACATTAGGCACAAAAAATGAGTTCAAAATATTTTTGCTTCACTTGCTAATGCTGCAGTAACTCACTGTTAGAACAATTAAGTAAATACACAAATGTCAATAGAGGAAGCACCTGATATGTGTTTACTAGTGTGACCCATTCCCAGAGTTGGTAAGAGATCACACACATCTTAAGGAACACTTAGTGATAACATTCAACATTTTAACAATGAGTATAATATTATCTGAGATAATATCTCATCTACAAATGGTTAGAAAATGATTCATTTTTAATCCATTTCCAGTTAGTTTCACATCTATTCATATTTAAGTGAATTTATTTCACTTACTAAAGTTTTGAATAGAAGTGAATTCCAAACTGATAACTTCATACAGCCTAAATTAGCATTTAATATGTGTCAGTTTGATGGAACAGACTGACAGCTGTCAGAGGAGAGGAAAGGGGAAGGGAGCTGAATAAACTAAAGTGAAGGAATTAACCCAAGATCATACATGCATAAGCAATAGACATAGACAATGGTGTGGTGATGGCAGGAGGGAAGTGGGGGTGAGATCAGGATGGAGGAGAGCAAAGGTGGGGAGGATGGGGACATCTGTAATAGTGTCAAAAGTAAAATAAAAATAAAAATGTGTCACCTTGACTCTAGTCGATATTTCTGTTCTTTTTCTTTTCTTCTAGTTATCCAAAATACTTTCTGAGTACAAGGTTGAACTCACTGGATTATGAAAAGGAAGATGGTGACCTGGGATTTTTCTTTTCTCTTGGAACTCCATAACATTGAGTAGCATTACAAAAATCTGTCTAATTATCATTTGGTTGTTTTGAAATGCTTTATTACTATTTTTGAGTATGCAACTATAACATAATAGGCAGTAAACAAGGACATTACATTCATATTATATATTATGCCTTCATTATAAATAATTTATTTAATCTGGAAAATCTGAGATTTACTATACTTAGACACATCTAAAGACTAATCATCATGGCCCAAGTAAAAGTATTTTAACATTATTATGTTTTATACATTGCATTTTTCTCTCTCTTTGCTATAATGGTAAACATGGCTGATATAGATATTAATGAAAAAAGATCATGATAAACCATTAGCTTATGTCTTTATATAACTATTGTTAAGATTTGATGTATATACTCTATACATAGGATATTTATACAACACTATATTGTATTATGATTTTCTATCCTTGTTATTATAATTAGCATTATATCACCAGTATTATTATATATACAGTGTGTAATATCTATTTATATGTCTATCCTAACTCTTAGTCAAGAACTGGTATTTTGTTGGAACTTAAAATATAGCTTGTCCATTATCTTTATAAAATAGAGAGGTAAATAGAAAGATCCAAAATATTTCTTCTTTAGGTTAATTCTATTGTTTACAGAAAAATCTATTGTTAAAATAATCAATCTACCTGAATGGCCTCACAGAAAGTGCAAATCTTAGTATGGAGACGGGATCTGGCTTCATGCCAGTGCATATATAAACCAGAGAAAAGAATGGATATGTATACCTATGGATAAGAAGCTGATCCTAAAAAAAAATTTCTTGTAACAAAATATGTCACCATTTTAATGTTTAAAAACATTGAAACTAAAAATTAGATATGGTTAATTCGATAGCTAAAACTTTGTGTTACATGATAATGATTATGATGATTTTAAAAGAATGCGAGTAATATATGTTTATTATGGAAAAATTAAGATTTTTGAAATAATTTTTGGGCTAGAGGTAATGAAATTAATCTCATACCTTCTTTGCAATTGCCTTGAGAATCTTCCAATATATTTTATTTGCTTTTAATAAGGTGTTTATATTCTTTGATGCTAGATTTTTTAATTATTTCTGTAATTGGAAAAGTTAACAATAATGCAATACATTTTTAAAAAATATTGGAAAACACCTAGCAAAGGATTCCTATTTACTTCAGCTACCACAGTTAAGCAAAAAAGGCAATTGGCTTGTCTTATCCTTGAGATCTAACATGAAGCCAAGTCAAAGTGCCCACAATTTGCACTCCTGCCATTCCTGAAAATTCCTTGCCAGGCATGTGGATCTTAGAGGCAAATCTCTCAGGACCAGCCTGTATCCCTTTAGTTGGGTCCCAACTTCACTGCCATTTCTCCAGAGTTCAGAGTCTCAGCTTCTCTATCTTAGGCTGTGATGTCTGCTTCAGCCCTTCTGAATTTGCTGTCATTATGACCCTCCCTGGAGATGTGTATAGTACACATGGAGTTTCCTATTTACCAAACTGTATGTCTTTCCTTGTCTCAGTGAAGGCTCCACTGTGAATATGCAGTGCTCTGGGATCTTGTCATTACACCAAATAATACACCCTTCATGAGGGATTTGGGAGTAATATCATGCATAACTCACATGATCAATAGATATAATCAATACAAACAATATTTCTTTTTCTTATTTTTTTTCTAGCAATTTGTGAGTCTCATTACTTTCCTTCTGCTATTACATGTAAGGTCACCCAAAATTACACAGCAGCAACTCTGTGTCTTGCAAAAATTATAATGTCATGACTTGCCAAATTTAATCCTCCCAAAATACAACTTGCCAGATGAAATATATCTACAAATCCCCTTTCTGATTAATTATAACTTTTAGTTCAGCCCCTGATGTCCCTGTGGAACTTTGATTCTGTTCTCCTCATAGGGTTTGTAATAAACATGCCTTATCCCTCAAGGTGGACTTTGAAGTCCCATCATGTGATCACCACATATGGTGACAGAATGAAGAAGGGATGTCCCTCTGGATCCACATGAATGAGCAGTAGGGCCTGACAGACTGGCTCTTCTTCAACATGCTCACCTTCACAGCTTAGCCCAGGAGAGCCACAAAGGAGACATCACCCACATCATTTATGGACACATTTGTAATAATGAAAACAGCCAATAGAATTCTCTGGACACTTGAGAGTAAGTTTCGAGAAGGTACCTCACCACTGAGATTTCACTTTCATTTTCTTTCAGATAACATAGTCCTTGAGAACATAGCATCTCTGTCCTTGAAGCACACCGGCCACCTGCCAGCCTTGCTTCAGATTCCACTAAATAGAGATATTCTGAAGAAAATGGTGATTAAAAATGTCTCTCAAAATATATATTTTGTTCAAACTTAATTGTTAACCTGGACATCTTGATTTTTTCCTACTTGAGTAATTTTATTCTTTTATACTCAAGTTCCTCATGCATTTTTTAATTGAGGATTTATTTTTCATTTGCTCTTAAAATCTGCTAAGACTTTATTCATGACTGCAAGGCAAATGGGATACAGTGCTCCTGAGGCAGCCCCATCTGTGATAAGTGAGGAAGTCATTATTCTCAGTAGATAGTTCTTTGAGCAATTTAAAGGAATTATTCTGCAAAGTTTACTTAAGCATATTTGCTTATTGTTATCTAATGTTTATGATACCAACGAAAATCACAGATTTGAGAACAAAATGAGAGCAACTTTAGCATGAAGAAAATTGACTACTTGCAAATTGTGTAGACTGACACCAGAATGTCCAACTCCATAACATAGCTGCACAGCAGAAATGCAAGCCATAGCTTCCTCCCAAATGCTTTTCACAAGTTCTATTTCACAGGGTAGATGGAATTGATGCATTTGGTGTGTCTGTTAAAGTCTCAATAATGTCTCATATGCATAAAGCTTTAATGAGCCTTGTAATAATAAACACTTTCTTGTATAATATTTGTTTCAGGAAATGGATTGACCTATAAATTGGTTAGGTTAGCTACATATTTCTCCTCTTTTTGTTTCAAGTGTCAATTCCTTCTCCATGAAAATGAACTTTTTAATAACAATGATAATAACACTAAAGATACTACTAGTTGTATCAGTGAGCTAGAAATATTAAATATATTATCTCATTTGACCCACATAGAAACCCTCTTTAATAATCACTATTATCCTGATTATATAGAGAAATCGATAAAAATAAACAAAAAACTTGCTCAAAGATATACAATTTCCTTGTGACGGATCAAGATTTCAGATTACATCTGTTTGTCAATAAAACCTGTGTTTATAGCCCTGGCTGCTGTGGCTGAGTGGATTGAGAGCCAGCCTGTGAACCAAAGGGTCACTGGTTCAATTCCCAGTAAGGGCACATGCCTGGGTTGTGGGCCAGGTCCCCAGTAGGAGGTGCGTGGGAGGCAACCACACATCGATGTTTCTCTCCTTCTCTTCCTCCCTTCCTGTCTGTCTAAAACAAACAAATAAACTCTTTTTTAAAAACCTGTTTTTTTAAAAAAACTGCTATGCTTTGCTATGCTTCTTGCTTCTGTTACATAGCTAGAGATACAGCTTGATTTGAGCATGATTAAATAAACAAATGAACAAACAAAAAAGAGCCAAACAATATGTTGTCTGTCCATGCTGAACTGGACAGTTTGCTTGGTTGTAATTACTACTGTGACATTTTGAAGTGTTTCTCAAGTTTGAAACATGTTAAATCTGGTGTGTTTATTTTTATATTTATCAAACACCAGTGTTCTATGTGACTGTTTTTATAAATTCTGAACACTTATACACTAGAAATTAAGTTTATGATAATCATTTGGGTTCATTAACTGTGGTCAAAACTTTTAGTTGCAACCTAGATGTAACTTGAAAGAAAAGAGAGAGGAAGGTTTTGCAGATGATTACTTTAAAAGCATATTTAAATCAGTTCCTCATCCTTAGGACAGTGAATTATAGGGCACTTATCAGTCTGTGCATCTTTCATTTTTTTGGTCTCTGTAATAAATTTAAAGATGGGTATTTGATTATCTTATAAGAGGAGTTCCTTAATTCACTCTAGTCATGTGGTAGGATCTGACACAGAATATGACTGAAAAGGAGGCACAAGTGAGACATGTGCAGATTCTTATGTTTCCAAGGGGGATAACTGCTCAGTTTTGAAATTTTTAGTAAGCAAAAACATAAACATATGGCTAATGGGATAACTATATTCTTTCTGGGCAGAACATTGCAACAAACACCAATAAGGAACAGGGTCAAATGACTATGGAGAAAATCTGGCTTCCTAAACAGGAACCTTTTTATTAGGCCATACGTATTTTCTCAGAAATGCTGATTCATTTCAAAGTCACCTTCTTAATGTCACCAGTGATGTCTTTGACATCACCATTATTTGGTTAAGAACAGGTCTTCCTTTCTTAAATGACTTTTGCTTATCAGGCTCTGAGTTAGTGACAGACAATACTTATTTTTGTGACCAACATGGACATTTATAAATATTTCTGTTATTAACAGATGATAAACCTGAGATTCTAAGAGGGTAAATGGTCTTCTCAAGGCCACAAAAATAGCATCAACAAATTGTTATTTTACTTAACAATCTGAAGAAGCAATGTTGATCAAACATTGCATAATTTTTAGTTTTATTTTTATTGTTTATGCTGTTACAGTTGTTCCCATTTTTTCTCCCTTTCCCCACTTCACCCCAGCCCCATGATCTCCCCAACCCAATGCAATACCCATACTGTTTTTCATGTCTATGGGTTGTGAATAAATGTTCTTTGGTTAATCCCTTCACCATAAAGGTATGAGTTTATTTCTGGGCTCTCTATTCTGTTCCATTGATCTAGCTGTCTTTTTTATGCAAATGCCATGATGTTTTGTTTACCTTGGCCTTACACTATAGTCTGATACCAGGTAGCGTGGTTCCTCCAACTTAGTTCTTTCTCAAGATTGCTGTGGCTATTTAGTGTCTTTTTTATTTCTATACAGAGTTTTTAAATATTTGTTCTAGTTATTGAAATACACTATTGGTATCTTGATAAGAATTTTCTTATATCTATAGATTCCTTTGGGGAGTATGGTCATTTTAATGTTGTTATTTCTTCCTATCCATGAACACAGTATATGCTTCTACTTATTTGTATCTTCTTCAATTTTTTTTAGCATTTTATCATTCTCTGAGTACAGGTCCTTTACATCTTTGATTAAATGTATTACTAGGCATTTCATCATTTGCCATAATGCAATTGTAAATCAGGTAAGTCATTTAGTTTCCCTTTCTGGTAGTTCAATATTGGTGTATAAAAATGCAACTGACTTTTTGATATTTTTTTTGTATCCTACTACTTACTGAATTCATTTATCAGTTCTAGTAGAGTTTTGGTGGAATATTTAAGGTTCTCTACATAGAGTATCATATCATCTATAAATCATGACAGTTTTCTTTCTTTCTTTCCAATTTGTATGTTTTTTATTTCTTCTTGTCTGATTGTGATGGCTAGGACTTCCACTACTGTGTTGAATAAGAGTGGTGAGAACAAACATCTTTGTCTTGTTTTTGATCTTAAGGAAAACAATTTTAGTTTTTCCCACTGAGTATAATGTTGGCTGTGAATTTTTCATATTTGGCTTTTATTATTTTGAGATACGTTCCCTCTATTCTCACTTTGCTGAGAGTTTTTATTATAAATTTGTGCTGTATTGTATCAAATGTTTTTTTCTGCATGTATTGATATATTCATATGATTTTTATATTCTTATGTGCTGTAATGTGTTTATTGATTTGCATAAATTGTAATACCTTGCATTCCCAGAATAAAAGTCACTTGATCATGATGTATGATCTTTTTAATGTATTGCTGGGTCTGGTTTGTGAGTATTTTTTTGAGGATTTTAGCATCTATGTTCATCAGGGATATTGGCCAATAACTTTCTTTCTTTATTGAGTCTTTATCTGGTTTCAGAATTAGGATGCTAGTGGCCTCGTGAAATGAGCTTGAGAGTCTTCCCTTCTCTTCCATTTTTTTGGAATGTATTGAGAAAGATATGTTTTAATATTTCTTTAAATATTTGGTATAATTAACCTGTGAAGCTGTCGGGTCCGGAAATTTTGTTTGATGGCAGTTTTTGATTACTGCTTCAAGTTCATTAGTTGGGACTAGCATATGTAGCTTTTATGATTCTTCCTGATTTATTTTTAGAAGATTGTATGCTTATAGAAATGTATTCATTTCTTGGAACAGACTTTTGACCTGGCAATTCCACTGCTCGGATTATACCATAAGAATCCTGAAATAATTCAAATGAACCTGTGCACCCCAATGTTCACAACAGCACAATTTCCAATATAGCCAAGTGCTGGAAACAACCCAAGTGCCATCAGTAAATGAATGGATCAAAAAACGATGGCACATTTACACAATGGAATACTACTCAGAAGAAAGAAAGAAGGAACCCCTACCCTTCACAACAGCATGGATAAAATTGGAGAGCATTATGCTAAATGAAATAAGCCAGACACTGAAAGACATATACCATATGATCTCCCTATAAATGGAACCTTAAAACAAAACAAATAAGCAAGCAAAATAGAAACAGAAACATGGAAAAAAAGAAAAAACTGTCAGTGATCACAGGGGAGGGAGATAGGGGAGGGGGATAACGGAGCAAAGAAGGGCAAGAGTCAATAAGGAACACGTATAAAGAACCCATGGACAAAGACAATGAGGGGAGGGAGTGTTGAATTGGGGAGGTAGAGGTGGATAGTACCAGGGAGAATAATGGGGATAAATGGGGACAACTGTAATTGCACAACAATAAAAAAATAAAAGAAATTTATCCATTTCTTCCAGATTATAATTTTTTTGACATATAGTTCATAATATTTTCTTATTATCCTTTTTATTTGTTTTTCAGTTGTTACTTTTCTTTCTTTTATGATTTTTTTTATTTGGGTCTTCTCTCTCTCTCTCTCTCTCTCTCTCTCTCTGCCTCTCTCTGCCTCTCTCTCTCTCTCTCTCTCTCCCTCTCCCATTTTAAGGGTACATCAAAGTTATTTAGCTTTTCAAAATACTAGCTCTTGGTTTCATTAATTTTGTATACTTTTTTAGATTCTACTTTGTTTGGCAGTGATCTTTATTATGTCTTTTTTTCCCACTTACTTTGGGCCTTTTTTCTTGTTCCTTTAAGTATAAGGGATTTTTTTTTTGAGATTATTCTTTCTTCTTGAGGTGGGATCGTATTGCTCTGCATTTCCCTCTTAGGACTGCTCTTGCAGTGTCCCATAGATTGTGTGTTGCTCAGTTCCTATTTGCAATTGTCTCAATGTATCTTTTGATTTTTTCTAGATCTCACAGTTTACCCATTCATTGTTTAGTAACATGTTATTTAGTTTCTATGTATTTTTTTTAGTTTTTTTAATTCTTCAGATTAACTGCTAGTTTTATATTATTGTGGTCAGAGAAGATGCTTGATATAATTTCACTCTTTAAATTTATTGAGACTTGTTTTGTATGTGGTCTATCCTAAAAAGTGTCCCATCTTCACTTGCAAAGAATGTATAATCTTCTGCTTTGGGGTAAATTTCTCTGAAGATATCAGTTAAATCTATCTGATCTAGTGTGTCATTTAAGGA
The DNA here is from genome assembly GCA_028533065.1 of Trachops cirrhosus. Taxonomy (NCBI): domain Eukaryota; kingdom Metazoa; phylum Chordata; class Mammalia; order Chiroptera; family Phyllostomidae; genus Trachops; species Trachops cirrhosus. The sequence continues at coordinate 78,479,776 of CM052541.1, forward strand.
CAGTGTTTCTTGATATTCTTTCTGGAAGTTTGATCCATTGATGTCACTGAGGTGTTAAAAATTCCCTGCTATGACTGTATTACTGCAATCTCTCCCTTTACATTAGACAATATTTTCTTTATATATTTAGGAACTCCTGCATTGGGTTTACCAGGGCTATAGACTCTTGCTGAATTTCTACCTTTATTATGTAGTGTCCTCTTTTGTCTCTATCACAGCCTTTGTTATAAGGTCTATATTATCTCATATAAGTATTGATACTCCAACTCTTCTTTCATGTCTATTTGTATGAAATACATTTTCTATCACATTATTTTAGTCTATTTTATCTTTAATTTTGTGTGGGTCTCTTATAGATAACATATATATAAGGTCTTGTTTTTTATCCATTCAGCAAACCTATGTATTTTGATTGGAGTATTTAAGTCATTTATATTTAAAGTGATTATTGCTATGTACATATTCATTACCATTATGTTCTTTATAACTTTGTTACTCAGTGTTTTTTTTCTTCCTCTTTATCTTAACAATGATTCAATAGGGAAAATGAAGATGGTGGTGAGGTAGGTGGGAGTAGAGCCCCAGTCTCCCTGTGCCCAGCTGGAACACCTAGCCGATCTTCTGAGGAACAGAGTGAACAGCTGATGGAATCCCAGCTTATATGAAGTCTGGAGGGAAAATATCACAGAGAACATTGAAAAAAAGATGGTGAGGAGATTGCTCTGGGACAGTAAGGTCCCTGGGATCTGTGCAGGGACCAAGGCTGCTGCAGCAGTGGCCTGGTGCCTGCCACAGGATACAGGGAGTTAGATCACCAGCTCCCTCCCCTACCAGAGCAGGGAGGGTAGCCAGGCACCAGGAGGAACCTGGATGCCTGAAATCACTGGGGGGAATAGAGATGCAGTAGGAGACACATAGAGGTGGTATGCATCCACTGGGACTGTGGATGCCGGCATCAGAGAAATTGAGGTGCCAGGTGATACCTGGAGAAGGGAGAAGTTGGGCCATGTCAGACCCTGACTCGGATAGTTTTCAGATTCTGGATTGGTTGGAAACTTGGGCTCTGTGAAAAGCCAGGCAATTATTAAGAATGGGCGGCTGGTTTGTAAGGAATTGTCCAAAAGCTGACTTGACCAAGGGTGATTTCAGTTGCATACCCTGAGACTGAGAGGCTGAGTAGAACCACGCACCAGGCTTGTCTCAGGCTCTGAGCCCAAGATTGACTAATGCTGTGAGCATCTGAGTGGCTGATTTGAGTCTGGTAGCTCATGGAGGACCAGGGCCAGAAGCCAGGAAACTGAATACTGAGACCCAGACCTGGACCCCATCCTCTCAACCATAGGAAGGGAGAAAAGCAAAGCCCAGGCCCCCACTTCTTGTGGCATTTGGAAGACCAACAAAACTCTCTGAACAGGTTTAAAGTCAGCAGAAGGCTTTTTTGTACTTTTGGATCCTCTCTCTTTTTTTTTTCTCCTCTTTTTTTTTTCTTCCCCCACATGAGACAATAAGTCTTAGAGTTATGAAGGGTCCAGAGACAAATGCAAAGGGGAAGCACAATGCTAACCCCAAAAACTGAAAAACTGAGACAAATGTCACTTGGCTATCCCATAGAGCTGGCATTTTATAGTTTATGTTTATTATTATTTTTTCATCATTTTTACCACTTTTATTTCATTAGTATTTTTAATTGTTTTTCAAGTACAGTTTTCTGCCTTCTCCCTTCATCCCTCTCTACCAACCCAGACCTCCCCATCTCCACCACCCTTTTCTACTCCCCTTTGTCGTTGTCCATATCATTGGTATTTTTTATTTCTCTTCCTTATGTTTAGTTTTCCCCATTTTATTTCTCTGTTTAGTTGCATTGTTTGAGTGATTTACCTTATTGTCTCTTTAGTGTATCTTAATTTTCCTTCTTTTACTTCCCCATGTTCCAATAAAACACAATTCTTGATTGGGTACTTTCTATTCTGGTTATCCAAATCATATATGTCTTATCATATTATTGTTTTCCAGTACTATTGTAAATGTTTTTTGTTCCATACAATTGTACATATTACAGAGCAACCCTCCTTGATCTTAGCCCACTTCACTTCAATCCTGAAATTATTATTGTTGTGGTTAACTCTATTCTCTCACACTACACCCACTTTCTATCCTTTAGTCTCACTATATGCCATCATATAACCTTGCTCAGAAGACCAAAGTAGGAGGGTTTACAATACCTGATATCAAACTGTATTACAAGGCCACTATAATCAAAACAGCCTGGTACTGGCATAAGAACAGACACATGGACCAGTGGAACAGAATAAAAAGCCCAGAAATAAACCCAACACTCTAAAGTCAACTAATATTTGACAAAGGGGACACCAGCATAAAATGGAATAAAAATAGCCTCTTCAAGAAATGGTGTTGGGAGAGCAAGAAAGCTACATGCAAAGAAATGAAACTTGATCACCATCTTACACCATACACAAAAATAAATTCAAGGTGGATAAAAGACTTAAGCGTATATTGTGGCACCATAAAAGTGCTAAAGGAGAATATAGGCAGGTAAATCTCAGATATTCCATGCATCAATATTTACATGGATATGCCCCCTAGAGCAAGGGGCATAAAGGAAAGAATAAACAAATTGATTCCCATCAAAACAAAAAGCTTTTGCATGGCTAAACAAAACAGCATTAAAATGAAAAGAGAACTGACTGTATGGAAAACATTTTTGCCAAAAATACCTCAGACAAGGGTTTGATCTCCAAAATATCTAAAGAACTCACATGACTCCACTCTAAGAAGACAAGCAACCCAATTAAAAAATGGGCAGAAGACTTTAACAGACACTTCTCCAAGGAGGACATCCAGAGGATCCAGACACATATGAAAAGATGTTCAGTATTGCTAGCCACAATAGAGATGCAAATTAAAACCACCTCATATCATTGGGAATGGCCACTATAAACAAAGCAACAAACAACAAGTGTTGGAGACTTTGTGCAGAAAATGGAACCCTAGTACACTGTTGGTGGGATTGCAGACTGGTGCAACCACTATGGAAAACAGTATTGAAATCCCTCAGAAAACTAAAAATGAATCTGCCTTTTGACCCAGCAATTCCACTGCTAGGTTTATATCCTAAGAACCCCAAAACACCAATACAAAAGAACCTATGCACCCCAATGTTCATAGCAGCACAATCTTCAATAGCCAAGTGCTGGAAGCAACCTCAGTGCCCATCTAAATGAATGGATCAAAGAACTATGATACTTTTACACAATTGACTTTTACACAGCAGAAAGAAAGAAGGAGTCCCTACCCTTTGCAACAGTATGAACAGAACTGGAGAGCATTATACTAAGTGAAATAAGCCAGGCAGTGAAAGATAAATATCATATGATCTCACCTTTAACAGAAACCTAATCAACAAATCAAACAAGCAATAAAAATTGATGTGGACCCTGGCTCATGGGGTCTGCCACATTGTGGATGAGGCACAAGAAATTCATATGGACTACCGAGTCCTGTGGAGGAAAAGGGATGGGAAGCTTCTCTCTCAAGAGGAGAAAATGCCTTGGCCATTGCCTTCACTGGCCTTCATTTTCTCTGGGCATATTACATGATGGTCCTCATTTACTAAGCACAGGTTCATTTTAGGTGGTTACCTTTTTACAGAAAACAAAGGAGATGTAGCTGGTAATCACATCAGAGAAGAAGCATATTTGCAAATGCAAAGGGAAAAGTGGTTGAACAGGGTACACTCTATATTGGGGCAGTTTAGCATAGACTTTAGGAAGTTACAGTAGGCACTTGGTCCCTCAATACAGGGTGAGGGAATTTTAGCAAAAGCATGTCTCAAAGCAGTCTAGGTAAAATGCAGGCCTGATTCCCCATGGGAGAACCTATCCATGGGTGTGTGTCCTATCTGGGCCCATGCCATGTAGAACGATCTCCTACATCTCCCCCCTTGTTTTTAGTTAGGACCACTATTGATCCCACAAAGCTTGCTACTTGCTGGTCTCTCACATGACCCTAGGGAAATAATCACAAATGCTTCAAAATACACATATCATTATTATAATCAGTAAGCAACCAGTAGTTCCAAAGACCTACATTCTCAGATTGAGCCCATCAATCATTGTCAGGCAGTAATGATCAAATAGATAACATTCAAAGAACTCTGAGGGTCTATTTTGAGTCAGGGTCAGATAGCTAAAGGCCATGAAACTTTGAGGAAACAAAGTCACTTCAAGCTTGGACCCTTATCATTTAAATTGAGGGTATTAGCAAAGCAGGTTTCATAGGATTTTATGCTTTCTGTCTTAGGCTTGATTGCCCTGGTGAACTTACCCTTTCTAGCACAGGGCTGCACTCACCACAGGCATTGTTTCAGGCTTAGGTCGAGCAGGGAAAGTAAGGCAGCCAAGAGATTAGGAGACTTCTTGCAGACAGAATGAGGACTCAAGCTATGTCAATGTCAAGGGGTGAGGGTCCATCACCCCCTTTTCCTATAGCCCCCAAGTCCTTCCCTGAGGGCCTCCACATGATCATGCCTGTCTTAGGTCAATCCTCTCTTGAGGAATCTTACCCGTCACTGGCTAACCAACCAAGCATTGGAGGACAGGCAGGGTGAAGTAAAGTGGGCAGGGCAAAGGCAGTGCTCCTGCCAGGGAGATAAGCTTTGTCTCCTCAGTGGCTTAGGGTCCCAAGGTGTCTCACTCAGCCTTAGCCATGGGGGGTTATAGTTTCTGAAACCAGGCAGGGCAGTTTCCAACATCTGATCTTCCCAAATTTTCATTTATAAATGCTACTGTAGCTGTTAAGCCTGTAAAACCTACTATTTGCTGCTGCGGAATGCAATCTTAAGGAAACAACCTCTATATATTTCATAAAAGCACAAATAAGGATTATGATAAGGAGGCATCCAAAGGCTGCCATGACCCAAAATTGTAAATTCAGTCCATTGAACCAGTTTTTAGGGTTCAACCATTGAACATTATGGGGAACCAAGGGGTTGTTGCCCTCTGCAGGAGGTGTTTGAGCTTCAGCCTCTGTTGTTGGGACAGTCCCCATCCTCCTCCGTTGGCTGACCCAGGCTCGTGAGTGATTGTGTGGGTATCTGTTTTCCTTCTGGTTGTTCAGGGTCAGCTGGGCCATCTGGTCTGTCAGTTGATTGGTTCTTGGCTCCAAGCAGTGGTGCTTGGTGTCTATCCTGCTTATGATAAAGCTTTACTCTTCTGGCTGGTAGCCAGACAGGACCTGTAGGGATGGAAACATAAGCATACCCTCTTCCCCAAGTTAAGAGATCTACAAGGCCTTGCCAAGAGCCATCTCCCAGCGAATCTCTGTATAAAACCTGAGGATAAGATGACTTTGGATTTTTCTTCTGAAAATGTTTCTCAATCAGAGTACGAAGTGACTCATCACAATTTACAAAATTATATGTAAACATGGTTAACATAATCAAATTTTGGGGGTAGGGCTTGCCTGTGGCAACCCCTGTTTTGTTTTTTAAGAACATATTTGAAAGTGTGATGAGCCCATTCTACAATTGCCTGACCTGTTGGATTGTAAGGTATTCCTGTGTTATGTTGGATATTCCAATGCTGAAGAAAAGCCTGAGTAAAATGGGCAAGATATCGAGGGCCATTATCAGTTTTAATTTGCTGAGGCCATCCTAAATGACTGAAGGCCTCAAGCCAATGGGCTTGTATATTTTTAGCAGATTCTTCTGTTAAGGCAGATATATGTAGGGCATCAGAGTAAGTATCAATAGAAATATGAACATATTTGAATTTTCCAAAGGGAGCATAATGAGAGACATCTATTTGCCAAATTATTTGAGAACCTAGTCCTTGAGGATTAACTCCTGTAGATGGGGGTGTCTTGCTAAGGGCTTGGCAATCAGGACATTCTTTAATAATCTGCTTAGCTTGGAAAGACAGGCTCCCTACTCTTTCTGAGTGTAAGCAGTAGGTTAATTGTCTTGTTGTTCTCAGGACCTGGCGCTTCCTAGGTTCAGAGTTTTCAAGGAAAGTGGGAAAGACGGGGGGTTGTTCTCTGCTTAAATATGTTTTAGACAAAAATGGTTATGCACCAAGGGCCTTTAGTGACTCGATTAACTAACTGTTCCCTCTGGGAGAATAGCCAGTTCTTCCCCAAGAAAACAATCAGTGTTTACAAGTACTGAGTTAAAAAATGGTACTTTTGTGTTCTGCAGAGAAGGGCTAGTTCTCCCCGAGAGACAGTATACCTATATTTCAGTTTTACAGTAAAGGTCACAGCTCTGGCATAAATAAGGAGGAATCTTAATATTTCTTTAACACACCACACCCCCATCCCACTTATAGCATGCTTTACATTGACAAATTTGTGAACACATTCAGAACTTTCAAAAACAGTTTTTATCTACTGGCAAATACATTTACTTTCTTTAAAATTGGAATTTTGATCTTCTCCATTTATGACCTGGGTCAGTTCACCCCTCCTTAGGCAACCTGATGACACCCTGGCTCCCGGGAAGTCACCATATTGATGCCGAACTTAATGCGGACAACCGATCGGCATAGTGCACTACAGCCCATAACTCCTGGGCTCAAGCGATCCTCCTGCCTCAGCCTCCCTAGTAGCTGGGACTACAGGAGTGCGCCACCATGCCAGGCTGGTTGGAACTGTGCTAGTGTGTCTGGGACTGCACCTGGTGCCAGGTGCCAGGAAGGTCTCCCCCAGCACGCACTGGGGACAAAGGGAGGTGACGGGAACCAATCTCCCTTCTGTGCCGCTGCCCATTCCTGGCAGAGAGGCCCAGCCCCCACTTGACTTGCCACTAGTGAGCATGTGTAGGAGGCTGCAACCATGCTGTGAGCACTCATGCACACCCTTGCTGCTGCTGAACTCACCAGGCTGGCCGTGAGACTCTCCGCAGCTGGCGCAAACCGAGAGAAGAGCCTAGCTAGTGCACAAAGGTCCCTTCTCTTCCATACTTCCAAATCTAAAGATCCCTTATCTGGGAGACATTCAACAGCCCCATAACTGCTGAACTAGCTTAAAACATTGATCTTGTTCCTTAGAAAGCCCCTTCCCCATGGTTGAGGAGTCACAGAAACCTTTACAGAATTTTGTAATAAATAAAAGAAGCTTTTTCTGAAATTCCTCCCACTGCAAGCACAGAGATTACAAAAACAGCCTTGATTTTACCGTTTCTATACTTGTGCCTTTAAATCCTTATGCTAGCAGACAGAAGCAAAAGGAAAAACCAAAGGGGCTGAAAGGGGTGGCTTAAAAGATAGAGTTTGCTGAGATGCTTATAAATTGTCCTATAACTAGTTGATGTTTTTAAAGCTCATACAGTGAAAATCTGCTGTTTCTCCCAAGCTTAGACCTAGTTGGGGGTTGTGCCTCAGGGATTGGCTTGTGAGTGTTTTTACAGTGCTGCGACGAGTGCCTTTGTGGCTCTTAACTGTTCAACCCAAGCCCACGAGATTGCAGCAAAAGCTTGAGAGAGAGAGCAAGGCTCCTGCTTACTAAAGAAGGTACAGTTGCAAAGTGGTCACAAGAGAGAGAGCAACCTAGGAAGAAAGACCCTTTTCCTCTGAAATCCAACACAACCAACGACCTTACTGAAAAGCGCTTGGTGTCCTTGGCCCTTACCTGGGCTAATGAGCGAGTACTCCAAGCAAGTTGGTGTGTTGTCCATAAAGATGATGGCTCGTAGCCCTGGGTCCCTATTCATGGGTGCCTGCTGATGCAGACACCAACCAGCAGTGTCTGAGTCTTTATGGGTGAAATGTGACATTCACACAATCTACCGAGTCTGGTGGAGGAAAAGGGACAGCATGGCTTTTCTCTCAAAGGGGGCCAAAGCTGCGGCCTTCACCATGACATGTCTTTATTTCTATCTCTTGGGACAGTACATGATGGTCCTCATTTACTATGCACAAGCTCACTTTAGGTGGTTACCTTTTACAGAAAACAAAGGAGCCAATGCTGCTAATCACAACACAGAAGAGGGATATTTGTGAATGAAAAGGCAAAAGTGGTTACACTCATCCTTGGAAGGTTTAGCATGGATCTTAGGAAGTTACTTTGCAGAAAATGTCCTCAATTCAGGGTGAGGGAGTTTTTTTAGCAAGAGCAAGACTCAAAGCGGCCTAGGCACATTGCAGGCCTGATTCCCCGTGGGAGAACCTATCCATGGGTGAGGGTCCTGTGCATCTCCCAGTGGGAGCTGGGCCCACACCAAGCAGAACAGTCTTCTACACACAGGCAACTGAAATTGCAGGGTAAGCCAGCCTCTGCTGGAGAGTTCCTTACAAAGCAGCTGCCAGCCGTTCTTAACAAGTGCCCAGCTTTTCACACAGCCCAACTTTCCAGCCAGTCTGGAGACTATCCAAGTCAGGGTCCAACATAGCCCAACTCCCTTTTCCAGGTGTCTCCTAGCATCTCAATTTCTCTGATGCTGGCATCCACAGTCCCAGTGGATGTGTACCATGTCTTTGTGTCTCCCACTTCGTCTCTATTCCCCCCAGTGACTTTGAGCATCCAGTTCCCTCCTGATGCCAGGCTGTCCTCCCTGCACTAGTAGGGGTGGGAGCTGGTGATCTAAGTAGCTGCTGGATACTTCCTGTATCCTGAAGCAGGTGCTGGGCTGGGGGCCCTAGTAGCTTTGCTCCCCATGCAGATCCTAGGGACCTTACTGTCCCAGCACAATCTCCTCAATGTCTGTTTTTCAATGTCTTCTGCAATTTTTTTGTCGCTAAACTTCATATAAGCTGGGATTGTTACAGGGGGCAGCCAAGAGGGGTGCCCCAAAAAGGGATTTGGAATGGGGTCCAGAACTCAAGGTGTCCAGGAAATATCAGAATGTCCTCACCCCTCACCCACACAGGTGTGAGTTGTGGGAAGGGGCAAATGGAGGAAGGCCATTGAGAGCTGTTTTGCATAGCAACAGCTTTGCAGCTAACCTCTGGCATGGTCATTTAACATATCTATAACTTTTAACTGGTTACATAGATATGATAAATAGCTGTGGCCTTGCTCTGAGCCAGGGGAATGGAAGTAACTTCCCCACCAAGAGTAACTGGAGGGCAGGTCCCCTGACTTACAGCATCTGCATGGGAGCTTGCACAAGATTGGCTCCATGATATGGGGCATGCCTGCCCAGACTCACAATGACAGCCTAGTAAAGCTGGAAGGATATGAGAGTGCTGGCAAGTGTAGCCAATTATGGGAGGAGTTGGAAATGGGGCTGCAGAGGAAGATTGGCGCAGGGATTGAAACCGAGACTTGGCATCCATTGAGGAGGGAGGACCACGTGGCTTTGCCAGAGTGGGGACTCCCACGGCCATTGTACAGAGAGAGCTACGTGGCTGTGGCAGTGCAGAGAGAGGACCAGTTGGCTGTGGCAATAGAGGAGAGAATAACGTGGCTTTGGCAGAGTGGGGACCCCACAGCTTTAGCAGGGAGAGCCACCACGCAGCTCTAGCAGAGTTCCCAGCGACACAGCTGATGGTGTCAGAAACTGAGGGAGGCCTACCAGAAGAGACTGATTACTGGGAGGAACTGAGGGCTGCCTGAGCCATGGACTTCTATTTCTTTTCCTGAGATATGGTACTCCAGATTGGGTAAAGTGGGGAAAGAAGGACTGTGTGTGTTTGTGGGTGTTTTAAGGGACTTTCGGATTTTGGTGAAGACATTAGGTCACTACTTTAAGTCTGTATAACATTAAATAAACATTTTCTTTCCTTTTCACAAATCTCTGGCATTGAGAGATGTCTTTCCTCTGGCAGCAGACAATGGAGCCTGGTAGGGGGTCCTTTAGATAATAGTATATCGCCCTTACCCCCCCTGTGTTCTGTAACAGGAGTCTGTTTGCTGTGCACTCTGTTCCTCAGAAGATTGGTTATGTGTTCCAGCTAGGCACAGGGAGAATGGACTCCACTCTCATCTACCTTGTTTCCATCTTCATTCTCCTCCCACCATAATCTTTTTTGAGAGTCATTTATTTGTGTAAGATGTGCTTTGTCCCAGGAGATTTGATTTATAGGGTGAAAGCATACTCAACTCCTAACAATGCACATGAGGTACAAAATTTTGTACAGACTTCTAGATTTTGAAGGATGATTATTTTGTCCCTTAAATCACCTCATAAATAAAGGGCTCATGTGAGAGTGGAGATTAAAACAGCAAGCTGACTTGGAGAAGACAACAATGCTAATGAGGCAGATTGAATCTTTGGGCATTTCCCACATAGGGCTACCATATGAGTTAGATGCATCTGTGACTCCGGACGGTATGCATTGTACATTGTGGCAGAAACAGAAGGAGAGTATAAGCCCAGATTTTTTTGGTTTCTATTCTGGAAGAGAGAAGAAACTAATATACCCCTAATAGATCAATAGTTCTTAACAATGCATACAGTATTCCTCCAAGTAGAGTCTCTTATGAAACAATATATGATAGCAACTTCCCTTGATATCAAGGACTGGGCTGAGAATATGATCCACCTCCAACATGGCTCAAAGCTCCACTTTGACTAAGTGACATAACTATTTATAGCAGAGGAACACCCTGTCCACCATCCCATTTTCACTAGAAATGCTGTCCCACTAGGCTCTGTATAGTATGTAGGTCCTCCAAATGTTCTGCCCTTATTTCTGTGGTGGCTTCTGTGGTTTGTAGAGAGAAAGTTGGGTAAATTTCTGCTAATGCCTGGTGTACAGATTCCTGGACCCTGAAGAAACCCACAATAGCCAGTGGGCTGAACTCAGAAAAGTTTGCTGGTGACCATTCATGAACTCTGGGTCTTAAACCTTTGAATGAACTGTTGGGCTATTCTAAAGGTATTAACCCTATGGCTTGGACAATGGAAAGCTGAGGGAAATATGAACAAGAATAAGCCATTGAGGGGTCAGAATATGTGGAAAGACATTTGGGTTTGCCTGCAAGAGCTGGAGGCAGTCCTTATTGATTTCTATGTCTTGGCTTATAAGGTACTGACATTTCCTTGGCAGTCATGGAATTGATGTCCTAACTCAAATATGAGATCTAGCAACCCACTCTTCAGTAGTTATAACAGATTGGGTGCCTAGGAAGAGTAGCCACCATAGCACTCAAGTGAGATGACATGTTGCCAAGCATGTTGATTTCCCTTAAAATACAGTGGCTTGATTAGTACAGTAACAGCATGTCCTGTATGTTCTAAACAACACTCTTAGTAACTGCCACAGGAGCTCAGGTTCATCTACAATAGTTCCCAACCAGTGAGAGATTGGCAAATTGAATGTACCAGTTCACTTCCTCTAAGTGAAAATTCTAAATATACCTTGGCTTGTGTGGACCAGTCTAATTCAAGCTACTTCTGTCACCGCAAAAACAAGACTGTCACCACTAAGGATTAGAGAAGCTGAGTATTGTGTATAATTATCCTCATCAGATAGGCAGTGATCAGGGGTCATATTTCAAGTTATGACATGCAATACTGGGGAAAGCAACATGACACTGAATGGAGGTTCTGACTCCCCTATAACTCATAGGTCATAGGGTTGATAGAAAGAAAAATGGAATATTAAAGCAGCAGATTAAATTAATAACTGGTAAAAGCCACCTTGGCTAAGTGGATTAAAGTACTGTCCCAAACTTGAATACATTTGAATGATCAAAATGCAACATCTGTTGCCTCATATGCCAGACATGTAACCTCTGCTGTGATACCCAATAATGTAAAGGTATGGAAGTCAGAAGAAACAGAACAGACATGCCACAATTGTCAATGTGGATCAACATGCTATGCTGCTGAGAACACCAATCCCCATCACACCTGGGAAAGAAATTATCTACTAGAATTTGCAATGAGATGTTCCATCAGGATGGGTGAGTTACTTTGTACCCCTGGTGAAAGGGTATTCTCAGTCTCCACTAGGATCTTGTTGTCTTGCTGCCAGTTGGACCTGTTGAACTGAACTATGTCTAAAATGAAACAGGCACCATTAGAGGACGGAAACATAGGAGTTCTGGTCTAGTTTATACTACCCAAGTTCCTCTCCTCATGGTTAACATGCTGCCTCCCCAAACTGTATGCTATGAATATCCAGGTCAAGTTCCCTAAAGCTACCAACTTCCCTCTCCTCAAGACCAGGTGGGAACATTCTGTTTTCCTTGTTACAATCATTTGATAATTATCTATGTCCCCTATATTGATCTGGAGGTCATTATAACACACATAAGGCCCTTCATCCCAGAAGACATAAGTGATAGCCAACAAAGCCTGTCTTTACTGAACAGTGAAATTTATCTAATGACAAACACTGCCCTCCAATAAAGTATGGCCTTAGGCATTACTACTGCTTCAAGAGAAGGCACTAGTTCCATTTTCCAAAAAGAAAGGGGGGTATTTATACCTGATGAGTGTGCTAATGCATCATCTTCATTACATTACATGAGTCACCAAGTAAATGAACTGAGTGACCCAATATCCAGCCTAGGGATATAATAAATCAGTGGTTCAGATCACGGTGTTTTTATTGGAAAAAAATTACCATATTTTGCCACATATAGTGCATACCCTCATTTTGTATGCATTATACATGGGATTATTATACCCATTATTATACCCATGGTATATAATCATTATACCCATGTATAATGTACATCCTTACTTGTCCATCAAAAATTGGGGCAAAAAAGTGTGCATTATACATGGCAAAATATGGTACTTATTTTGAGAATACCATTTAATCTGTATTTTCTCTTTTATGTGCCTCTATTTTTGCTATGGCATCAGCCTCCAATGCTACCACATAGCTGAGAACAAGCCATCTTCATACTAGTGAGGCAGACCTCTTGCTGCCTGCTTAGGGCACATTGCAAAAGAGGGTGGTATGTGAGAGTATAAGAGCTATGCATTAGGGGTGAACTGTTCGAACATGTAATCAATAGTACATAACCTTCAGCTGATCCACAAAGTGGAACAAGGTAATCAGAGGCTCTTCAACCACTCCCCTGTCCTTGGAATACATGTTGTGCTGACAGTTTTCAAAGTGGTTGTTTCAAGGACATAGCCTTGGAGAGAGTAACTCGTTGAGACCATTTGAATTGCTTATGTGATTGAACCCAGTTAAGGTCTGTATATGTACTTTGAGAAGCTGGTAGACAGGTATGGAAATATATTTGTCTTGTGGCTGTCTAAAACAAGCCTCTTATGTAAATTACCTTTACTTATTAAAATTACTACCTATCACTCTGGAGTGGTTTGCTTCTTTCTTCCATCTCTCCCTGCCCTCCAAATATTAGGCTGGTTTCAGATTTCAATGGTAAAATTCCCAAATTGCTGAAATTAACACTAACTTTTCCTGTTTTAGCCCCACCCATCACCACCCCTTCTTATACCAATGTATACAACTGCTCCAAGTTCTAAGCGTTTTTTACTAGATGTCCACAATTAATCATTCAGTTTGTGTTTTCTTTTTAATTATTTTTACTCTAGGCCTAAATGTCATTCCATACACTAGAAATTATTTTTTTCTCTCATAAATCTTTGTCACTTTATAAATCTACTATCTCATTTCTATAGTTGTCCTTTTCATTGCTTTTACATCGATGACATTTCTTCTTTAATAGACTTTGTTTATTTGAACAGTATTATGTTCACAACAAAATTATGCAGAATGTAAAGTAATTTCTTATCATCTCCCTGCTACCATACAGGCATAGTCTGTCCCGTTATTAACATCCTTCACCTTAGTTGTACATTTGTTAAAATTAATAACACTGACACATATTAGCACCCCAAATTTATAGTTCATATTAAAGTACACTTGATGTTGCACATTCTATGGACTTAAACAGATTTATGATAATATGTGTATGGATGTATGTGTATATATGTATATGTGTGTGTGTATATATATATATACATTATCATATGGAGTAATTCATTGCTCTTAAGTAATTTGTGTTCTGACTATTCACCCCTTCTTCCTTTCTTGCTTTTTGCAACGAAAGAACTTTTTATTCTTTTCATAATTTTGCTTTTTTCTGAATGTCATACATTTGGCATCATAAAGTATATAGTCTTTCAGAGTGAATCTTTTTACTTAGTAATATGCATTTAAAGCTCTTCCATGATTTTTCATGGTCTGATAGTTCATTTGTTTTTAGCAAAGAATATTATTCTACTGTCTAGTAGTACTACAGTTCGTTTATCTTTTCACCTGCTAAAAGACATTTCAGTTGCTTCCCCCTGTTGGAAATTATGAATGTTATCCATGTGCAGATTTTTGTGTGGATACCAGTTTTCACTTCCTTTAGGCAAACACCAAGGAGTGATATTGCTGCATCATGCACTAAAAATATTTTTAGTTTTGTTTGAAACCACCAAACTTTCTTTCCAAGGGGCTGCCCCGTTTTGCATTCCTACAAACAGTGAATGAGAATTCCTGTTGCTCTACATGCTTGCTAGCACTTGTTATTGGCAATGTTCATGCTTTGGAGCATTCTCATAGGTGATTATTGGTATCTTAAAACTTTAATTTGCATTTTTCTGATAACATTGCATGGAATATCTTTTCATATGCTTGTTCAACTTGTATATCTTCTTTAACATGGTGTCAACTAATATATTTGGCCCATTTTTAAATTAGGTTGTTTGTTTTCTATTATTTTATTTTTTTCCATTAGATTTTTTTTTTTTTGCCTCTCATGAGATGAGCAGTATGTAATAAAAATATATTTTGAGTCTGAAAACCTTGGTCTATAACTGATCCTTAATGTTAAATATCAACAAATAGTGATGCATTATCTATAGGACAATAGGAACAATCTTGAATATTTCTCTATTCACCCCCTTTGTCAAGAACTTGACCATTCTCTTAATGTAAAATACCCTAATGGTTATACAATTACACATAGGTTTCCTTTTGTTCAATTTGTATAAGATATTCTTGATATTCTTCTTACAAATTCACTCTTAAAGTCATGATAAACTTTTCCTATTATTTTTAAAGTTATATAACTTAAAATCTTCAAAAATGAGATGCCATTTGTGGTTTTAGGAATCCGAGTTATCTTGAAAATGTCAAGATGTGTTTGCCCTGACTGAAAAGGCTGACATTAAAACCCACATTTCCACTCTCTACTAGATTGGGAAAATGAGTTTCTTGGATCTATATAAAGCTGGGACAACATGGACTTGTTTTATATAATCTTGAATTATATTCATGAAATATACTGAATTCTGAAAAATAGGTTTCCAAGTTTCAATAAATGGGCCATTAACTGTCTTCTTAAGATTACCTTGAAACTGTGTAGAAACCGTATTTTGCATACAGAATGAATGCTGAAGGATGAACAACTAAATCTACAAAAGCACTAATGTTTTCTTTTTTTTCCAATGAATGTCTCCATGAGTCATAAAGAGCATTATTCTTCACAGATGTGGATTTGTGTCTGAAACACATAAAAAATATTGGTCTGAAACATAAAATTTATCAGGTTGTCATCATTTTTTATGAGTATTTAATATAGTAATAGATCCCCATTTATTGAGGAGTGTAGGTATGCACATTTTTTTCCTTGGGTCCAGTTTGAAGAGGTATCATTGTTTTGATTGAGATATAATTGATATATACAATTATATTAGTTTCAGGTGTACAGTGTAATGATTTGTCATATGTATATACTGGAAAGTGATTACCAAAATCAGATTAGTTAACAACCATTACCACATACAGTTACTTTTGTGTGTTTGTGTGTGATAAGAATATTTAAAGTCTATTCTTTTAGCTAACAGGAATTCTGTACTTTTCCCAACTCCCCACCTTTGGCAAACTCTAAGCTGTAACCTGTTGTGTGTATATATCTGTATCTATGATTTCTTTAATTTTTAATATTATGTGTGAAAATACAATATTTGTATTCCTCTTCCTTACACATTTCATGTATTTCACTTAGCACTATGACCTCAAGATCCATCCATGTTGTTGCAAATGGTAAGATTTAATTTTTATGGCTTATTTATGTATATCCATTGATGAACACCCAGATTGTTTCCTTTTCATGGCTATTGTAAATAATACTGAAATAAAGGGCACCATCATACTGTTTTCCATAATGGCTATACGAACTTACACTTCTACAACAGTAAACAATGGTTCCCTCTTCTCACATCCTCATTAACATTTGTTATTTTTTTGTCTTTTTGATAACAGCCTTCTAACAGATATGAGTTAAAAACTCATTATGGTTTTGTTTAGCATTTCAATGATGATTTGTAATGTTGAGTATCTTTTTGTGTACCTGTTGACCTTCTGCATGTCTTTGTTGGAATTTTATCTATTTTTTTATATTTCTTATATTAACCCCTTATCATACATGGATTTTTACCTTTCTTGAAATAATAAAGCACGATATGCCAAATATGTTACATATTTTCTTCCGTCTTCAATGTTAAAATGGCTACACAAAATTTCACCAATTATTTTGTTTTTCTTTAAAGCATGTTGATATGACAGCTGTCATAATACAACCTAACAAAATTGTTTTGGATGAAGTTAAAGAAAACTAAGCACTACTAGAGCCATCTTATGGAAAAATAAATAAACAAACTTTTTTGCCAAACAAATACATCATTCAAAAGTATATGCTTCCATTCAATAGGTTACCTCTTCATTTTGTTGATCTCCTCTGTTGTGCAGTATCTCTTTAGTTTGATGTAGTTCCTTGCAAAGACTGATTTTAAAAAAGATTACTGCCTATATTTTCTTCTGGGTGTTTTATGGCTTTATGTCTTGTGTGTTCTATAATCCATTTTGAGTTAAATTTGTGTATAGTATTACATAATGGCACAGTTTTATGCTTTTGCATGTGGCTGTACAAGTTTTTCAACAACATTTATTGCAAAGACTATTCCTTTCTCATTGCAGATTTTTTTGTCACTTTGTTGTAAATTAACTACCATATTTCTTGGGTTTACTTGTTTTCTTTTTTTTTTTTTAAAGATTTTATTTATTTATCTTTAGAGGGAAAGGGAAGGAGAGAGGGAGAGAAATATCAATGTATGTTTGCTTCCTGTGCATTCCCTACTGGGAACTGGCCTGCAACCCAGGCATGTGCCCTGGCTGGGAATCAAACCGTGATCTCTTGGTTCACAGGCCCGTGCTTAATCCACTAAGCTACACCAGCCAGGGCTGTTTTCTTTTTTTTTTAATCATTTTTTATTGTTGTTTCAATACAGTTGTCTCCATTTTCTAATACTTTCCTATGCATCACTAGCCATCATAGAGATGCTCCCACTTCTCAATCTCAATCCAGCCTGACTTTAGCTTTGTCCTCGGGTCCATCATACATGTTCCTTGTGATCATTTCCCTTCTACTCTGGTTTTCTCCACCCCTTCTCCCATGAAGTTAATGTCAGTTTGTGCTTTATCTATATGTCTCTGGTTATATTTTGCATGCTTGTTTGTTTTGTTGATTAGGTTCCACTTATAGGTGAGATTAGATGGTATTTGTCTTTCACTGCCTAGCTTATTCCCTTCACAAAATGCTCTCCAGTTCCATTCATGCTGTCTCAAAGGGTAGGAGATCCTTTTTTCTTGCCTCACAGTATTCCATTGTGTAAATGTACCACAGTTTTTAATACACTCACTCATTTCATGTTGGACACTTAGGTTGCTTTCAGTACTTGGCTATTCTAAATCATGTTGCTATGAACATTGGGGTGCATAGGTTCATCAGAATTGGGGTTTCAGGATTCTTAGGATATAATCCCACCAGTGGACTTGCCAGGTAAAAAGGAAGTTCCATTTTAGTTTTCTGAGGAAATTCAATACTGTTTTCCACAGTGGCTGCACCAGCTTGCATTACCATCAACAGTGCACTAGGGTTCCCTTCTTTCCACACCCTCTCCAACACTTGTTGTTTGTTGATTTGTTTATGATGGCCATTCTCACTGGTGTAAAGTGGTATCTCATTGTGGTGTTAATTTGCATCTCTCTGATGGCTTGTAATGCTGAGCGTCCTTCCATATGTCTCTGGGCCCTCTGTATGTCCTCCATGGAGAAGTGTCTGTTCAGTTCCTTTGACCATTTTTTAAATTGAATTGTTTGTCTTCCTGGTTGGAGTCCTGTGAGTTCTTTATATATTTTGTGATCAAATCCTTGTCCAAGGTATCATTGGCAAATATATTTTCCCATACAGTTGGTTTACTTTTCATTTTGCTGATGTTTTCTTTCACCATGCAGAACATATTTATTTTGATAAAGTCCCATTTGTTTTTTTTCTTTTTTTATGCCCCTTGCTCTAGGGGGCATATTGGTGACAATATTGCTGCCTGAAATATTGAGATTCCCCTGCTTATATTCTCCTCTAGGACTTTCATTTTATCACGACTTACATTTATGTCTTTTATCCGTCTTGAGTTTATTTTTGTGTATAGTGTAAGTTGGTGATTGAGTTTCACTTTTTTGCATGTAGCTATCTAGATCTCCCAACACCATTTGTTGAAAAGGATATTTTTACTCCATTTTATGCTTCTGCCCCCTTTGTCAAATATTGACCATAAAGACTTGAGTTTATTTCTAGGCTCTCTATTCTGTTCCATTGGACTATGTGTGTCTGTTCTTATGCCAGAACCAGACTGTTTGGATTACTGTGGACTTGTAATATAGTGTGATGTCAGGTATGGTGCTCCTTCCTACTTTCTTCTTCTTTCTCAAAATCACTGAGGCATAAATTGCAGGGTTGTTTATGGTTCCACATAATTTTTTTGCTCTATATCTGAAATATATCATTGGTAGTTTAAAAGGGATTGTATTGAATCTATAAACTGCTTTGAGTAGTATGGACATTTTGATGATATTAATTCTTCCAATTAGTGAACATGATATATGCTTTCATTTATATTTGTCTTCCTTCATTGTTGCATCGTTTACTGAATTCTGTTTTTTTTTTTTTTAATTCCTTGGTTAGGTTTATTCGTAGGTACTTTATTTCTTTTGTTGCTCTAGCAAATGGAACTTTTTTCCTGATTTCTGTTTCTGATATTTCATTGTTGGTGTACAAAAATGACTTTGATTTCTGAATATTGACTTTGTATCCTGATGAATTGCCAAATTCACTTATTTAAGTTTACTAATTGAGCCTATAGGGTTTTCTATGTACACTCTCATGTCATCTGCAAACAATGTCAGTTTTGCTTCCTCCTTTTCAATTTAGATGCCTTTTATTTCTTCTCTTTGTCTGATTGCTGTGGCTAGGACTTCCAGTACTATGTTGAAATGAAGGGGTCAAAGTGGACATCCTTGTTTTTTTCCTGATCTGAGTGGGAAAGCTTTTGGTTTTTGACCCCTGAGTGTGATGTTCTCTGCAGGTTTTGACATATGGCCTTTATTATGTTGAGGAATGCTCCCTCTATTCCCACTTTTCTGTTTTTTTTATCATAAATGGGTGCTGTACCTTATCAAATACTTTTTCCACATCTATTGATATGACCATGTGATTTTTGTCATTTCTTTTGTTTGTGTGATGTATTACATTTATCAATTTGTGAATATTGTACCAACTGGTGTCCCTGGGATGAATCCCAGTTAGTCATGGTGTATGATCTTTTTCATGTTTTTCTGGATGTGGTTTAACAATATTTTGTTGAGAATTTTAGCATCTATGTAAGCATCAGCTATATTGGCATATAGTTCTCTTTCTTTGTTGTGTCTTTGTCTGGATTTGGGATTTTTATGATGATGACCTCATTAAAAGAGTTCAGTAGTGTTCCTTATAACTCGGATTTTTGGAATAGCCTGAGAAGGATGGGAGTTACCTCTTCCTTAAATGTTTTGTAAAATTCTCCTGTGAAACAATCCAGTTCAGGGCTTTTGCCTGATGGGAGTTTTTTGATTACTGGTTCAATTTCACCAACTGTCATTGATCTGTTTAAGCTTTCTGCTTCTTCTTGATTCAGTTTGGTAACATTGTATTTTTCTAGAAATTTGTCCATTTTAATGGGTTGTCAAATTCCATGGCATATACTTGTTCATAGTAATTTCTTACAATCCTTAGTATTTCTGTAGTGTGAGTTCTAATTTCTCCCCTTTTACTTCTGATTTTAATTTAGGTCCTCTCTCTTTTTTTCTTGATAAATCTACTTAAAGGCTTGTCAAAATTATCTTTTCAAAGAATCACCTCTTGTATGTATTAACCCTTTGAATTGTTCTTTTAGTCTCTATGTCATTTAATTCTGCTCTGATCTTGATTATTTCCTTCCTTCAACTCACTCTGGACTTTGTTGTTGTTCCTCCAGTTCTTCTATATGTAAGGTAACGTTGTTTATTTAAAATGTTTCTATCCTTTTTAGGTAGTGCTACATTGCTATGAACTTCCACCTCAGGAATGCCTTTGCTGTTTCCCAAGTTTTGGACTCTTGTGTGCTCATTTTCATTTGTTTCTAGAAACTTTTTGATTTCTTCCTTGATCTCATTTTTAACCCATTCATTGTTTAATAACATGCTATTCAGTCTCCATGAGTTTGGATATTTTGGAATATTTTCCTTCAGGTTGGCTTCTAGTTTTAAGCCCACATTGTCAGAGAAAATGCTTGATATGATTTCAGTTTTCTTGAATTTCTTGAGGTTTATTTTGTGTCCTATCATGTGGTCTGTCTTTTAAAATGTTCCATTTGAATTTCAAAAGAATATGTGTTTTACTTCATTGGGATGAAAGTGTCTATACATATCAATTAAGTCCATTTGATTTAATGCAAAATTCAGTTCCACAATATCCTTGTGGATATTCTGTTTGGAAGATCTATCCAGTTTTGTCATTGGGGTATTAAAATCCCTGACAGTAATTGTGTTGCTGTCTATATCTTTCTTGAAGTCTTCCAAGAATTCCCTTATATATTTGGGTTCTCCTATATTGGGTGCATATATATTTACAATATTTATGTCTTCTTGATGGATTCTTCCCTTGAGTACTATTAAGTGTCCTTCTGGGTCTCTTTGTATGGCCTTTGTTTTGAAATCTGCATTGTCAGATATGAGTATTGCTACCCTGGCTTTTTTGTTTGTGTCCATTTGTGGAATATTTGTTTCCAACCCTTCACTTTCGGTCTTTGTATGTCTTTTGTTCTGATGTGGTGGTCTCTTGTAGGCAGCATATGTGTGTGTCATGTTTTCTGATCCATTCAGCTATTCTATGTATTTTGATCGGAACATTTAATCCATTTACATTTAAGGTTATTATTGATAGGTACTTATCCATTGCCATTTTACTACCTGCATACTTGTGTTCCTCTATCTCATTGTTTTTCTGCTTCTTCTTAAAACACTCCCTTTAGCACATCTTGCAATGCTGGTTTGGTGGAGGTGTATTCTTTTAGCATTCTTTTGTCTAGGAAGCACCTCATTTTGCCTTTTGTTTTAATTGAGAGCCTTGCTGGATAGAGTATTCTTGGTTGCAGACCTTTGTTTTTCATTACTTGGAGTATTCCTTGCCAATCTTTTCTGGCCTGTGATGTTTCCAATGAAAAGTCAGCTGCTAGTCTTATTGGGGTTCCCTTGTATGTTACTTCCTGTTTCTCCCTTTCTGCCTTTAAGATTCTTTCTTTGTCTGTAAATTTTGCCATTTTAATTATGATGTGTCTTGGAGTGGGACTCTTTAGGTTCCTCTTAATTGGGACCTTAGTGCTTCCTGGACTTGTGTGGCTCTTTCTCTGATCAAATTAAGGAAGTTTCCCATCATTACTTTTTCAAACAGGTTTTCTATCACTTGCTCCTCTTCTTCACCTTCTGGTATCCCTACTATATGGATATTATTATGTTTCATGTTGTCCTGCAGTTCCTATAACTCCTGTTCATTCTTTTTCAGTCTTTTTTCCTTTCTTGCTTTTTTTGAGAGTTTTTTCCTACCCTGTCCTCCAGCTAAGTTTTTTAATCCTCTACTTCATCAAGCCTACTTTTGATTCCTTCTACTGTATTCTTTAAATCAGAAATTATATTCTTCATTTCTTCTTGCCCCTTGTTGATTGTTTCTATGTCCTTTTTATGTTGATATAGTTTGCAGTAAGTTTATTGTAGTTTCCCTGTAGTTTTTGGTAATTCTCACTTGAGCTCATTGAGCTTCCTTATAACCATTGTTTAGAACTCAGTATCTGGTAATTGACTTCCTTCAATACATTTAGCACTCTTTCTGAGTATTTCTCCTTTCCATTCACCTAGGGTTTGTTTCTTTGTCTTCCCATTATTTGTGAGACTTTGCTTCTTAGTTTGATGTTTTGACTTCTTGAATTTGTGGTGTGAACTTCTATGGTAGGAGTCCTATGAGATTCAGTGATGCAGTCTCCTTGATCTCCTGAACTTGTTGCTCTTAGGATGACATTTATGTTGGGTCTCTGGATGTATTTGGGTTTGATTTTTGTTGTGTCTTACTTCGGTGTGTCCTTCCCTGCAGCTGATTGACTAAGGGTCACTCTGCCCACCACATCTTGTATGCTGTTGGGCAGGTGCAGATAGGTTTTGCTCATGCTAAATTGTCTGTCTGTGCAAGGTTATAAGTCTTCTTTCTCACTCTTGCTCCATTGTTTGTTCCAGGTGGCTTCTTAACAATTGAGTTGTAATTACAGATTGGCCCTGATAAGAGGTATAGTGTGACTTCCATTCATTCCTCTGCTATCTTTCTCCCCCATCCGGGTTTACTTCTGAGCTCTCTCTTGTGATTCACTGATCGATTTGTATTTATGCCAATGCCATACTATTTTGATAGCTTTAGTTTTGTAATATACTTTGAAATCAGGGAGGGTGATGCCTCAAGCTCTGATTTTCTAGATTGATTATGATATTTAAGTTTTTTTGTGGTTCCATACAAATTTTATAATTGTTTATTCTAGTTCATTGTAAAATGCCATTGGAATTTGAATATATATTATGTTACATCTGTAAATTGTTTTGGATAGTATGAATATTTTGAGAATATTAATGCTCCCTATTATGAATATGGGATTGCTTTTCATTCATTTATATCTATTGATTTATTTTACTAATTTATTATAGATTTTAGTGTAAATATCTTTCACCCACTTGGTTAAATTTATCTCTAATACTTTCATCCTTTTGACCCAATTATAAATGGGATCATTTTCTTAATTTATCTTTCTGATAGTTCATAATTACTGTGTAGAAAAAGAAATAAATTTTTATATATTGATTTTTTTATTCCACAATTTTATTGAATTTCTTTATTAGTTCTATCTTTGTGTGTGTGTGTGTGTGTGTGTAGCCAGTAGGGTTTTCTACATATAATAATCTGCAAATAGTGACAGTTGTATGTTTTTCTTCCCTAATTGATTTGCTTAGGACATAATTTACTATGCTGAATAAAAGTGTCAAGAGTGAGCATCCATGTCTGTTACATGGTCTTAGAATTTATATTTGTATTATTATATTATTTTTATATGAAAAACTGTTAACATACTTTTACCCCAACTTGTTTATGACCTTTATTATGCTGATGTATATTCTCATTTTACCCACTATATTAAAAGTTTTTATTAGAAATAAGTTTTGAAATTTGTTAAATGCTTTTTTTACCTGTGTTAAGATAATGATATGATTTTTATTCCTCATTTTCATAATGTAGTATATTACATTTATTAATTTGTGGATTCGGAACCATTCTTTCATTTCTGAAATAAATCTCACTTAATCATGTTGTATAATCCTTTTAATATGTTGTTAAGTTGTTTTGTTAGTAGGTTATTTGTGTGTGTGCATTCCATTCCATTTTTATTGTCATGAAATTACAGTTGTCACCATTTTCCTCCCATTACTCTCCCCAACCCTACACACTCCAAACCCCCACATTCAATCTTCCTACACCCTTCTTTGTCCATGTGTCCTTTATACATGTTCCTTGATGACATTTCCCCTTCTTTGCCTCCTTATCCCCCAAGCCTCTTGCCTCTCATTACTGTCAGTTTGTCCTGTATTTTCTTAGTTAAGATTTATGAGTTCTTGTATATTTCATAAACCAGTCTTTTATCAGATACGTCTTTTTCAAATACTTTTTTTCCCAGTCTACAGCTTCTTTTTTCAATTTCTTAACAGTACCCTTTGCAAAATAGTAACATTTAATTTTATTAAGTCCAACTAATCTTTTACTTCTTTCAGGGATTTTGCACTTGGTATTATATCCATAAAGTCATCACCCAAAACAAGGTTATCTAAATTTTCTTCTATGTTTTTTCTAGGAGTTTTAAAATTTTGCAATTTACCTGAGGTATGTGGTTAATATTGAGTTAATTTTTGTTAATGGTGTTAGATCTGTGTCCAGATTTCCAAGTACTATGCAGTTGTTTCAGCACTATTTATTGAAAAAAAAACTGTATTGCCTTCATTTTGTTTGTAAACAATAATTGATTATATTTTTATGGATCTGTTTTGTGCTCTCTATTGTAGGACACTGGGCTATTTTTTTTTCTTTTTTTTAAATTTTTTATTTTAGATTATTCAGTACAGTTTCAATCTTTTATTCCCATTCCAG
>CM052541.1:78522496-78542297 GCA_028533065.1 Trachops cirrhosus
CATTAAAGTCCTAGAAGAGAACATAGGCAGGAAAATCTCAGATATTCTACGCAGAAACGTTTTTACTGACACTTCCTCTAGAATAAGGGACATAAAGGAAAGAATAAACAAGTGGGATCTTATCAAAATAAAAAGCTTCTGCATGGCCATTTTTAGTTTTTAAAGGAAATTCCATACTGTTTTCCACAGTAGCTGCACCAGTCTGCATTCCCACCAACAATTCACTAAGGTTCCCTTTTCTCCACAACCTCTCCAACACTTTTTGTTTATTGATTTGTTTATGATGGCCATTATAACCAGTGTGGAGTGGTATCTCATTGTGGTCTTAATTTGCATCTCTCTGATGGCTAGTGATGCTGAGCATCCTTTCATATACATTTGAGCCCTCTGCATGTCTTCCTTGGAGAAGTGTCTTTTCTGGACCTTAGTCCATTTTTTAAATTTGGGTTGTCTTTCTGGAGTAGAGTAATGTGAGTTCTTTATATATTTTGGAGATCAAACACTTGTATGAGGTATCATTGGCAAATATATATTCTCATACAGTTCATTCCCTTTAATTTTGCTAAAGTTTTCTATAGCCATGCAGATGATTTCTATTTTGATGAAGTCCTATTTGTTTATTTTTTCCTTTATATCTCTTGCTCCTGTGGACATATTGGTGATAATATTGCTGTGTGGAATATCTGAGATTTCCCTGCCTCTGTTCTTCTCTAGGACATTTATGGTATCATGACTTATATTTAAATCTTTTATCCATCTTGAATTTATTTTTGTGTATAGTGTAAGTTGGTGATAGAGTTTCAGTTTTTACATGTAGCTGTCTAGATCTCTCATCAGCATTTATTTTAGAAGCTATATATCCTCCATTTTATGCTTCTGCCCCCTATAAAAATTGTTAATTGATTATAGAGACTAGCTCGCATTTATTTTTGGGATCTCTATTCTGTTCCATTGATCTATGTGTCTGTTTTTCTGCCAGAACGAGACTGCTTTGATTACCGTGGCCTCATAATACAGTAGGAGGTGATCCCTCCTACTTTGATTTTTTTTTCTCAAAATTATTGCACCTACAATAAAAAACTGCAACTACCTGAGGTCATTTGTAGTCCCATGTACCTTTTTAAAATGTTTGTTCTATATCTATGAGATATGTCATTGGGATTGCATTGAATCTATAGATTGCTTTGGGTAGCATGGACATTTTGATGATGTTAATTCAACCAATCCATGAACACAGTATATGCTTCCATTTATTTTTGTCCTCCCTAAATTATTTCTTCAGTGTTCTGTGGTTTTGTGAGTACATGTGTTTTACCTCCTTGGTTAGATTTATTCCTTGGTACTGTGTTTTTCTTGTTGCTAAAATGGGATTTATTTTCCTGATTTCTGTTTCTATTTCATGAATGGTGTAAAAAAAACTCCTTCAATTTCCATATATTGACTTTCTATCCTCCTGTTTTGTCAAATTCACTTATTAGGTCTAGTAGTTTCTTTTTTAAGTATATTGTATTGATTGTGCTATTATACTTGTCCCATTTTTGTCTCCCTTTTATTCCTCTTTGCCCCAAACCCCTCCTCCCACCAGTATTCTTCTCCTTAGTTCATGTCCATGGGTCATATATATAAGTTCCTTGGCTTCTCCATTTCCTATACTATTCTAAACCTCCTCCTGTCTATTTTGTACCTACAATTTATGTCTCTTATTTCCTCTACTTTTCCCCCATTCTTTTCCTCCTACTTCCTGCTGATAACCCTCCATGTGATCTCCATTTCTGTGGTTCTGTTCCTGTTCTAGTTGTTTGCTTAGTTTGTTTTTGTTTCTAGGTTCAGTTGTTGAAAATCGTGAGTGTGTTGTCATTTTACTGTTCATATTTTTGATCATCTTCTTTTTCTTAGATAACTCCCTTTAGCATTTCATATAATAAGGACTTGATGATGAGGAACTCCTTTAACTTGACCTTATCTGGGTAGCACTTTACCTGTCCTTCCATTCTAAATGATAGCTTTGCTGGGTAGTGTAATCTTGGTGGTAGGTCCTTGCCTTTCATGGCTTTAAATAATTCCTTACAACTCCTTCTTGCTTGTAAGGTTTCTTTTAAGAAATCACCTGATAGTCTTATGGGAACTCCTTTGTAGGTAATTGTCTCCTTTTATCTTGTTACTTTGAAGATTCTCTCCTTATCTTTAATCTTGGCTAATGTAATTATGATGTACCTTGGTGTGTGCTTCCTTGGGTCCAACTTTTTTGGGACTCTCTGAACTTTCTGGACTTCCTAGAAGTCTACTTTCTTTGCCAGATTGGAGAAGTTCTATTTCATTATGTTTTCATATAAGTTTTCAAGTTCTTGCTCTTCCTCTTCTCCTTTTGGACCCATATGATTAAGGTGTTGAAACATTTAAAGTTGTCCTGGAGGTTCCTAAGCCCCTCTTCATTTTTGTGAATTCTTGTTCCTTCATTCTGTTCTGGTTGAATGTTTATTTCTTCCCTCTTTTTCAAATTGTTGATTTGAGTCCCAGTTTCCTTCCCTTCACTGTTGGTTCCCTGTGTATTTTTCTCTACTTCATTTTGCATAGCTTTCACTTTTTTCTCCATTTTACAGCCATACTCAACTATTTCTGTGAGCATCATGATTTCCATTGTTTTGAACTCTGTATCTGCTAGGATGGCAATCTCTTCGTCATTCAGTTGTATTTTTTTGAGCTTTTATCTGTTATTTCATTTGGCCATATTTCTTTGTTTCAGCAGGTCTATTATATTTTAAGGGGCAGAACCTTAAGTATTTGCCAGGGTGGGGCAACCAATGTTGCTGTGTTGTGGTTCTGTATGTGGTGGAATGTTCTGAGAGGGAACAATTGTGCTCGCTCAGTTCTCAGCTGTCTTTCAGTCACTTCCCCCACTACCCACAAGCAAATTGGGCCCTTTTGATACTGATTCTTGGTTGGTGAGTTTGTGTATGACCTAGGACCCTGTGATTCCTTCCAACAAACTCCTGTGAGGCTAGGAGTCTCTTCCACCCCCTCAACTCCCACAAATTTTCACAGTCAGAGTTTTTGAGTCTTTCCTTTCCTGTTCTGGAACCCTGAGTTGTGCTGTCTATCTCACTTCCCGGTTGCTGCTCCCAGTTTATCTGCAGGCAAATGTGGGACTGCTCGGTCCACAAGCCACTAATGCCTCACCTGCCCAGTCCTCCAGCCACTGCCTTACTGTGCATCATCTCTGCTCCGGCTGCCCATCTTTGCCCCTCCTACTATTCCAGATGAATGTTTCTTCTTTAACTCCCTTGTTGTCGGGTTTCCATATGGTTCAATTTTCTGTTAATTCTTGTTTTTGTTTTTAAATTGGTTGTTGTCCTCCTTTTGGTTGTGTGAGGAGGCAAAGTGTATCTGCCTACACCTTCATTTTGTCTGGAAGTCAAGGTCAAGTAGTTTTTTGATGGAGTCTATAGGATTTTCTATGTACACTACCATGTCATCTGCAAACAATGACAGTTTTACTTACTCCTTTCCAATCTGAACTCCTTTTATTTCTTTTATTTTTTTTCTGACCACTGTGGCTAGGGCTTCCAGTACTATGTTGAATAGAATTGGCGAAAGTGGACATCCTTGTCTTATTCCTTATCTTATTGATAAAGTTTTTTTTTTGCCCATTGAATATAGCGTTGGCTGTAGGTTTTCATATATCACATTGTTACATTGAGGTATGCTCCCTCTACTCACACTTTGTTGAGTGTTTTTATCATAAATAGGTGCTGTACTTTATCAAATGCTTTTTCTGCATCTATTGATATGATCTTGTGTTTTTTGTCTTTCCCTTTGTAATTTAATTGTGATTTGACCTTGATTATTTGTTTTCCTTCTCCTCACTCTTGGCTTTGTTTGTTGTAGTTTCTCCAGTTCTTGTAGATGTAAGGTTAGGTTGTTTATTTGAAGTGTTTCTATATCTTTTAGGTAGGCCTGTATTCTCTCTCAAGAATACCTTCACTGTGTCCCATTGGTTTTGGACGATTGTGCGTTCATTTTCATTTGTTTCTAGAGAAGTTTTGATTCCTTCCTTGATCTCATTCTTAACCCATTCATTGTTTAATTGGATGCTATTCAGTCTCCATGAGTTTGAATATGTTTTTCCTTGATGTTGGTTTCTAGTTTCAAGCCCTTTAAGAAGAGGAAGAAAAATAATGAGAGAGAGTGGAACACATGTGCAATGGGGGTAAGATGGCAATGAATAAGTACCTATCAATAATAACATTAAATGTTAATGATTTAAATATTCCAGTCAAAAGACATAAGGTAACTTAAAGGATAAGAAAGCATGACTCACACATATGCTGCCTACAAGAGACCTACATCAGAACGAAAAACCTACACAGTCTGAGAGTGAAGGGTTAGAAGAAAATATTCTGAGAAAATGGACCATAATAAAAAGCTGGGGTAGCAACCCAACAAAATAAAGTTCAAAACAAATGCCATAAAAAGAGACACAGAAGGACACTTCATAATACTCAAGGGAAGAACACATCAAGAAAACATAAACATACAAACATATATACACCAACATAGGATCACACAAATATGTAAGTAAAATCTTGGAAGCCTTCAAGAAAGTTATATAGCAGGGGATTTTAACACCCCACTGTCAACAATGGACAGATCTCCCAAACAAAATATCAACAAGGATATTGTGGAACTAAATGACATGTTAGATCAAATGGACTTAACTGATATATATAGAATCAATAATTTTTGTGAGCATCCTAGGTATCAGTGTTTTGAACTCTGCATCAGTTATATTGCCTATCTCTTCGCCACTTAGTTCTTTTTTTGGAGTTTTGATCTGGTCTTTCATTTAGTCCATATTTCTTTGTCTCATTGTACCTGTTATGTTGTAAAGGGTGGAGACTTAGGTATTCACCAGTTCAGAGTAACCCACATCACTTCATTGTGATGTTGTATGTGGGTGAGGGGTCAGAGAGGGAACAATGCTGATTGCTGTCTTGCCAGGCTCTTGCCCCACTTTCCATCACTACCCTTGCTTTCCACTAGCACCCTTTTAGGTGCTAATTTCTGGGTGGCTGGGCTTGTGTACATTCTAGGATCTCGTGGACACCTCCAATGGATTTTCCTGCAGGTCTGGGAGTTTCTCCTACCACAGCAACCCCCATAGGTTTTTACCAGAGGTTTTGAAGCTTTATTTTCCTGTGCTGGAACTCTGGGTTGCATGGTTTGTCTTGCTTCTCAGTTGTTCTTCCTTGCTTATCCATGCACAGATGTGGGACTGTCCTGTTCATCAGCCACAACATCACCTGCTCTGGCCAACCAGTCTTGTGGGCCTTGTTGTACATGCTCTCCAACCTGGCTTCCTATCTCTGCCCATCATACCAGTCTGGATTAATGTTTCTTGTTTAACTCCTTGGTTGTTGGACTTCTGTGCAGTTTGATTTTCTGGTAGTTCTGGTTGTATTTTGTTTTTAAATTGGTTGTTATACTTCTTTTTGTTGTGTGAGGAAGAGAAGAGTAATTATGTATGCCTCCAGCTTGGCTGTGACTCATCAACAATTGTAATTTTTAAAAAGGAAAATGTTCCTACTTTAAGTTATAAGTGGGCTTGCACTTTCTCATGTCCTACTTGGACAAAAATATTTTTATAAAGGCAAAAGGAGAAATATTTAAACAACCAAGACAAAAACAGCAAATGCTTCTGAAACTAAGACTACCTCCTATCATCAAGGAATGCTAAATCCTAAGTCTTATTCTCCTGTGTTTAAAGTTGATAACAATAACTTTTAAAATTGTATTTTTGTTTGAGGGACAACAAAGCAAATTTTTATATAAAAAATAGATTGTAGATAGATGATAGATAGATAATAGGTAAATGATTGTAGATACATAAATAGATAGGTATGAATGATAGATCAATAGTTAAATGATAGATATTGATATAGACAAACAGGTATTTATATCAATACTTATCATATCTATACTTTTCATATGCATATCTGTATCTATATCTGTATCTATATCCACATTATCTATTCATCTATCATCTGCCATCATCATCTATCTATCATCTATTTGGCTATAGCAGAGAAGAGGAACACAGGATCTTTAGAACCACACATTATTGTTAGAAATTAACTTTTTAAAACAAAAAAATGCTTCTATTTTTTATACTAAATCTCATCCACAGCAAACCTCCAAGATTACTAGGTAATAAAGTTTTACCTTTTCAGAACAATGAATATGCTTCTTAGTTTTTTATGAAAATATTTCTTGAATCTGTTCTCTCAAACTTCTACTATTGTCCTACTCATGTCCTTCTTAGTTCTCACCTGAATCCCTAAAATAATATTTTTTCTGTTCCCAAGATTTAAGTTTTATTCCTTTCATACCAAATTCCATATAACAGCAAATGTGATTTATTTCAAATGCTAAGGTGACAGTATCTTTCAGCTGCCAATGACCTTTCCAAGCCTTTAATTCTTCCAACCCCATTTATATGTAGTGCTGCTTTTTCCATAATCTCCCCATGGCAGGTCATTTTTCTATTCCCATGTTATTTCTTCTATCTGGAATATTTTCTTTACCACCACCACCCACTCCCCTCTTCTTTCTCTTCTCACCTAACAACTCATTTCTTCTGGCTAAATCTTATTAAATAATCAGTACCAAACTCAGATATCATCCTTAGAACTTTTTCTGACACCCACTTGGCATTATCTCTTAGGTCAAAGAGTTTAGAGACCAAAGTTGCTGAGGATCTCAACATATGATGATACTCTTAATTAGAGCTTTACTTGTATTGAAATCTTCTCTTATATGTCTGTGTCGTCTTCCCTATGATGTTCATGATGACAGGCACTGGTTTTGCATTTATGTTATCTGGCATAAGTGGGGATTTACTACTGTTTATTGAATTAAATTGTAACAGTCAATAAGGTTCAAGGAGTTATTAAACAGAAAATTCATCAACATCTACTTCTCATAAGATTCTAAAACTTTATATGCCATTTTAAAGCAATCATATTCTCAGAAAATGTTTGACTCTTTCTCCACTCTGAGAGGTGAATGTCACTCTCTCCTGCATCACCTCAATAATTTATACCTCATCTATCACAAAAATTAACATTGCATTCTAATCCATTTGTGCACTTTATTATCTCTGCATTTGATATGAGATGAACTATTTCTTATTCATCCCTACATATTAATGATTTAGCACAGTATCTTACATATACCAGACTTGTAATAAACTATTTCAATTGATAAATCTTAGTTATTTTCACTCTGCTGATAGGAACCATTTTGACAAGTCATAAGAGGTAGCAAAATCTACTGGACACTTTATTAGTCTCAGATTACCTCTGGCATCCAGTAAGTTGATTTTTCTAGAATAATTTATTTGTGGATTTCCTTCCAAATACAACTGTTATAAAATGAAATAAAATATAATTTAAAGTTATATTAAAATGTAAAATTTTGTGTGGTATCATACTATTTTTATCACCATCATTGTCATCATGGTCAGTATCATAACCATAATCAGTACTTAAATAGCTATGTTTAGTTGGATTTCCTAGTGTTTATATGAGAAACTTTTGGAAATGTGAGTAGACTACTATATAGCAGCACAAGGAGAAATTGATGGGAACTCAGTCATTCATAAGGGTGTCTGTTATTTTTCTCCAATGCTTTCCTTTATCCGAAGTGCTTGTCTATTTCCCTTGTCAGTCCAGGGGTATTGTTTTGTGACCTCCCTCGAATGAGAAATTTGACTTGGGAGAACCTTGACCTGAGCCTACTCTTCAGGGTGTGGCCAGAACACACTTTAATTATACCTCAGTGAGTGCTATGAATCTGGGAGTCAATAGCCCAGCTATCTAGATTGTAAATTTGGCACTAGGTTGGCTGGGACTTTGCATCTAGTCTCTGTTATGGTATTTCTCTTTTATCACATACTATCAATTTGAAGCCAACCAAAGAATGAAGTTAAATTTATCATTTTTGATCTCAGAGTGCACTTCTTATTCTTGTTAGTTAGTGATAGCCTTTTAAAGTAATTCAGAATTACCCACTTAAGGGAAGACATCATATGCCAACTCAATGTTGACTTTTGTTGGCACCTCCTTTCCCTGCCCTTTTAAATAAAGAAGCCTATGAGGATTGCACAAAACCATTCCGGGTGAGCTGGTATCCATTCTGACATGTCCTTCTAGCCCTTTTCTCTTCTGCTTCCTCTGACAGCCTTTAAAATATGAAGTATCATTTTTTTAAAATCTAAGTGACTATATAGTTCTGTATTAAAATAGAAAAGAGTTGCTTACAATCTTCATGTGACAGTGTAACTCACTTGGTTATGCTCTTCTTAGAGCATATGAAATCTGACAGTTTCAAGTTATGAGAGGAAGCTATTGATTATTCAGAAGTTATTGTCAATTAAATATATATCACTAAACATTGAGTTTTTTCTCAAGTGCTAAAATGTGCTGGCATAAACTTTTTTTGCAAAAGTAGTTTTCTGCATAAAATCAACAGTCTCTGAACTTTCTGGTTGCCAATATAAATCCAGGTGCATTTCTTTCCTTTACTTTATGACTGTTTTTGAATTTTTCTGATTTTATACACCACACTCTCATATCTCCAGATCTATGAAAGAGTTGGAAGCTAATTTTTATGAAGGGAAGATAAAGCTGGGGACCTGGTAACAAAATTTATTGCAGTGCAATCAGAAAAATTACATCCTAAATAAGTTACATAATACAAAAATCAGAGAAGTCTACCAATTATGTTATTTAATCAAATAGTGGTCTGCTCAGGCAATCCAAATGGTCTTTTTTTTTAAGGATTTTATTTATTCTTAGAGAGAAGGGAAGGGAGGGGAGAAAGAAAGGGAGAGAAATACCAATATGTGGTGGCCTCCTGCGCACCTCCCACCAGGGATCTGGCCCACTACCCAGGCATGTGTCCTGACTTGGAATTGATCCAGTGACCCTTTCCTTCACAGGCCAGTACTCAATCCACTGAGCCACATCAGCCAGGACCAAATGGTCTTTATTGTATTCAAAATTTATATATGGGTTCCAGCACAAATAACACCCCTTTTATTATAAAATCTTTTATTACAAAGTCATACATTTATAATTCTGTAACATAATACCACACTCAAGCACACCATATGGCATTTTAGGTGAAATGTTCAAATTTATTTTTAGAGAGAGGGTAAGGGATGGATCAGGAGAAGGAGAAAAACATTGATGTGCAAGAGAAACATAGATTGGTTGTTTCTCTTGTCCTCCCAATTGGGGACTTGGACCCCAAAATAGGCATATTCCCTGACTGGGAATCAAACTGGCAACCTTTTGGTTTACAGGATGGCACCCAATCCACTGATTCACAACAGCCAGGGCATAGATTTATGTTTTTTTAAAATTTATTTAATAAGTTTATAGTATCTCAGTTTATAAGGGTTTAAAAACCTTTTCACAAAGACATGACTTCCTTAGACAAATGTTCCTTCTGTTTTTCAGAAATAAATTTATCAGTGGAGCTAAATCACAAGCCCATGTGTTTGACAGAGATCTGTACCACACAGTCAGCATGGGCATGTAAAATATTATATCAGGCCAGGCATGGATTATATTATTGCCTCCATTAGCTTTGTGGCCCTGAAGGAAAATCTAATTCTACATACACTCAGTTTTGGAAGTCTGTAAACTGGACCATGGCTTATGTTTGTGACATCTAGCTTTCGTGCTGTCATTGTAGTTATTAGTTTTTTCCATTTATTAATGTTCCATAAAATCCTATCTCTTCCAGTAAATACATATATAATAGCCAAGAATAGAATTTCATATTCACAAGCTCTGCCTCCCCAATACACTAATCCCTAGAGCATTACATTCTTAATCTGTCATGTGTGTTTACACACGGACTTCTGTCTGGAATGAGTATCTCAATTGTTAATGACAGTTACTTCTGACTGGTGGAATTTGGAGACCACATATTTTCCCCATGTTTTTATTTGAACTTTCCTGTTTTATTTTGAAATAAATATATTTCTTCTTTGAAGAGAAAAAAGAAAGGAGAAATTTTCTACAGATACCTCAAGGATTATATTCTTTTATTCATTTTTGTTTTTAAAAATATGTATTTTATCTGTTGACTTCAGATCAGAATTCTATCATATTCTCTCAATGATCTAATGGTTATGGAACTCTATGAGTGTATCTGAGTATATTTTTAGGTAAGTCAATTTGTGTGTTTTTTTCATAAAATAAAGAACTCTGAGTATTCATGTGGCCTTCAGTTAGTGAACTACTCTCATATGTATTAAAGTTAATTCATTTCCAAGATTCTATCATGTATGCTACTGCTCTTCTTTTCCATATTGGACTTTACAATTAAGTATAAACATAGTCAGATCAATCTTATCACAGATTTTCAGGTATCCACTGCAAATATTTCATAGATAGCAGTCAAGGTAAAGAGTACTTAACTATATGAATGCTCAAAACCCAAATAAAAACCCATGGTATGGCAAATGAGACCTCCAAGATCTGGCCTCTTCATGTCTAATGATGGTCATTCACTTTAGCCATTCCAAAAATATTTTTTAAATATATTGCTTTCTCACTCTGTACTAGTGTGTATGCTGTTTTCTCTTTGTGGTTTGTCCTCTTGGTTGCCTTGCCCAACAGGTGAATTTTTTTAGCCCTTCAGTCACCACACATGCCAAATTTTCCATAAAGCCACAATAACTTTTCAGAAAGATATTTTTTCTTGGTTCATCCAGAATGCTAAGTACATGCCTCATTTTTATCATCTATCTCTCTATAATACTTTTGTTTGTTTTCTGCTCCAAATTGTGAAGGACTACAGGTCCAAGTTAGGTTCTGTACATTTTGCAGTTTCCAGGTTTAACAAAAATGCTTGGAATCAAAAATATATCATATATGGATGACTAGACAAAGTAAGCAAAATTTACTTTTTCAAATTTAAATATTAAAAACATCTTGGCTAAAGATAATTTTGACTAAAGTCTGTTAATAAAAATAAAATAATAATAATAATAATGGTATATAAGTAATGAATGTCCAAATCTTGAAGCTTTATTTTCTATTTATGTAGACTCTTCAATGATCATAACAGTCCTCTAGACCATCCACCTTCTCAGAGATCCAGGCAGGTAGTATCTCCATCAACTGTGGCTTTACCATCTGGAATCTATTGTCTCCTTGGTTGACATGATAGAGTAAAATAGTGTAGAAGGTTACCATATAGTCAATGACATGCTTTCATCCATAAATGATATGGCACATGCCACTCAACCCCATAAGCTGAAATTAATAACATGAAATTAGTAACATTAGTTTGAAATTCCAAACCACAAGGAATAGGCCACTTATAATACAGGAGTACCTTGTTTTATTGTGCTTTGTTTTATTGTGCATCTTAGGTGTTACTTATTTTACATATAGAAGACAAAAGTCTCCACCAGTAAAAAATGATCACTGACTTTATTCCTGTATTCCTGTATTTCCCTGGCACAGAAGAAGATGACAGAATACTTAGTTATTGTCATTATTATGGATACAAAACAGGTGTGATTATCTGAATTTGGGATATGAAACAGATAAATATCAGTAGAAACAGAAAATATGCTACAATGAATCTATTGTGAAAAATACAAACTGCCCTGTGAGATAGCAATTGTATTATACAACATGGGAGACTGTTTTTAGATCCTGTAAAATAAAAGAATGTTAGATTTGCATGGAATAAAAAGAGAATAAGTATAGCTACTTCTTATGGTAACAATTTATTGGAATGGCTTAATTCAGAGAATAGGTAAGTAAGAAATTGTAATTTTCACCAAATTACTAATGCTGTTTCATATGAGTGAATGTTGAATCAGAAAGGACTAAGCATGGGCTATGTGAAAAAGTTGATCATTTCTGTAAGTATTTCAAAATATTCAAATGGGGAGATATAATTTCTATTTAGTGATTCATGAATTTCTCTTATTCACATGTAATGTAGTATTATGGAGAGAATGGTGAATTAAATCTTCTTGTTTCTAGACACAGTTCTGTCAGAAAATGATTGAATCATTTTTATAAGTTATCCAAGCATTCTGTACCTCAATGTGTTGATCTACAAAATGCAGAAAAAAATAAACACATGGTTTCTTAGGTCTCTTATAGCTCTAACAGTTTATAATTTCTATAACTTGGGTATTTATTCAGATAGTATTCCATAAAAATCAAGTGCAAAAATTGAGTTCCAAATACTTGCCAAAATTACTTCTTGGTGTTGCTGGAATATCACCTTTCACCTCTCTCTTCTTCTATCTCAGTTCCCTTTCTAGGTGTATATTCTATCTTAAAAACATAATCCGGTTTAACAGGCTTATTAAAATCATTCATGACTAATTGAAATTTTCTCCTTAATTCAATCAGAATAAATGAATGGACATTTAAAAGGAAGAAATTGGAAGAGCACAGCTGTCCAAATAATGATTTGTTGGTATAAGATCCTGACTTATTCATAAATCAGCTCAGTCCTCCCAAGATGTGGCCAAGAGTGAAAAAGATTTTCCTTAGTCATGCCTTAATAATAAAAAATCAAAACATTACAGTAGAGATTATTTAGCTCTTGTTTTACATACTTTTTTCTTTTTCTTTTACTTTTTACAAAATTTTATTGTATTTCTTCCATTATCATTTAGTCCCCTTCTACTCTCCTCCCCCATGATCACCACACTATTATCGATGTCCATGAGTTATTTTTCCTTTTTCTCCAATCCCTCCCCCTCAACATTCCCTGACCCCTTAGCTATAATTCTGCTGTCTATGAGTCTGTCTCTATTTTGCTTGTTAGTTCAGTCTGTTCATTAGATTCCATGTATGAGTGAAATCATATAGTATTTGTCTTTCTATGACAGGCTTATTTTAACTTAGCATAATATTTTCCAAGTTATCCATATTGTCACAAAGGAAAAAGTATCTTCTTTTTTATAGCCAAGTAGTATTCCCTTGTGTAAATATCCAGTAGTCACTTTACCCACTCTTCTACTGATGGACACTTGGGCTGCTCCATAACTTGGCAATTGGCAATACCACTGCAATGAACACAGGAATGCATATGTTCTTTTGAATTAGTGTTTTTGGTTTCTTCAGATATATTCCCAGATGTGGGATCACTGGGTCAAAAAGCAGATGCATTTTTTAATTTTTTGAGGTATCTCCATACTGCTTTCCAAAGTGGCTCAAACAATCTGCATTCCCATGAAGAGTAAGAAAGTGTTCCCCTTTCTCCACATCCTCTCCAACACTTGTTGTTTATTGATTTATTGGTGATTGACATACTGACTAGTGTGAGATGGTATCTTATTGCATTTTTAATTTGTATTTCTCTGAGGATTAGGGATGTTGAGCAACTTTTTATTTTATTCATTTATTATTGTTTTTCAGTTACAGTTGCCCCACTTTCTCGCCATTGCTCTCCCATGACCCACCCCCCAGCTCCCAGTCAATCCCAACCCCATTGTTTGTGCTTATGAGTCCTCTATTCATGTTCCTTGACTTGCCCCTTCCCTTTCTTTCTTCCATTATCCCCCTCCCCCTTCTGATCATTGTCAGTTTGTTCTTTATTTCCATGTCTCTGGTTCTATTTTTGAGCATCTTTTCATATGTCTATTGTCCATCAGTATGTCCTCTTTGAATAAGTGTCTACTCAAGTCCTTTGCCTATTTTTTAACTGGGTTGTTTGGGGTTTTTTTGGTGTTGAGTTTTGTAAGTTCTTTATAAATTTTGGATACTAACACCTTATCAGATGTATCAGTGAATAATGTTCTCACATTCTGTGGGTTATCTTTTTATTTTCTTGATGCTTTCCTTTGCTGTGAAAAAAAACTTCACTGTTGGTGGGAATGTAGACTGGTGTAGCCACTGTGGCAAACAGTATGGAATTTCTTCAAAAAACTAAACATGGAACTGCCTTTTGATCCAGTGATCCCACTGCTGGAATTATACCTCAAGAATCCTGAAACACCAATTCAAAAGATCCTATGCACCCCAATGTTCACAGCAGTGCTATTTACAATAGCCAAGTGCTGGAAACAGTGTAAGTGCCCATCAGTAAGTAAGTGGATTAACACACACTTACATTTACACAATGGAATACTATGCAGCAGAAAGAAAGAAGGAACTCCTAACCTTCACAACAGCATGGATGGAACTGGAGAGTACCATGCTAAGTGAAATAAACCAGGTGGTGAAAGACAAATACCATATGATCTCACCCATACATAGAACCTAATGAACAAAACAAATCAATCAACAAATTAGAACCAAAGACATGGAAACAAGGAACAAACTGACATTTACCAGAAGGAAGTTGGGAGGGGGATAATGGTGGGTAAAAAAGGGGAATGGTCTAGTCAAGAAACATGAATAAAGGACCCATGGACATGGACAACTGGGTGGGGACTGACTGTGGGCAGAGGTTGAGTGGAATGGGTAGGGGAGAAAAATGGGGGGGAAATTGGGACAACTGTAATAGAACAATAAAAAGTGCTGTTTCTCAGTCTCAAATTTTTATGCTGTGGGTATCACACACCACTTTACTTTCTTTTATGGATTTTTTAAAATTCTGTTCTCAGGAGTTCCTTCAGCACAGTCTCCTGCACCTTGTCTAACAGCCTAAATAATTCTGCCACACTTCATTTTCACTGTCACCTCCATATTTGTTCTGCACCTTAGGGCTTATTGTGTTGAGACACAGTTCATGACTTTAAAAAGTCTAGACAATGTTCAGCTTCCTAGATATTGCAGAGCAAAGTGCCATATCACAGAATGAGAAAGAGCTTTATGAAAAAAAAAATGTTGGGTATGTGCATTTCTATACATGAGTTGTATTATCTTAACATCTAAATTTTCTGAGCCCCTCCCCATCTTTGCTCATTTTAGAGCTATTGTAAGAATATGATATTTCAGTTTTAGCATCACTGCTAAAGTGTTGGGATGAATTATGATTTGCCTAGGCCAATCATACAAGTCCTAATACCAGGCTTATCAGTATGCACACAACACATTCTGTGTAATGAAAGTTAGCGTGAGTCTGCTGACAAGCTTCTGGGAATGGATTTTACTTCAAAATAAAAAAGTTAGAACAGTACCAGGGAACAATCTTCCATCATGCAAAGTTATTATGAGAACAGATAAGGCAGCATTGGGAAGCAGCTACATTGTGGACACAATACAACCAACCTAGAGAAAAACAGCAGGTGACTCTAATAGCTGAGCTGAAAGGGGAACCTGAGTTGCTGAGATATTGGTCAGTTGCTTTGCCATTCTAGAGAAGGTCAACATTAGAACTTCTGTTAACTGCATCACAGGACTTGAAGTGATAGCTAGATTCTTGTTTATTTTAAATAAATATACCCACATTAATGCCCCCAACCATCCCACTTTTATCCTACTACCTCAATCTTTCAGTGACCTGGATAGTTGCACTCAAATCTAGAGCCTGTGGCACTTAAAATTAGAGAGGCAATTAAGCCTATTTGCAACAGTTTTTCTTTTTGGTGGGGAGATGAGGGGAGAAAAAGAGCACTATGTGACCAGAATAGCCTCTGGAGTTTCCTCCTTTTCTAGGAGACACAGGTCCACTTCTCTCTAGTTTTCTTCTCTGATAAGTAATTAGTAAAATTCAACAGTCTGTGTTATATTTAAGTCACAAATCAAAACTTATCCCAAACAAAGTTGTCATATCTATGAGGTGATTTTTTCAGAAACATCGCTTTATGTAATTACTAATCTGAGGTAATATCAGTCAATTTCTAACACAGTGCTAGCATAATAACATAGTCCATCTGGACAAACCAGATGGGCAAGTGGGATTAAAGTTATGCATATGGAAATTATAGGCTTTAGGGGAAAAATTTTCTGATTTTTTAACTTTTTTGTTTTTTTCTATTTTTAATTTTTAATTTATTTATTTTAATATATTTTATTGATTATGCTATTATAGTTGTCCTATTATCCCCCCTTCATTCCCCTCCACCCTGAACACCCTCTCCCACCCACATTCCCCCCCTTTAGTTCATGTCCATGTGTCATAAATTCTTTAGCTTCTACATTTCCCCTACTATTCTTGTCCTCCCCTTGTCTATTTTCTTATTCTTCATACCTTTTCCCCCTCTCTCCTCCTCCCACTCCCATTGCTAACCCTCCATGTGATTTCCATTTCTGTGGTTCCGTTCCTGTTCTAGTTGCTTGCTTAGTTTCTTCTTGTTTCTGTTTCAGGTGTGGTTGTTAATAATTGTGAGTTTGCTGTCATTTTACTACACATGTTTTTTTATCTTCTTTTTCTTAGAATGACAGGATAGCCACTCATCAGTGATAGTATCTGTTTTATTTTTTAATATAAGAACATTATAGTAGGGAAACCCAGTTTCTGCCACTGAATTTATTGCAACATTTAGTTTTATAAAAATTAATGTGTTCCATTAGAATAATATCAGTATAAGTTTAGAGGTATATATAAACATATATATACATATAAAATATGTATATATTGTATACATATTTATTTAAGTTTAGGGTCTAAATATTTATGTAATTTGGCAGGTGTAGATAAATTAATTAGATGCATTGATATGTGTATGTTTAATAGTATTCATATTTAATTTAGGAGTATAGCTACTTACATAAATATAAGGGTATAGATATCTAAGTAAGTTTAGGATTATGAATAGTTATGTAAGTTAAAGATAAAGATAGCTGTATATGTTAAGGGTGCAAATATATGTTTGATACATAAACATCTATATAAGCTTAAGGAAGTAGATAACTGCCACTGTAGGTTAGTTACATAGATATTATTTAAGTGTTGGCATGTGTATATCATGAAAAATAGTAGTGTAGATACCTATATAACCTTACTATATATAATAAGATACCTTTATAACCATATATATACACACACATATATATGAATTAGATATATAAATATTTCTTTAAGCTAGAGTTTAGATATATACATAACAATTCCTGATTTATTTCTATAATTCATGAATCATATCTTTGAAGACTCACAAAAATATAGTAGTTATTTTTATTATTTAATTTTATTAAGAGCCTTGATAAACCAGACATACTTTCTTATAAGCAATCTACTAATTACCATTTCTTAGAGACTCAGTAAGTTTATCTTTCAGCACAGATCCAATTTAGTGATAGATACAGTCTGTTACTCTCAACTTTGCAATTAAAGAAATTTAAGTTCAAGTCTTTTTTTCTGCATTATATCATGCATGTAACCATCATCTTATGTATTTAACTTGCTTTACTAATCAATAAAATGAAAATAATTGGCTAATTATAAGGATGAAAGAGTATGACAGATGAGAATTTCTAATAGATTTTGTCATGTATACATTCTCCCACAGACCTTACATTGGAGTTAACATAACACTGTTGGAGCTTATGATGCTCTGAGTTTCTCTTGTGAAAGTCACCTAATTGCCACCAGGGACAAATAATTGAGAATCACCAATAAGAAAAAACTAACAAAAGTCTCTTCAATTCTTAGAAGGCAGGGAGCTGACATGGCAAAAATAATATGGACAAAGGTTAGAAGCAAATATTATTCTTATAAGTTAAGGTTTTATTATCACAAATAGTGTCCTTAATTTTAGTTTCCTCATATACAAGTTGATACTAATTACTACACTAACTGACTTAAAACTACTATAGTATATAAGAAGCTTAAATAAACCAATATTACCACAGAAAGAGACACCTTGTAGCCAGACATTGGGTGGGTTGGTGTTGAAGTGGGTTAAGGGGAAGAGGGCACAGTGCTGATGTATTCCATGTGGCCCCACTGCAATGGTGAATTTCTATATACATTAGTTATTTCACCTTTACAATAATAAGACATATTAGATATTAATTTTACCACTTTGCAAATGACAAACTATGAGTTAGAGAGGGTGCCAACAAAAGTCACTAACACCAATCCAATACCAACATAAGTACCCAGTCTAAGATGCATTAGAAGGAGAGATTTTTGTCAGGTGAACAAACAGTTAGCAAAACAGAGGAAAGCAACCTTCACTGGAAATTGAAATTTCCCTCCCCTGAGACAAAATGGAAGGACTTGCTTATATAGAGAAAGTGCCCACTGTGGTCCTTGATTAGTCCTTTTATTTTTCACATATAAAGAATCAAAATTTGCACAATTTGATTTATCCACATGACACTGTCCTGATTGGTCATAATGGAGGCACTGTGATTGGTTGGTAAAGAATCAAATGAGGACATAGGTGCATA
The DNA here is from genome assembly GCA_028533065.1 of Trachops cirrhosus. Taxonomy (NCBI): domain Eukaryota; kingdom Metazoa; phylum Chordata; class Mammalia; order Chiroptera; family Phyllostomidae; genus Trachops; species Trachops cirrhosus. The sequence continues at coordinate 78,540,829 of CM052541.1, forward strand.
GTTCCCACTGTGTGGGGCAGGTGTCAGACCATAGATCAAAATATGTTTCCAGGAACTCTTTTATAAGGGTCAGCTCAGAAGGCAGGAATTCAGTGTAGGAGGTTTATGAGCTCAATCTGTGTTTTTTCCCTGAAATGCAGCATGCATAAAAGATTCCCTGTAAACAATACTGCTAACCTCTAATTATGAATTTGGGTTCAGTTAACCATAAGGAGTCTTTTTTGACAGGCCTATTCTTTTTTGGGGGTCAACAAGGTTAAGTGACAAATTCTAGCTTACACTACCATTATGTAGAGCAAGCAAAAAGATAAAATGAGCCAGTCTACTCCCAATTCTTAAATATTATATATACTGTTTTAAAATCCACTTAACAATGTGTTTGTCCACATGAAAAACTGTTTCAATGTTTTCTTGACTACACTGGTCACTTTGTTTTTTTTGTTGAATACTGCCAGATGTCCTAACACACAGGCTAAACTTTCACAGACATGTATTCTCATCTCGTTTCTTCTTCTTTACCAGATATATGACTTAGTAGTGGACCTGAAGATTTGAAGAAGACCTGTAACTCTCAAACTCATAATCTTAAACAGGACTCTGAAGCCTAGTAAAACAAGCTCTCAATTTCCTCTCATTCTACCACTTGTCTGAGTTTTGATTTCCTATCGCAAACCATCTTGTCAAGTCTCAAACAACATTTCTCATGAAACAATTCTTAAACCTATGCTGTTGGTTAAGGGACATTATAAAATATATCATGGAAATAAGTTAGTATACCAATGGCATAGGACTAAGTAATGCATTTTGTCCCATCAATTGGGAATCATGTAAGTTTTTGACCTAAAAAATGGATTTACACAAAGTCTTTTAAAATTGCTCAAATGTTATTTTCCATCTTTCTTATTTCTGATTTTAATTTTATGCTTTCATCATCTTAATTAATTTCTTTAAATAAATAATTTTGACATGCAATATTGTGTAAGTTTAAGGGTCTAAATATTACTTTGATGCATTTATATGTTGCAATATGATAAATAACACTTTGAGTTTAATAGTAGATCTTTTGCTTCCACTTCTGCCCCTTCCTTTCTTTCAGACTACCCTCCAAATGACTTTAAGAGTGAGATTTTGGAGGAAAAAAAAATGTTATGTACCATTTCCTTAGGTAATTCTTGGATACTTTCTGCTTCCTACAAAATAAAATTAACTTTATGCATAAAACTTCTGTGAAGTTTTCTTAATTAGCTTCTTCCCACTGTCTCCAAAATATATTGTACTCCATGCCAGCTGTATTTCATGGCTTCATGTTCTCTGAAGCATCCTTGCATTTGCACACCACTGACCCACTGAATTCAGACATTCTTCTTTTTCCGTGTGACCCATTGTTGCCTTTGTCCTACCACAACTGTAAAACTCATAGTAAAATTTACCGACCCCCCAACTTCTAGATTGAGTGTCTTAACTCTATT
>CM052541.1:78542797-78574161 GCA_028533065.1 Trachops cirrhosus
GGTTGCCAGTTTGATTTCCAATCAGGACACATGCCTGGATTGCAGGCCAGGTCCCTAACAAGGAGTGCATGAGAGGCAACCACCATACATTAAAGTTTCTCTCCCTCTCTTTCTCCCTCCCTTCCCCTCTCTAAAATAAATAAATATTTTAAAAATATATCTTAAGATAACACAATTATATCAAAAGAAAAATGTTTTAGAATTAAAAACAGCAATTATTCAAAAATATACATTAATAACATGCTTGCAAATGATTAAATGAAAATTGATAGATCTTAACATAAAAAGAGATAAGTCCACACTCCTAGCTCCACATTCTATATAATATATCTTAGTAGTTAAGATGAAAAAGAGAAGTCTCAGTAAAATACATGGTCCATCCAGAAAGAACCCAGCCATATGTTATGAAAAAGAGACATTTATTGAAGAAGATATGATACAAGAAATATTGTACATAGGACAATTATGCTTCAGTTCCCTTCAAAGTAGGCAACTTGGTTTCTCACATACTTCTCCCAATCGCCACCTGTTGTCCCTTCCCATACTGCTATGAATCTCATCGACAGTCTGAAATCTCTTTCCTTTCAAAGGTGATTTTAGTTTTTGGAAAAACCAGAGTCACAGGATGCCAAATCTGGGCTGTAGGGGTACGGAGTCACCTGGGTGATTTAATGTTTTGTAAAAAAAAAACTCTTCATGAGACATGACACCTGAGTGGGCATGTTATGATGGATCTGCCAATCACCAGTTGCCCATATCTGTGGACTTCTGAATCTTCCTAATAGTTTCCTCAGAGGAATATTCAACCTTAATATAAAATTTGATGCAGATACATTGCTCTATTCATTCAGTCTTTTTAAGTGTGACAGGTACACAGCACACTAGCTGACTCAATTGGCATTGACCTTCCCCAGTGACTAGTAAAGTGAAGTGTTCATTCTTCACACATATACATTCCAGCCCACTATCTTTGGCCACCAGCATGTCAATGTTGCACAAACCATTCTCCTTATATTAACAATGATTGAACTTTTTCTGACAGACATCATATAGAAGATTTGAACAATGGTATCAACAAACTCCAACTAGGTGAAAATTATGACTATAATGACAATATTGTTAAGTGTACCTGCAGTGATTACCAAAAATGATCATATTCAGGGTCATAAGACAAGAATCAGTAAGTAAAAATAATTAAAATCAGGCAAAATGCACTCTCTTATTGTAGCAATATTACATTACTAATCAAGAATAAGATATCTTAAATTTTACAAATATTTGAAAATTAAAATTCTAAATATTTCTTATGTAAAGAAGAAATAAGGAAAACATGCAAAATATTTTGATTTAAAGAACAATAAAAACATTCCCATGATGGTGCATAGATATTTATAATATTAAATACAATTTGAGGAAAGAGAAAGAAAGTTATTTATTTGAAGTTCCAATTTAAAATTTAAAAAACAGAAGTGCTTTTTTTCTTTTTAAAATATATTCTATTGATTATTCTATTACAGCTGTCCCATTATCCCCCTTTATTCCCCTCTCTCCTGCATTCCCCATCCCACCCACATCATCCCCCATCTTAGTTCATGCCCATGGGTCATACATATAAGCTCTTTGGCTTCTGTATTTCTTAAACTATTCTTAACCTCCCCTTGTCTATTTTTGTAGCTACCATTTATGCTTCTTAATCCCTGTACTTGTTACCCCATTCTCCCCTCCTCCTCCCTGCTGATAACCCTCCATGGAATCTCCATTTCTGTGATTCTCTTCCTGTTCTAGTTTGCTTATTTCTATTTTTTTGTTGTTGTTTCAGAGTTTTAAGTTTGGTTGTTGATATTTGTGAGTTTGTTGTCATTTTACTGTTTATTTTTTATCTTCTTTTTCTTAGATAAGTCCCTTTAACATTTCATATAATAAGGGCTTGTTGATGATAAAGTCCTTTAACTTGACCTTATTTGGGAAGCACTTTATCTGCTCTTCCATTCTAAATGGTACCTTTGCTTGATAGTGTAATCTTGGATGCAGGTCCTTGCCTTTTATGACTTGGAATACTTCTTTCCAGCCCCTTCTTGACTGTAAGGTCTCTTATGAGAAATCAGCTGACAGTCGTATGGGAACTCCTTTGTTGGTAACTGTCTCCTTTTCTCTTGCTACTTTGAAGATTCTCTCTTTCATCCTGGGTAATACAATTATGATGTGCCTTGGTGTGTGTTTCCTTGGGTCCAACTTCGTTGGGACTCTCTAAGCTTCCTGGACTTCCTGGAAGTCTATTTCCTTTGTCAGATTGGGGAAGTTCTCCTTCATTATGTTTTCAAATAAGTTTTCAATTTCTTGCTCTTCCTCTTCTTCTGGCACCTCTATTATTCAGATGTTGGAACCTCAGTTGTCTCTGAGGTTCCTGAGCCTCTCCTCATTTTTTTGAATTCTTGTGTCTTCATTGTGTTCTGGTTGAATGTTTATCTCTTCCTTTTGCTCCAAGCAGTTGATTTGAGTCCCACTTTCCTTCTTGTCACTGTTGGTTCCCTTTATTTAACTTTTTATAGCCTTCAGTTTTTCCTCTATTTTGAGACCATACCCAGCCATTTCTGTGAGCATCCTGATTACCAGTGTTTTGAACTGTGCATCTGGTAAGTTGGCTATTTCTTCATTGCTTAGTTCTATTTTTGCAGCTTGATCTATTATTTCATTTGGGCTATTTTTTTATTTGTCTGGGCATGCTTGTTATGTAGCATGGGGTGGAGCCTTAGGTATTTGCCAGGTGGGGCAACCAACATCGCTGTGTTGTGGTGCCATATAAGAGGGAGAGATACCAGAAGGAACAATGCTGTTTGCACAGCTCTCCACTGGTTTTTATTCACTTCCTCTGCTACCCACGAGCAAATTGATCCCTCCTGTTGATGATTCCTGGGTGGGTGGTTTTGTGTACCTTCTAGGACCCTGTGGGTCTCTCCTATGAACTCTTCTGTGAGACTGGGAGTTTCTCCCACTGCTGCAACCCCCACAGGTTTTTTTCACTCAGTGGTTTTGAGGCTTTAGTTCCCTAAGCTGGAACCCTGGATTGCGTAGTCTGTCTCACTCCTTACTTTTTTCTCCCAGTTTATTCATATGGAAATATGAATACTCTGACAGTCACTGCCTAGCCTAGCCCTCCAACTGCCACCTTGCCACAGTCCTCTCCACCCAAGCTGCCCATGTCTGTTCCTCCTACCTGTCTAAATGAATGTCTCTTTAACTCCTTGGTTGTTGGACTTCCATACAGTTCAATTTTCTGACAGTTCTGGTTGTTTTTTGTTTTTAAGTTTGTTGGTGTCCTTTTTTGGTTGTGTGAGGGGGCACAGTGTATCTACCTATGCCTCCAGCTTGGCTGGAAGTCCAAAAACCTGAAGTTTCTATTATTCTAGAAGTTCATATCATTCTTCCCTTTAAAATAAGTTTAGGTAATGTAACTATAAAAACAAAAGTGGAAATCAATGTAATAAACAACAAATTGTAGCCCAACTCAATTCCAGGCTAAAAAAAATTTCTCATCTTCAAGACCTATTTAATTTAATGTTATTATCCAATTAAAATGTATGGAATTCAACAAGAAATAAGATATGCTAATGATAAAAAAGGGCAGTTTGAACAAATAAAACATGCATTAGTATAAGATTCAGCTTGATGCACATTAATAGTGGTCAGAAAAAGAATTTAAAAATAACTATGATTAATATGTTAAGAGCTCTAATGGAAAAACATGAATCGTGTGAAACCAGATGAGTAAATGTCATCAGAGAGAGGGAAACTAGAAAGAATCAAATGAAATGTTTTACAAAAATGCAAAAGCAATTCAGGGAAGCATCACATTTTTTTTTAAACAAATGGTGCTGGAACAATTGTATGCCCATTTGCAAACAAACAAATAAACAAGCAAACAGACCTAGGAACAGATCTCCTATATTAAACAAAGATTAACTCAAAATAGATCATACTTGTGAACAAAGTAAACTCAAAAATTATCACAAGAATAAAAATTATAACTATTTGAGGTGATACATGTTAATATACTATGGTAATCATGTTGAAACATACACAAATATCAAATCATTAGGTTGTTTTTTCCTAAAACATATGCAATTTGAAATAAAGGGAAAATGTCCCTATTTACCATTCCTTTTGAACACCATACTGGAAGTGTAACAGAAACACTAAGGTTCAGTTACCCGCTGCCAAAAAACCCTGACTCCCAATGCCAGAATCTGGTGAAAAAAAAAAAGGAATTATTTGTTTAAAAGTTAGGCAGATTTAGAACAATGGCAGGGTTTTGCTGTTAAATCCCACACCCTTTAGAAACAAAAAGGACACCAATAAATACACGGTCCAGCCTTTGTCAAATCAGCTAGGGGTACTGTCTCTTAGAAGAACATAAGCCTGCAGCTTAGCTAGGAAGGTTTCCTACCATATTCCAGCTTCTCCAGTTTGTCTGTGCTCAGTTAGGCTCCTACAATTAATTGAAAACTGTATGGCCCTGTCTCACAGGGGGCCAGAGGGGGGTCCTTCTGCATTTTTTTCAAACTGTGTGGCCAAGACCACCACTTTTTCAAGACACATGGTTAAGAGACCACACATGGCTGCTGTGTGCTTCAGTTTAAATCCCACAAAGGATCTTCCTTGTAACCCCATTTCTGACTCCTCCCACAAAGGGTTACACCTGCCAGTACTCTGGTCTCTTCTGCCTTTCTTGGCTGCCATTGTTAGACCAGGAAGGCATAGCCCTGTGACTTAGGGAAAGCTCCTTCCTGCTCTTGCGCAGGTGCTATAGCCAGGGGACCCCTCCCAGATGCATCAGGAGTTAAAGTCAGGTCCATCTCCCTGGCTCAGGCAGACACAGCCATTAACATTACTGAAACACTAGCCAAGATATTTAGATATGCAGAGTAACTCTCAATGACCCTGCTCTGCTCCCCTTTCTCCCAGCCATGTTAGTGGGAGTTTCAAGGCTTCTCAACCCACACTCCAACTTCTGGACCTTGTTCCACACCTGTTATAGAAGTAGTAATTAATATAATAAGTCAATAAAAAGAGAAAAAGGAATGCACACCAAGGAGGGGAAAAATAAAACTGTCTTTGTTCATAGATAGCATAATTGTCAAGGCAGAATCTAAAAGAATTGACAAAATTTTTATTAAACTAATAAGTGTTTGTAGCAAGGTTTCAGCATACAAGGTAAATAAACAAAATTAATTACTTTCCTATAATCTATAAACAAATGACATTTGAATTTAAAAATATGATACCACTTAATTGCACTCCCCTCAATTGAAATCCTGTTATAAGTCTAATGAAATATATATAATCAACAAAAGAAAAAAGCAAAAAAAATATACCCAGAGACATTTAAATTAAGAATAATCTAACAATAGCCAGACGGGAGATGGAAGGGGACAATAGGGGGAAGAGTTTTCAGGAAATACTATAAAGGACACATGAACAAAACCAAGCGGGAGGGTGGAAGCAAGGGAGGGAGATGGGTTTGGTTGGGGTGGCAAAGAGTGGTGTGGGGGAAATGCAGACAACTGCATTTTTTAAAAAATTATTTTATTGAACAACAATAAAATAATTTTTAAAATTTATATGAGAAAACTACAAAATGTTAAACAATATCAAAAATGAACTAAATAGGGAAATATTTACGTGCATAGGTTTCTTCCTAAATATTATAAACCGTCAATAATGTCATATAATATTTTTTCAAAACTTGATCTATAAATTCAAGATGATCATAATCAAAATTCCATAAAGTTATTTGTGGATATCAAACTAATTGAAAAATTTTCATGGACAGACGAAAGACACAGAATAGCGAACCAAATGTTGAATATCAGGAAAATTTCTCATAGTTATTGAAAAGTGTTTTAATATTTTATTGGAAAGACAAAGGACATAGAATACTCAACACAATTCTGAAAGAGAAAAAGACAATTTTTATAGTATTTACTAAATGAAGAATATCTTCATTTGTTATTCTGAATTAAAATTTTACAAGTTCTCACACAATTCTAATAAATAAATAAATTAATTAATATTGTTGCCATTCATCAATACTGTATTATACACCTAATTTTTATAGAGTAGATCTCATGTGTTCTTATTACAATAAACTAAAACATTTTAAAAAAGTAAAATGTAAAAGAATATGTGAAACATGCTTGAGGTAGAAACTGCTAAAAATATAAAAAAGTGTAAGGAGGGTACTACTTCCACAAATCCCTTGCCGATACCTACTGTCTACAATAAACTAAAACAGTAAGCTAATGTGGCTGGCTCCTTGCCAAAAAAAAAAGTTTTGTGAATCTTCTGCGTCAAGACAACATGCTATAGCAAAAGAAAAGACATTTATTGATTGCAGGGATAATAGGTGGTTCAGAATTAAATTCACACACATGTAATGAAAAATTGCTTTTTAAAAAATGCAAAGGCAATTCAATGAAGAATAATCTTTTTTATAACAAATCGTGCCAGAACAATTGTATGCCCAGTTGTAAATGCATACATACACACACAAATAATAAAACTTATGCACAGATCTCCTATATTGAACAAAGATTAACTCAAAATGGATCATAGTTGTTAACAAAGTAAATCTTAAAAGTTGTACCCACAAGAATAAAAATTTTAATTATTTGAGGTGATACATGTTAACATACTGTGGAAATCATGTTGAAATATACACAGATATCAAATCATTATGTTGTTTTTCCTAAAACTAATGCAATGCTATATGAAAATTAAATCACAATTTAAAAACTGTGTTCTAAATCTAAGTGTAAAATCCAAGACCATACATTTTTTATGGTAGATGTAGAGTTTCCTTTATGACATTGATTTAGAGATTTATATCTCAAATAACTAAATAAAATAAAGGGGAAACTGAAAATGTGACTTCAAAATTAAAATTTGTACTTATCAAAGGACAGATTAAGAAAATTAAGAGTAGCCACAGAAAGGGAAATAGTATGTAGACTGGATTAATAACTCATAAAACTCAATAAGAGAATACAGAACACAATTAAATACACTTCACAGGAGAAAACCTACCAAGGGCCAAAACTGTACTTGAACAACAATAAAAAAATGTTTAAAAATAATAAAAATAAAAAATAAATTTTAAACATAGCTTTATGAATTTAAACAAAATAAAATAAAATCTTGTTTGGAGGCTTTAAATCTGAAATCTAAAATTCGTGTGCTCTACAGTATGGTTTGGAGAATTTGAACTGTATTATGTAACATAAATTAATATCAACTTAATTTTGCATAAGTTTTGTGTTCTGTTTAATTCTAAATCATTTTCAAGGAAAATACAATGTATAAAATAAGATTTTTGGAAACTGAGCCTCTGTGACAATTCCTTCACAAAGTGATTTTTGAGACTTTGTTAAAGTTCAGTTTATTTATTAAAAAATAAAGGGCTGACTTCTGGCCAAGATGGAGGTGTAGGTAGACACACTGTACCTCCTTGCACAACCAAAATAAGGACAACAACAATTTAGAAACAAAAAACAACCAGAACTGCCAGAAAATTGAACTGTATGGAAGTAGGACTACCAAGGAGTTAAAGAAGACACATTCATCCAGACCAGTAGGAGGGGCGGAGTCAGGCAGCTGGGGTGGAGAGGGCTCACAGCAAAGCAGCTGTCAGACCCAGCAAGGTGGCAGATTGTGGAAGGGGACACAAGGCAGCTGGTGGACTGGGCGGTCCCACATTCGTGCAGAGATAAACCAGGCAAAACTGGGTAGCGGGACAGACGGCACAACCCAGGGTCCCAGAGTGGGGAAATAAAGCCTCAAACCACTGATTGAAAACACCTGTGGGGGTTGAGGTGTGGAAGAAACTCCCAGCCTCACAGGAAAGTTCGCTGGAGAGACCTACAGAGTTCTAGAATGTACACAAACCCACCCACAAGGGAATCGGCACCAGAAGGGCCCAATTTGCTTGGGGGAAGCTGGGGAAGTGACTGAAATGTGGCAGAGAGTGGAGCAAGCACCATTGTTCCCTCTCAGACCCCTTCCCCCAAACAGCATCACAACCCAGCCACTGGGTTACCCTGCCTGGGGGAACACCTAAGGCTCTGCCCCCCACTACATAACAGGCACGTCAAGACGAAAAATTGGCCCAAATGAAAGAACAGATCAAAGCTCCAGAAAAAATACAACTAAACGATGAAGAGGTAGCCAGCCTATCAGATGCATAGTTCAAAACTCTGGTAATCAGGATGCTCACAGAATTGGTTGAATTTGGTCGCAAATTCAATGAAAAAATAAAGGCTATGCTAAGTGAAATGAAGGAAAATGTACAGGGGACCAAAAATGATGGGAAGGAAACTAGGACTCAAATCAACAGTGTGGACCAGAAGGAAGAAAGAAACATCCAATCTGAAAAAAATGAAGAAACAAGAATTAAAAAAAGTGAGGAGAGGCTTAGGAACCTCCAGGACATCTTTAAACATTCCAACATCCAAATTATAGGGGTACCAGAAGGAGAAGAGGAAAAGCAACAAGTGGAAAAGTCATTTGAACAAATAATCAAGGAGAACTTCCCCATTCTGGCAAAGGAAATAGACTTCCAAGAAGTCTAGGAAGCTCAGAGAGTCCCAAAGAAGTTGGGCCCAAGGAGGAACACACCAAGGCACATCATAATTACATTTGCCAAGATTAAAGATAAGGAGAGAACCTTAAAAGCAGCAAGACAAAAGGAGACAGTTGACTACAAAGGAGTGCCCCATAAGACTGTCAGCTGATTTCTCAAAAGAGACCTTACAGTCAAGAAGGGGCTGGAAAGAAGTATTCCAAGTCATGAAAGGCAAGGACCTACATCCAAGATTGCTCTATCCAGCAAAGCTTTCATTTAGAATGGAAGGGCAGATAAAGTGCTTCTCAGGTAAGGTCAAGTTAAAGGAGTTCATCATCACCAAGCCCTTATTATTTGAAATGCTAAAGGGACTTACCTAAGGAAAAGAAGATGAAAAACATGTACAGTAAAATGACAGCAAACTCACAATTATTAACAGCCACACCTAAAACAAAAACAAAAACAAACTAAGCAAACAACTAGAACAGGAATAGAACCACAGAAATGGAGATCACATGGAGGGTTATCAACAGGGGAGTGAGAAGGGGAGTGAGGGGGAAAAGGTACAGAGAATAGGTAGCATAGATGGTAGGTAGAAAATAGACAGGGAGAGGGTAAGAATAGTATGGGAAATGTAGAAGCCAAAGAACTTATATGTATGACACATGGACATGAACTAAAGTGGGGGGATGTGGGTGGGAGTGGGTGGGCAGGGTGGAGGGGAGTGAAGGGGGGAAATGGAACAACTGTAATAGCATAATCAATAAAGTATATTAAAAACATTAATTTTAAATGAGAAAATCTTAAAAAACAGACAATGATGTAAAATGATCTAAAAATAAGCATAAATTTCAGTTCAAATTTAGTCAGGAGAGTAAAAGTGTACTCTCATGCACCTGTCTCTCAATACACACTACTGACCCCAACAGAAGAGATATATCTTTATTTTGTGACAGGAAGTGATACTTCTTTACTACCTCAGTAAGAGGAAAAGATTCCTCCTTGCCCAGTAACATGTTCATTATTGAAGTTTTAACATTAAACCCATATCAGATGTATCATTGACAAATACGTTTTCCCATACAGTGATTCCCCTTTCATTTTGTTGATGATTTCTTTAGTTGTGCAGAAGCTTTCTAATTTGATGTAGTTCAATTTGCATAATTTTTCTTTGTTTCCCTTGCCCTACAAGATACAACAGCAAAAATATTGTTATATGAGAGATCTGAAATTTTACTGCCTATGTTATCTTCTAAGATTTTTATGGTTTTGTAGCTTACATGTAATTATTTTATACACTTTGAGTTTATTCTTATATATGGTGTAATTGGTGGTCTAGTTTCATTATTTTGCATTCACTTGTCCAATTTTCTCAAAACCATTTATTGAAGACATCCAAAAATATTTCAATCGCCAAAATACACACCAGGAATGTAGGGAACAGTTTTGTGTGATGTGGATATGTAGCTCAGCCCTCACATGGAAAACCAGTGGGGTACGAGTCAGCACACAGGACCATGCCCATGGATAGGTTTTCCTGTGGGGAATCAGGCCTGCATTGTACCTAGGTTGCTGTGAGGCTTGCTTTTGCTAAAACTCCCTCACCCTGAATTGAGGCAGCAAGGGCTTATTGCTGCTTTCTAAAATCTGATCTATGCCTCCCAAGTATAGAGTGTGACCGGTTCAACCACTTTTCCCATTGGTCTGCAACATCCTTCTCTTTGAAGTAATTAGCAACTTTCTTTCCTTTTGTTATCTGTAAAAGGTAATCCTCTGAAGTTAACTTGTGCATAGTAAATGAGGACTACCCCCCATGTAATGTACCTAAAAAAGCAATAAAAGCCTGTCTAAGCAGGTACTGGCTCTCTGGCCCTCTTGCCCTCTGTCTCTCAGAGAGTAACCATGCTGTCCCCTTTTTTCTACAGGACTTCTGTTGTCCATGTGTATTTGTTCTCTAGCAGCCACAACACACACGGATCCTGCAGGCCAGAATCTGCTACATAGGAAAACACACAATCCAAATAAAAATTGTGCAAAGACCTGAACAGACATTTCTCCAAAAGGACATACATATGGCCAATAAACTATTTGAAAATGCTCAATGTCACTAATCACAGGTATGCAAATTAAAACAACAATGAAGTACCACCTTATACCTCTCAGAATGGTACCATCAATAAATCAACAAATCTTGTCAATTGTAAGTAATGCTGCAATGAATGTAAGAGTACTTATATTCTTTCAAATTAGTATTTTGGGTTTCTTCAAATAATTTCCAAGAAGTAGAATCACTGAGTCATAAGGAAGTTCAGTTTTTAATTTTTGAGGCATCTCCATACTGTTTTCCACAGTGGCTGCACCAATCTGTATTCCCACCAACAGTGCTAAAGGTTCTCCTTTCTCCATATCCTCACCAGCACTTATTCATTGATTTATTGATGGTAGCCATTCTCACAGGTGAGAGGTGATATTTCATTGTGGTGTTAGTTTGCATTTCTCTGGTGGTTACTGATGTTGAACATCTTTTCATATGTCTATTGGCAGCCCCAGTATCCATCAATAGATAAGTAGACAAAAACAACTATGATACATTTACACAATGGAATTCTACTTGACTATTAAAAAAGAAGACATTTTTGTGATAGCATTGATGAGTCTTGAGAACATTATGCTAAGTGAAATAAACCAGCCAGCTGTTTACAACAGCTACTCATAAGTCCATAAAAGAGTGCTCCTTTTTGTTTTTTTCTCTAGACTTTTTCATGGTTCATCATTAGATCTCATGTCCCTGATACCAATCATTTGTTCTTCACAAATAAACTTATTTTTTCTGGAGAAATATCTGCCTGTCTATTTCTTTAAGGTCAACTTTTTAAAAAGTCCAACTACTGACAATAAATCTGAAGATAGACATTCTAAATCTTTATGCACAAAACGATATGACAAGTGAAAGATATTAAATAACTAAATATGTGATGGTATGTTTGGTGTTCATGCATTAAGGGACTCAATAGTAGAAAGATATCAATTCTTCATAAATCAATTTCTTAATTAAATGTATAGATAAATTTTAGTATTTTTAAAATGTAAACTGGCAAACATTTTAGATTTTATGTAAAATATATAAATTGTGTCTGACTTTTTTACTTATACTATTTTTGAGATTTGTACAAGTTGTATCAGTACTTCATTCCCTTTATAGTTGAACAATATTCCATTGTCTGTATATATCACAATTTGTTTATGAATTCATCAGTTGACAGTTATTTAAAATGTTCCCACCTTTGTTATCATAAATTGTGCTTCTATAAATATGCATATACCTGTGTCTCTTTAAATGTTCATACTTCATTTATTTGGGGCATATATCTAATAACAGTAAAATTACTGCATTATATGGTAATCCTAGGTTAATATTTCAAGGAATCACCAGCTGCTTGAAGCTGAGTCATTTTAAGTTCTACCGGTAATGTATGAGGGTTCTCATTTCTCTCTATCTCTCTCTCTCTCTTCAATTATACTCATCCTAGCAGGTGTGAAGTGGTATCTTATTATGGTTTTCATTTTCAATTCCTTAATAATAAATGATGTTCAGAAGCTTTTCATGTTTTCATTTGTATGCCTTCCTTGCAGAATTATTTATTTAAGGCCATTGCCTATTTTTAATAGGATTGTTTGTTTTTATTTTGTTCGATTTTAGGAGTTTGTTGCATATTTTTGATGCTAAACCATTGTTGATGTCCATTTTATATATTTTCCTTTTGTTCCTATGATTTTTGGTCTCATATCTAAGACTACATTGCCAAATCTAAGGTCATGAATATTTATTATTTTATTTTATTTTTGTAAATAGTGTATTGGATATTCATGGACCCTTGAAATTCCATATAAATTTGAGGGTCAGCGTTTTTTCTTTTGCAAAATGGTTATTAGAATTTTGATAAAGATTGTGTATTTCCAAGAAATATAGAGAATGAGTAAATCAATAAAGACAAAATACAGATTGATAATTGCCAGGAGATGAAGAGAGGAAGGTATACAAAGAAACTGCTAATTGGATATGGAATTTTATTTTGGATTTATGAAAATGTAGTTACAAAAGATTATTTATGTATTAAATATCAAGGTATTGTTTTCTTTAAAATAGCTATTTTATGATATATAAATTTTTCTGTATATGTTTTTAAATTTATTCAGAAATACCAAATTAAAAAAATTATTGATATAACCTAGAAAAAAGTAGAAAAAAGTTGAAAAACACATATTTCTACATAAAAAAAGAAACTAAACTACCTTCTTACACCATACACAGGAATAAACTGAAAATGGATTAAAGAATTATAAGTTAGACTAAAACCATACAGATTCTAGAAGAAAATATAGACACTAAAATATTGGACATTTTTGCTAGCAATATTATTTCTGATATATCTCCTCTGGAAAAGGAAATAAAAGGAAAAATAAACAAATGGAACTACATTAACTGAAATGTTTTTGCCCAGCAAAGGAAACCATCAACAAAATGAAAAGACAACCCATTGAATGGGAGAACATATTCACTGATATATCTGATAAGGGGTAATATCCAAAATTTATAAACAACATATAAAACTCAATAGCAAAAAAAAAATGGACAAAGGACCTGAATAAGCACTTCCCCAAAGAATACATATAGATGACCAATAAACATGAAAAGATGTTCAATGTCACTATTCATCAAAGAAATGCAAATTAAAACCACAATGAGGCATCACCTCACACCTGCCAGAATGATTATCACCAATGACTCAACAAAGAACAGTGTTAGTGAGGATGTGAAGAAAAGAAAGCCCTCGTGTACCGTTGGTAGGAATACAGATTGGTGCAGCCACTGTGGAAAGCAGTATGGTATATCCTAAAAATTTTTAAAATGGAACTGCCTTATGATCCAGAGATTCCACTTAGAATTTACCTGAAGAAACCCAAAACACTAATTTGAAAAAAATAAGATATGTGCCTATGTTATTGCAGGGTTATTTACAATAGCCAAGTTCTAGAAACAGCTCAAGTGCCCATCAGTAGTTGAGTGGATAAAAAAGCTGTGGTATATTTACACAACGAAATACTTCTCAGCTGTAAAAAAGAGGTAATCCTTACCTGTTGCAACAGCATGGATAGAGCTGGAAAGAATTATACTAAGTGAAATACTCCCGTCAAAGAAAAACACATAGCATATGATTTAGTTTTTATGTAAAATGTAATGAACAAAGTAAAATAACAAATAAAATAAAATCAGACTCATAGCTGTCAGATAAGAAGGGACAGGGGAGCTGAGTGAAAAAGTTAAAGTGATTATTAAAAAAAACTTATTGGCAACAATATAGATATTACTGGAGAAAGTTGGGTTGGGGGAGGCAGGGAGTTGGGTTAAGGGAGTATAAATGGTGATTGAAAGAGATATGAGTTTGGTACATGAAAAAAAAAGAAACTTGATCAACAAGTTACACCACACACAAAAATAAATTCAAGGTAGATAAATGACTTATCTACCATGAAATTGTAACACCATGAAATTGTAACACCATGAAAGTCCTAGAGGAGAACATAGGCAGAAAAATCTGATATTCCATGCAGCAATATTTTCAGCAATAAGTCCCCTAGAGCAAGGGACATAAAGGAAAGAATAAACTAATGGTACCTCATCAAAATAAAAAGCTTCTGCATAGCTAAATAAAAAATCTGTAAAATGAAAAGGCAACCCCCCAAAAAAGTGTATTTGCCAATGATACCTTGGACAAGGGTTTGATCTCCAAAATATATAAAGAACTCACATGACTCCTCTCCAAGAAGACAACAACTCAATTAAAAAATGAGCAAAGGACCTGAATAAACACTTCTCCAAGGAGGGCATACAGAGGGCCCAGAGATATACGAGAGGATGCTCAGCATCACTAGCCATCAGAGATATGTAAATTAAAACCACAATGAGATACTACTTCACACGGGTCAGAATGGCCATCGTAAATACAAATACAAGTGCTGGAGAGGTTGTAGAGACGGGAACCCTAGTGCACTGTTGGTGGAAATGCAGGCTGGTGCAGCCACTATGGAAAACAGTATGGGATTTCTCCAGAAAACTAAAAATGGAACCGCTTTTTGACTCAGCAATTCCACTGCTGGGATTATACCCTAAGAATCCTGAAATACCAATTCAAAAGAATCTATGCACCTCAATGTTCATAGCAGCACAATTTACCATAGTCAAATGCTGGAAGCAAACTAAGTGCCCATCTGTAAATGAGTGGATAAAAAAAAACTAGGGTACACTTACACAATGAAATACTACATAGCAGAAAGAAAGGACTTCCTACTCTTCTCAAAAGTATGGATGGAACTGGAGAGCATTATGCTAAGTGAACTAAGCTAGGCATTGAAAGACAAATACCATATGATCTCCTTTATAAGTAGAACCTAATCAACAAAACAAACAAGCAAACAAAGTATAACCACAGACATAAAAATAAAAACCAAACTGACAGTAACCAGAGGTGAAGGGGGAGAAAGTTAATGGGGGAAAATAGGGGAAGGTCTATCAAGGAACATTATAAAGAACCCATGGAAAAAGTGAAAGGGAGTAGGTTCGAGGGTGGGAGGCAGGGATGGGTCAGGAAGGGGCTGTGGAGGGATGAAAATGGAGACAAATCTACTTGAACAAAACAACAATAAAAGAGAGACATAAGTTGGGGTGGTGAACACAATAGAATATACAGATTATCTTTTATAAAACTGTATACCTTAAATCTATATAATTTTATTAACCAATGAAACCCCAATAAATTCAATTAAAAATCATAAAAAGTAAAATTCCAACCACACCAAAAACTGGCTGATTATGAAGCTATATATAAAAAGTCTGGCATTAAAACAAGGATTGAAAAATAAAACAATGGCATAGAATTATCTGGAGCCAGAAATCACATATTTAGTCAAGGAGCATTTGAGAAAGACTGAGTTTTTCACTTTATAATCTACAGTCAATTGTAAGTCTGCACAGGAAAAAAAATTAAAACCTTGACATTTTTTAAAAAAGATTTTATTTATTTATTTTTAGAGGAGAATGGAGAGAGAAAGAGGAGAGAAAGATCAATCTGTGGTTGCCTCTTGAGCACTCCCAACTGGGAACGTGGCCCGCAACCCAGGCATGTGTCCTGACTGGGAATCAAACTTGCAACCCTTTTGTTCTCAGACTGGTGCTTAATCCACTGAGCCACACCAGCCTAAGCAAAACCTTGACTTCTTTATATCATGTGTAAAAATCACCCCCAGATGAATTTAATTACACATATAATATATAAAATAAAAAAGTTTCAAAATCGAAAGCTTTCTGACCATAGCATGGGAAGATTTTTTAAATAAGAATCTATAAATATAAACAAATAGGATTCATTGGCGATTAGTAATTTTATCTGTCAAAGATTGAGTGAAAAAAGACAAAATTTTAAAATATTTATAAAATTCATTTGTATGTAGAAATCATAATGAACTCTAATTTAATAAGAGATGAATAAGCCTACCAGACAGAAAAATGAGCAACAATAAACCTAAACATGCATTTACAAATTAATCCAGTAAAAAAGTTAAATGCATGAAAATTCTAAAATCTCATTAGTAGTTACAAAATGCAAGACAAAATGACAATGAGATACTGATGCTTACAAATATATCTAAATCTTATAAATAGAAAATACCAAGTTTGACAAGGATGTAAAGCAACTGGAATTATACTGTGATAAGACACTGTACATGTGCATGTCTCTAGAATATGCTAGCAGTATCTATTAAATTTGAACGTAGGCACCCTGGCTGGTGTAGCTAAATGGACTGAGTGTGGGCCTGAGAACCAAAGGATGGCCAGTTCAATTCCCAGTCAGGGCACATGCCTGGGTTGTGGGCCAGGTCTCCAGCAGGGGGCACATGAGAGGCATTCATGCATTGATGTTTCTTTCCCTCTCTTTCTCCTTCCCTTCCCCTCTCTAAAATAAATAAATAAAATATATATATTTTTAAATTTGAACACATGCCTTACCTAAGTTTTAGCACTTTTATTACTTCTAGGTGTATGATCATAGAAATATGTTCACCAAATGACACGTGCTGATATGTTTATTGTAGTGCTATTTGTTTTAGACAAAAACTAATAATAGACCAAATATCCATTAATAACAGAATATTTTATGATACAGTTTGATAATTTTAGTTTTACACAGTACTGAAATATATGCACTGTTATGTTAAACCATATGGATGATTATTGTAACACAATGTTTTAGTATATTTTATTGATTATGATATTACAGTTTTCCCAACTTTTTTCTCCCTGTGTCCCCCCTCTACCCTGCACCCACCTGCCCTCCAGCATCCAACTCTTTAGTTCATGTCCATGGGTTGTACATTTTAAGGTAAATTGAGGCAGTCTGGTGTGTTCACCCAGGTGTCTGGGTAACTAAAGGAAACGGTGTTCCCATAACCTTGTAGGGGCCTGATAAGTAGTGTTCCCATAGCCTTGAGACTGGGTCCAATAAACTGTTCCCATAATATGAAGTGGGCTTGCATGCATGGGATTATGTTATGCTGTATAATTTTCTGTCTGGAGGCTGGCTCTTTTTGCCTCTAATGCTTAAGCAGGTAAGGGCCTCCCTGCTGGGTGCCACAATGGGTGCCACACAGAGACATGCAGGGGGACATACAGCTTGAAGCATGCATGGCTCACCCACCCATGAACAAACGTATGTCAGATGTCCCAACAGCTCTGTGAATATTCTTCCATCTGCATGAATACTGTGAACATATCAGGCGTTGAACAGCTGCAACACATACACATAAAAGAACATATGTTCTTACAAGAACATAAGTTCTTTGGCTTCTGTTTCCTACACTATTCTTACCCCCACCCATCTATTTTATGCCTCCCAATTATGCTTCTTATTTCCTTTTTCTTTCCCTCCATTCTTCCCAATCCCTTCCCTACTGATAACCCTCCATGTGATCTCCATTTTTCTGGTTGTGTTCCTGTTCTAGTTATTGCAACACAATTTTGAATGAAGAAATTCAGAAACCAAAGAGTGCATGCTGCAAGGTTTTACTTCTGCTAAGCAACAATAGCAATAATTATGCTAGAATGTTAGAAGTGAGAATAGTATTTTACATTAAGAAAATAGTGGGATATAGTGACTGGAGGGGATTTAAGGAAGACTTTTGAGGTCATGTTTTAGGTGATGATTACCTGTGTAGGTTACTTCTGATAATCCACAGATCTCTACTTCTGTGACATGAATGTGTTACAGACAAATTAAATGGTTTATTTTAAAATGTTAATCATTTATAAATACTTTAGAATGTTATTAATATAACTGTATTAAGTAAATAAGCATTGATATAAATGTCAATAGTCACATAAATAACACAATAGTTTGCTAGAATTTGAAAATCTAGCAGATGGTGTAAACTGTATTATCAGATCCTGACATGATGCACATTCTAGCCTATAGTAGTCATAACAATAAACTACTTGAATAAATATTTTTTATTATTATTTTGTCTATTTGGCTCATTTCTAACTAGCTTGTAAAATTTTTCTTGTTAATCTGCTTTTGATCCATAATTATTCCTTAAAAATTGTTTGACCTAGAAATTAAATAGACTAACATGTATATACCTATTCTGGTTCTTAGTTTTCCCAAAATTATGTTTCCACCAGATAAGACAAAATTCTAAATTTCAAAGTAGATAATTACCAGGAAGTATAGTAAAAACTGTAGTAAAATAAAGCAAAATATGCAATAAAGAAAACAGAATCTCTTCTATAAATTAATGGGTTGGTAATTGAGTAATTTATTAGGATGTTTACTCATCTGTGTCAAGGGAGGTAAGTGAGTATCAGGGGCATCTAACGCTCAGCCCATGAGCTGCATGCAGTCCAGGATGGCTATGGATGAGGCTCAATACAAAATTTTAAATTTACTAAAAACCTTTTTTCTTGCTCATCAGTCTTCATTAGTGTTTGTGTATTTAATGTGTGGCCCAAGACAACTCTTCTTCCAGTGTGGCCCAAAGATGCCAAAAGGTGACAGCCCTTGTGCTGACTTGGAAAAAGATCAGAAATAGTGACTGTTTTGTTCCCATGCTAGCCAGCTTCCATGAGGGGAATTGAATGCTAGCATTATGTGACTCACATTGGTTAATCAGACAAGGATTACATTACATATCCACATGAAATGGTTAATTCTCCATACCACAAGATTATTTTATGATAACACTTTAGAGAGTGCTAGCACATTTAAAGTAATGTTGAAATACCTTGAATTTGTGATATTTGGAACTTTAATTTAATTTGAATCAAATGAATATCTATGATGAGATCAATGAGCATTTTTAATTAACAACTGAGGCTTGCAAAAGAAAGATGTCATTGTTAATCAGAAGTCATGAAGGGCATCTTTATGCATTTGGGTAAAAAAAACATATTGAACTCACTTCTTTGTTTGTTTAACCCTGTAAAGAGATTATTTCAGCAATTGTTTGTTAACTTGCAGGTATGGTACTAGTTTTCAGTACTTTATCTTTTTAACAAATTTTCACAGAATTAAAGTTTCCTGATTTGTATTGTAAGTTCACAAAAATTATATGAGAGGTTTTTGAGTTTTCTATAGGCACTGCATAATTATTTCTGTTTAATTAATTATATATAAAATGGCTACTATGTACCAGGACATGTTTAGGGGTGGGAGAAACAAGTAGATGTTGATGTTAAATACACTTAACCCTCAATAAATTTATTATAGTATTATAATAAGAAATATATTTGTGTATATATATGTATGCATGTCTACATATATGTTCATGAATACATAGATACACATATATAATGTCAAATAAAATATATACAATAGTAGGAAAGATGGTTGGTTACAAAAGTTGACTTACTGTTGTAACCATTTCTAAATGATAATTTAATTGAATACATTATAATAACATCTGCTCCATAAAAAGGCCATAAAATAATATGAACAGAAAAGCAACAAATTCCTTTCAATGCCACCATTTATGAAATACAAATTATAAAAACACCAAGAGTTAAAATTTGGTCATTTTATCAGTAAGAAACAGAATCATCTCAGATATTTAATGAAAAAAGACATTTATATAAGAATCTTTCAGAAGGCCAAAGAAACACTTCTAGGTTTCATGTCCAGCTACACTACAGATGTGGGTGGCCAATGGAGTTATTGTCAATTAAATGGAAAAAAAGAACTCGGGAAGCCACCGCTGTAGTAGGTACCTCCTCATAACTTTGTCCTTTATATGAAGAAAGGTATCAACAAAACACTGCATCTTACTTGTCTCTCTGATATTACTTACTCCCAAATCAAATATTGTCCTGGTGCCTTTCCCACCACATTATTCATTCTAAATCAAGATCTAGGATCTAACTGGTAAAATCTAGATCACATTTAGAACTCTATGTAAAAACAAGTCAATAATATGGAGAATTTTATCTTTTTCACTTCTCTTGACTGGAAGAGGATTGAAAATGCCACTGAATAAGCCAACACACTGGTCATTATTAAAAGTATATAGGTCAATAAATGAATGGATAAATAAAGGGTCAATGAATAGGTGGTTGGTTAAATATGTACAAAGATATTGGTAGGTGAGTAGGCAGGCAGAAAGATAGATAAATAACAAACAATTGGCAAAATGAAAATATAGTATCCATTTTATTTCAAATAAATGTGTTAAAGTTAATTGCACTTGAAGCTTAGAGGAGAAAAAATGAAATAGAATTGAAAATGATGATGAGTCTCTGCAGACATCAAAAAGAAAGTAAATGTATGCTATGAACAACTTCTACATACCTAAATATGATGTATTACATGAAATGGACCAGTTACTTAACACATATATCTACTATAAAATAGATCATTTGCATAGTTCTAAAGCCAATAAAAAATTTAATGTGTAAAAAATGTTAAATTTAAGATATTTTTCTTTATGAGAAAATAACAATGTTTCTAAAGGAACTTTGAAAGTTGCAGTGAAGGATAAGCAGTTCTACATAATTTTAAGAGATTAAAGTCATTCAGTGGGGAATTTTATGATTTATTTACAGACAATATACAGTAACTTTATGTTATCAAAGATAAAGTAAAAAACCTATTGAATTTTCCTGTTTAGATAATTAGGATTTTATGTAGGTTTATAATATTTGCATTCTTGTTTATAATCCAAACTCCCCCAGGTATTGAGTCATTTTTTAGTGTACTTAGAATAAAATAAAAAGTATATGTTCTAGTGTTTGTTGTAATGAATTTTGACAAATACATACACTTATGGAGCCACCACCATAATCAAGACATAAATATTTTTCATATCATCTCAAGAGTGCACTCTTGCCCTGGCTGGTGTAGCTCAGTGGATTGAGCGCGGGCTGCGAACCAAAGCACCGCAGGTTCGATTCCTAGTCAGGGCACATGCCTGGGTTGCAGGCCAGGTCCCCAGTGGGGACCACATGAGAGGCAACCACACATTGATGTTTCTCTCTCTCTCCTTCTCCCTCCCTTCCCCTCTCTAAAAATAAATAAATAAAATCTTTAAAAAAAAAAAAAGAGTGCACTCTTACATTCTTTGCAGAATAGCCTCAATCTCAATCCTTAGTCACCAATAAGCTTTTTGTTATTATAGTCACCTTACATCTTTTGCTATGATTTTATATAAGCAGGATTATGTATTATACATTCTTTGGTGAAAATCTATTTTCTCTCAGTATAATGTTTTTGAGTCTCTATTCACATTATTCCACTAATTAGTAGTTGGTTCTTGTTTATTGCTGAATATTATCCCATTGTATGACTATATCTCAATTTGTTTACTCACTTACATATTGATGAACATTTAGGTTGTTTTGAGTTTTGGACACCTACAGTAAAGCTAATATAAGCATCCTTCATATACAAGTTGACTTTTCTTTTGAAAATATGTTTTTTTCAATTTCTCTGGTAAATACCTGAGTGTGTATTTTTTTAGTGATATGCCAACACCATACTGAATTTTATAGCAAACTATTTTTCAAAATATTTTCTAAAGTGATAGTTCTAATATTAACTCCCCCAGAGCAACGTATGAGAGTTTCACTGATCTATGTGTTTTCCACCATTTCTTGCCAGCTTTTTGAATATTAGTAATTGGAGCGGGGGTACACAGTGCTGTTTTTTATGTGGCTATAAGCTACACTTCTAATAACATTATTTTAAGCCCTTTTTCAAAATCCTTTTTCCCTTTTGAAAAAAATTCAGTGCTTTATTTTTTAATTATTTTTACATATATTTTATTGATAACAATATTAAAGTTGTCCCATTTCCCCCCTTCACTCCCCTCCACCCTGCCCACCCACTCCCACCCACATCCCCCCACTTTAGTTCATGTCCATGTGTCATACATATAAGTTCTTTGGCTTCTACATTTCCCATACTATTCTTACCCTCTCCCTGTCTATTTTCTACCTACCATCTATGCTACCTATTCTCTGTACCTTTTCCCCCTCACTCCCCTTCTCACTCCCCTGTTGATAACCCTCCATGTGATCTCCATTTCTGTGGTTCTATTCCTGTTCTAGTTGTTTGCTTAGTTTGTTTTTGTTTTTGTTTTAGGTGTGGCTGTTAATAATTGTGAGTTTGCTGTCATTTTACTGTACATGTTTTTCATCTTCTTTTCCTTAGGTAAGTCCCTTTAGCATTTCAAATAATAAGGGCTTGGTGATGATGAACTCCTTTAACTTGACCTTACCTGAGAAGCACTTTATCTGCCCTTCCATTCTAAATGAAAGCTTTGCTGGATAGAGCAATCTTGGATGTAGGTCCTTGCCTTTCATGACTTGGAATACTTCTTTCCAGCCCCTTCTTGACTGTAAGGTCTCTTTTGAGAAATCAGCTGACAGTCTTATGGGGCACTCCTTTGTAGTCAACTGTCTCCTTTTGTCTTGCTGCTTTTAAGGTTCTCTCCTTATCTTTAATCTTGGCAAATGTAATTATGATGTGCCTTGGTGTGTTCCTCCTTGGGCCCAACTTCTTTGGGACTCTCTGAGCTTCCTAGACTTCTTGGAAGTCTATTTCCTTTGCCAGAATGGGGAAGTTCTCCTTGATTATTTGTTCAAATGACTTTTCCACTTGTTGCTTTTCCTCTTCTCCTTCTGGTACCCCTATAATTTGGATGTTGGAATGTTTAAAGATGTCCTGGAGGTTCCTAAGCCTCTCCTCACTTTTTTTAATTCTTGTTTCTTCATTTTTTTCAGATTGGATGTTTCTTTCTTCCTTCTGGTCCACACTGTTGATTTGAGTCCTAGTTTCCTTCCCATCATTTTTGGTCCCCTGTACATTTTCCTTCATTTCACTTAGCATAGCCTTTATTTTTTCATTGAATTTGCGACCAAATTCAACCAATTCTGTGAGCATCCTGATTACCAGAGTTTTGAACTATGCATCTGATAGGCTGGCTACCTCTTCATCGTTTAGTTGTATTTTTTCTGGAGCTTTGATCTGTTCTTTCATTTGGGCCAATTTTTCGTCTTGACGTGCCTGTTATGTAGTGGGGGGCAGAGCCTTAGGTGTTCCCCCAGGCAGGGTAACCCAGTGGCTGGGTTGTGATGCTGTTTGGGGGAAGGGGTCTGAGAGGGAACAATGGTGCTTGCTCCACTCTCTGCCACATTTCAGTCACTTCCCCAGCTTCCCCCAAGCAAATTGGGCCCTTCTGGTGCCGATTCCCTTGTGGGTGGGTTTGTGTACATTCTAGAACTCTGTAGGTCTCTCCAGCGAACTTTCCTGTGAGGCTGGGAGTTTCTTCCACACCTCAACCCCCACAGGTGTTTTCAATCAGTGGTTTGAGGCTTTATTTCCCCACTCTGGGACCCTGGGTTGTGCCGTCTGTCCCGCTACCCAGTTTTGCCTGGTTTATCTCTGCACGAATGTGGGACCGCCCAGTCCACCAGCTGCCTTGTGTCCCCTTCCACAATCTGCCACCTTGCTGGGTCTGACAGCTGCTTTGCTGTGAGCCCTCTCCACCCCAGCTGCCTGACTCCGCCCCTCCTACTGGTCTGGATGAATGTGTCTTCTTTAACTCCTTGGTAGTCCTACTTCCATACAGTTCAATTTTCTGGCAGTTCTGGTTGTTTTTTGTTTCTAAATTGTTGTTGTCCTTATTTTGGTTGTGCAAGGAGGTACAGTGTGTCTACCTACACCTCCATCTTGGCCAGAAGTCAGCCCTTTATTTTTTAATAAATAAACTGAACTTTAACAAAGTCTCAAAAATCACTTTGTGAAGGAATTGTCACAGAGGCTCAGTTTCCAAAAATCTTATTTTATACATTGTATTTTCCTTGAAAATGATTTAGAATTAAACAGAACACAAAACTTATGCAAAATTAAGTTGATATTAATTTATGTTACATAATACAGTTCAAATTCTCCAAACCATACTGTAGAGCACACGAATTTTAGATTTCAGATTTAAAGCCTCCAAACAAGATTTTATTTTATTTTGTTTAAATTCATAAAGCTATGTTTAAAATTTATTTTTTATTTTTATTATTTTTAAACATTTTTTTATTGTTGTTCAAGTACAGTTTTGGCCCTTGGTAGGTTTTCTCCTGTGAAGTGTATTTAATTGTGTTCTGTATTCTCTTATTGAGTTTTATGAGTTATTAATCCAGTCTACATACTATTTCCCTTTCTGTGGCTACTCTTAATTTTCTTAATCTGTCCTTTGATAAGTACAAATTTTAATTTTGAAGTCACATTTTCAGTTTCCCCTTTATTTTATTTAGTTATTTGAGATATAAATCTCTAAATCAATGTCATAAAGGAAACTCTACATCTACCATAAAAAATGTATGGTCTTGGATTTTACACTTAGATTTAGAACACAGTTTTTAAATTGTGATTTAATTTTCATATAGCATTGCATTAGTTTTAGGAAAAACAACATAATGATTTGATATCTGTGTATATTTCAACATGATTTCCACAGTATGTTAACATGTATCACCTCAAATAATTAAAATTTTTATTCTTGTGGGTACAACTTTTAAGATTTACTTTGTTAACAACTATGATCCATTTTGAGTTAATCTTTGTTCAATATAGGAGATCTGTGCATAAGTTTTATTATTTGTGTGTGTATGTATGCATTTACAACTGGGCATACAATTGTTCTGGCACGATTTGTTATAAAAAAGATTATTCTTCATTGAATTGCCTTTGCATTTTTTAAAAAGCAATTTTTCATTACATGTGTGTGAATTTAATTCTGAACCACCTATTATCCCTGCAATCAATAAATGTCTTTTCTTTTGCTATAGCATGTTGTCTTGACGCAGAAGATTCACAAAACTTTTTTTTTTGGCAAGGAGCCAGCCACATTAGCTTACTGTTTTAGTTTATTGTAGACAGTAGGTATCGGCAAGGGATTTGTGGAAGTAGTACCCTCCTTACACTTTTTTATATTTTTAGCAGTTTCTACCTCAAGCATGTTTCACATATTCTTTTACATTTTACTTTTTTAAAATGTTTTAGTTTATTGTAATAAGAACACATGAGATCTACTCTATAAAAATTAGGTGTATAATACAGTATTGATGAATGGCAACAATATTAATTAATTTATTTATTTATTAGAATTGTGTGAGAACTTGTAAAATTTTAATTCAGAATAACAAATGAAGATATTCTTCATTTAGTAAATACTATAAAAATTGTCTTTTTCTCTTTCAGAATTGTGTTGAGTATTCTATGTCCTTTGTCTTTCCAATAAAATATTAAAACACTTTTCAATAACTATGAGAAATTTTCCTGATATTCAACATTTGGTTCGCTATTCTGTGTCTTTCGTCTGTCCATGAAAATTTTTCAATTAGTTTGATATCCACAAATAACTTTATGGAATTTTGATTATGATCATCTTGAATTTATAGATCAAGTTTTGAAAAAATATTATATGACATTATTGACGGTTTATAATATTTAGGAAGAAACCTATGCACGTAAATATTTCCCTATTTAGTTCATTTTTGATATTGTTTAACATTTTGTAGTTTTCTCATATAAATTTTAAAAATTATTTTATTGTTGTTCAATAAAATAATTTTTTAAAAAATGCAGTTGTCTGCATTTCCCCCACACCACTCTTTGCCACCCCAACCAAACCCATCTCCCTCCCTTGCTTCCACCCTCCCGCTTGGTTTTGTTCATGTGTCCTTTATAGTATTTCCTGAAAACTCTTCCCCCTATTGTCCCCTTCCATCTCCCGTCTGGCTATTGTTAGATTATTCTTAATTTAAATGTCTCTGGGTATATTTTTTTTGCTTTTTTCTTTTGTTGATTATATATATTTCATTAGACTTATAACAGGATTTCAATTGAGGGGAGTGCAATTAAGTGGTATCATATTTTTAAATTCAAATGTCATTTGTTTATAGATTATAGGAAAGTAATTAATTTTGTTTATTTACCTTGTATGCTGAAACCTTGCTACAAACACTTATTAGTTTAATAAAAATTTTGTCAATTCTTTTAGATTCTGCCTTGACAATTATGCTATCTATGAACAAAGACAGTTTTATTTTTCCCCTCCTTGGTGTGCATTCCTTTTTCTCTTTTTATTGACTTATTATATTAATTACTACTTCTATAACAGGTGTGGAACAAGGTCCAGAAGTTGGAGTGTGGGTTGAGAAGCCTTGAAACTCCCACTAACATGGCTGGGAGAAAGGGGAGCAGAGCAGGGTCATTGAGAGTTACTCTGCATATCTAAATATCTTGGCTAGTGTTTCAGTAATGTTAATGGCTGTGTCTGCCTGAGCCAGGGAGATGGACCTGACTTTAACTCCTGATGCATCTGGGAGGGGTCCCCTGGCTATAGCACCTGCGCAAGAGCAGGAAGGAGCTTTCCCTAAGTCACAGGGCTATGCCTTCCTGGTCTAACAATGGCAGCCAAGAAAGGCAGAAGAGACCAGAGTACTGGCAGGTGTAACCCTTTGTGGGAGGAGTCAGAAATGGGGTTACAAGGAAGATCCTTTGTGGGATTTAAACTGAAGCACACAGCAGCCATGTGTGGTCTCTTAACCATGTGTCTTGAAAAAGTGGTGGTCTTGGCCACACAGTTTGAAAAAAATGCAGAAGGACCCCCCTCTGGCCCCCTGTGAGACAGGGCCATACAGTTTTCAATTAATTGTAGGAGCCTAACTGAGCACAGACAAACTGGAGAAGCTGGAATATGGTAGGAAACCTTCCTAGCTAAGCTGCAGGCTTATGTTCTTCTAAGAGACAGTACCCCTAGCTGATTTGACAAAGGCTGGACCGTGTATTTATTGGTGTCCTTTTTGTTTCTAAAGGGTGTGGGATTTAACAGCAAAACCCTGCCATTGTTCTAAATCTGCCTAACTTTTAAACAAATAATTCCTTTTTTTTTTTCACCAGATTCTGGCATTGGGAGTCAGGGTTTTTTGGCAGCGGGTAACTGAACCTTAGTGTTTCTGTTACACTTCCAGTATGGTGTTCAAAAGGAATGGTAAATAGGGACATTTTCCCTTTATTTCAAATTGCATATGTTTTAGGAAAAAACAACCTAATGATTTGATATTTGTGTATGTTTCAACATGATTACCATAGTATATTAACATGTATCACCTCAAATAGTTATAATTTTTATTCTTGTGATAATTTTTGAGTTTACTTTGTTCACAAGTATGATCTATTTTGAGTTAATCTTTGTTTAATATAGGAGATCTGTTCCTAGGTCTGTTTGCTTGTTTATTTGTTTGTTTGCAAATGGGCATACAATTGTTCCAGCACCATTTGTTTAAAAAAAAATGTGATGCTTCCCTGAATTGCTTTTGCATTTTTGTAAAACATTTCATTTGATTCTTTCTAGTTTCCCTCTCTCTGATGACATTTACTCATCTGGTTTCACACGATTCATGTTTTTCCATTAGAGCTCTTAACATATTAATCATAGTTATTTTTAAATTCTTTTTCTGACCACTATTAATGTGCATCAAGCTGAATCTTATACTAATGCATGTTTTATTTGTTCAAACTGCCCTTTTTTATCATTAGCATATCTTATTTCTTGTTGAATTCCATACATTTTAATTGGATAATAACATTAAATTAAATAGGTCTTGAAGATGAGAAATTTTTTTTAGCCTGGAATTGAGTTGGGCTACAATTTGTTGTTTATTACATTGATTTCCACTTTTGTTTTTATAGTTACATTACCTAAACTTATTTTAAAGGGAAGAATGATATGAACTTCTAGAATAATAGAAACTTCAGGTTTTTGGACTTCCAGCCAAGCTGGAGGCATAGGTAGATACACTGTGCCCCCTCACACAACCAAAAAAGGACACCAACAAACTTAAAAACAAAAAACAACCAGAACTGTCAGAAAATTGAACTGTATGGAAGTCCAACAACCAAGGAGTTAAAGAGACATTCATTTAGACAGGTAGGAGGAACAGACATGGGCAGCTTGGGTGGAGAGGACTGTGGCAAGGTGGCAGTTGGAGGGCTAGGCTAGGCAGTGACTGTCAGAGTATTCATATTTCCATATGAATAAACTGGGAGAAAAAAGTAAGGAGTGAGACAGACTACGCAATCCAGGGTTCCAGCTTAGGGAACTAAAGCCTCAAAACCACTGAGTGAAAAAAACCTGTGGGGGTTGCAGCAGTGGGAGAAACTCCCAGTCTCACAGAAGAGTTCATAGGAGAGACCCACAGGGTCCTAGAAGGTACACAAAACCACCCACCCAGGAATCATCAACAGGAGGGATCAATTTGCTCGTGGGTAGCAGAGGAAGTGAATAAAAACCAGTGGAGAGCTGTGCAAACAGCATTGTTCCTTCTGGTATCTCTCCCTCTTATATGGCACCACAACACAGCGATGTTGGTTGCCCCACCTGGCAAATACCTAAGGCTCCACCCCATGCTACATAACAAGCATGCCCAGACAAATAAAAAAATAGCCCAAATGAAATAATAGATCAAGCTGCAAAAATAGAACTAAGCAATGAAGAAATAGCCAACTTACCAGATGCACAGTTCAAAACACTGGTAATCAGGATGCTCACAGAAATGGTTGGGTATGGTCTCAAAATAGAGGAAAAACTGAAGGCTATAAAAAGTTAAATAAAGGGAACCAACAGTGACAAGAAGGAAAGTGGGACTCAAATCAACTGCTTGGAGCAAAAGGAAGAGATAAACATTCAACCAGAACACAATGAAGACACAAGAATTCAAAAAAATGAGGAGAGGCTCAGGAACCTCAGAGACAACTGAGGTTCCAACATCTGAATAATAGAGGTGCCAGAAGAAGAGGAAGAGCAAGAAATTGAAAACTTATTTGAAAACATAATGAAGGAGAACTTCCCCAATCTGACAAAGGAAATAGACTTCCAGGAAGTCCAGGAAGCTTAGAGAGTCCCAACGAAGTTGGACCCAAGGAAACACACACCAAGGCACATCATAATTGTATTACCCAGGATGAAAGAGAGAATCTTCAAAGTAGCAAGAGAAAAGGAGACAGTTACCAACAAAGGAGTTCCCATACGACTGTCAGCTGATTTCTCATAAGAGACCTTACAGTCAAGAAGGGGCTGGAAAGAAGTATTCCAAGTCATAAAAGGCAAGGACCTGCATCCAAGATTACACTATCAAGCAAAGGTACCATTTAGAATGGAAGAGCAGATAAAGTGCTTCCCAAATAAGGTCAAGTTAAAGGACTTTATCATCAACAAGCCCTTATTATATGAAATGTTAAAGGGACTTATCTAAGAAAAAGAAGATAAAAAATAAACAGTAAAATGACAACAAACTCACAAATATCAACAACCAAACTTAAAACTCTGAAACAACAACAAAAAAATAGAAATAAGCAAACTAGAACAGGAAGAGAATCACAGAAATGGAGATTCCATGGAGGGTTATCAGCAGGGAGGAGGAGGGGAGAATGGGGTAACAAGTACAGGGATTAAGAAGCATAAATGGTAGCTACAAAAATAGACAAGGGGAGGTTAAGAATAGTTTAAGAAATACAGAAGCCAAAGAGCTTATATGTATGACCCATGGGCATGAACTAAGATGGGGGATGATGTGGGTGGGATGGGGAATGCAGGAGAGAGGGGAATAAAGGGGGATAATGGGACAGCTGTAATAGAATAATCAATAGAATATATTTTAAAAAGAAAAAAAGCACTTCTGTTTTTTAAATTTTAAATTGGAACTTCAAATAAATAACTTTCTTTCTCTTTCCTCAAATTGTATTTAATATTATAAATATCTATGCACCATCATGGGAATGTTTTTATTGTTCTTTAAATCAAAATATTTTGCATGTTTTCCTTATTTCTTCTTTACATAAGAAATATTTAGAATTTTAATTTTCAAATATTTGTAAAATTTAAGATATCTTATTCTTGATTAGTAATGTAATATTGCTACAATAAGAGAGTGCATTTTGCCTGATTTTAATTATTTTTACTTACTGATTCTTGTCTTATGACCCTGAATATGATCATTTTTGGTAATCACTGCAGGTACACTTAACAATATTGTCATTATAGTCATAATTTTCACCTAGTTGGAGTTTGTTGATACCATTGTTCAAATCTTCTATATGATGTCTGTCAGAAAAAGTTCAATCATTGTTAATATAAGGAGAATGGTTTGTGCAACATTGACATGCTGGTGGCCAAAGATAGTGGGCTGGAATGTATATGTGTGAAGAATGAACACTTCACTTTACTAGTCACTGGGGAAGGTCAATGCCAATTGAGTCAGCTAGTGTGCTGTGTACCTGTCACACTTAAAAAGACTGAATGAATAGAGCAATGTATCTGCATCAAATTTTATATTAAGGTTGAATATTCCTCTGAGGAAACTATTAGGAAGATTCAGAAGTCCACAGATATGGGCAACTGGTGATTGGCAGATCCATCATAACATGCCCACTCAGGTGTCATGTCTCATGAAGAGTTTTTTTTTTACAAAACATTAAATCACCCAGGTGACTCCGTACCCCTACAGCCCAGATTTGGCATCCTGTGACTCTGGTTTTTCCAAAAACTAAAATCACCTTTGAAAGGAAAGAGATTTCAGACTGTCGATGAGATTCATAGCAGTATGGGAAGGGACAACAGGTGGCGATTGGGAGAAGTATGTGAGAAACCAAGTTGCCTACTTTGAAGGGAACTGAAGCATAATTGTCCTATGTACAATATTTCTTGTATCATATCTTCTTCAATAAATGTCTCTTTTTCATAACATATGGCTGGGTTCTTTCTGGATGGACCATGTATTTTACTGAGACTTCTCTTTTTCATCTTAACTACTAAGATATATTATATAGAATGTGGAGCTAGGAGTGTGGACTTATCTCTTTTTATGTTAAGATCTATCAATTTTCATTTAATCATTTGCAAGCATGTTATTAATGTATATTTTTGAATAATTGCTGTTTTTAATTCTAAAACATTTTTCTTTTGATATAATTGTGTTATCTTAAGATATATTTTTAAAATATTTATTTATTTTAGAGAGGGGAAGGGAGGGAGAAAGAGAGGGAGAGAAACTTTAATGTATGGTGGTTGCCTCTCATGCACTCCTTGTTAGGGACCTGGCCTGCAATCCAGGCATGTGTCCTGATTGGAAATCAAACTGGCAACC
>CM052541.1:78574661-78612438 GCA_028533065.1 Trachops cirrhosus
AATAGAGTTAAGACACTCAATCTAGAAGTTGGGGGGTCGGTAAATTTTACTATGAGTTTTACAGTTGTGGTAGGACAAAGGCAACAATGGGTCACACGGAAAAAGAAGAATGTCTGAATTCAGTGGGTCAGTGGTGTGCAAATGCAAGGATGCTTCAGAGAACATGAAGCCATGAAATACAGCTGGCATGGAGTACAATGTCTGTAATGGAGGTTTTTTTAATGGAGGGTTACAAGGAAGATCCTTTGTGGGATTTAAACTGAAGCACACAGCAGCCATGTGTGGTCTCTTAACCATGTGTCTTGAAAAAGTGGTGGTCTTGGCCATACAGTTTGAAAAAAATGCAGAAGGACCCCTCTCTGGCCCACTGTGAGACAGGGCCATACACTTTCACCTGGTTTATCTGTGTGCAAATGTGGGACCACCTGGTCCACCAACCACCTTGTGCCCCATGCCCTTCCACAATCCACCACCTGTCTGGGTCTCCCAGCTGCTACCTTGTGCACCCAGGGTCTGCCAGCCACCCCTTTGCCAGGACTCCTTGTCTGCCCCTCCTATGAGTCTAGGTTAATGTGTCTACTTTAACTCCTTGGTTGTTGGACTTCCATACAGTTCAATTTTTTGTCCATATTGTTTGTTTTTTTGTTTCTAAATTGTTGTTGTCCTTATTTGGTTGTTTGAGGAGGCACAGTGTGTCTACCTACACCTACATTTTGGCCAGAAGCCATCGTAATTCCATTTTCTGTTTTGTAGTAAGGAAAAAAGTAAAATATTTTATATTAACCTTTTATTACTGACCTCCATACATTAAAATTAATTTCCTAATGCTAGCTGTATGTTATATTGCCTTTATTCTATATACCATTATACACTGTGTAAAGAGTCATAGTTCTATTTTTAAAAGAAAAATATTAACTAAATATTTACATTTATTATTGACACTATATTTCTAAATATGTCAATTGGGAATAGTGATTAATAATGATGAATGAAAAAGTCAATACAAACTTTAACACACTTTATAAATAAAAAAGTGCATTAAATAGTGAGCAAAATTTTATCAGTGGCACAATATGTGCATATATTTTGAATCTACTACTACAATCAAAGAGATACCTCTACTGGACAATATTGTTAACTAGGATAAAGTCTTAAGGAGTACAGAAACTTTGAATGTAATCATATGATTAACAGGAAAGCTGAACTTGATTATATTTCCAACACAAGATCCTGCTTCCATGTAGTTTTTGGTCTGCTGAATTCAGAAAGGACTGTGTGTGTCATTTAAAACAATTTAAAATAAGTTTATTTGATTTTTAATTAAGTGTATTGGGGATGGTGTTGGTTAAAAAGAGTATATAGGTTTCAAGTGTATAATTGCACAATTGTACAGTACGTCATCCATGTATGGCATTGTGTGCCCAAAATCTGAAGTCAAATCTTCTGTCACCATGTATTTGACCCCCTTTTTCCCTTTCAGATTTTTGAATAAATGATTTCAAATTTTGAAGTAGATACCCATAAGAAGGGTTACTGGGTTATATTGTTTTTTTATTCTTGATTTTTTGAGGAGCCTACATACATTTTTCCATAGTGGTTGTACCAGTTTACATTCCCATCAGCAATGAATAAGGGCTCCTTTTTCTTTGTAACCTCTCCAACACCATCCTGAACATGCCTGACCTTACATGTTTTCTTTCTTTCAAAGAAAAATCTGCACACTAAAAAAATCCTACTTGGCCAACTAAATCCCTTTTTTTTTGTTTATAACTTTATGTATGGTCCAAAAAAATGTTTCCATAGTAAATATAAAAACTTACTCCAACCTTTGACTTGTCACCAGTTTTGTTTTGTTTTGTTTTTGAGAGAATCACAATAGATCAGCATAGCTTAGAATTTTGGAAAAATCATAAGAATCTGGTGCAGCTACTGTGGAAAACACTATGGAATTTACTCAGAAAACGAGAAATGGAGCTGCCTTTTGACCCAACAATTCCACTGCTGGGATTATATCCTAAGAATGCTGCAACACCAATTCAAAAGAACCTATGCATCCCAAAGTTCATAGCACCAAAACTTACAATTGCCAAGTGTTAGATGCAACCTAAATGCCCATCTTTAAATGAGTATATCAAAGAACTAGGGTACATTTCCACAATGGAATACTACACAGAAGAAAGAAGGGGTTCCTACCGTTTGCAACAGCATAGATGGAACTGGAGAGCATTATGGTGAGTGAAGTAAGCCAGGCAGTGAAAGACAAATAATATGTGATATCACCTATAAGCAGAACCTAATCAACAAAACAAACAAGCAAACAAAATATAAATGAAATAAAGAACAAACTGATGGTAACCAGAAGAGTGGGGGAAGGGGGATAATGAGGGAAAGAAGGGAAAGAGTCATCAAGGAACATGTATAAAAGACCCATGGAAAAAGCCAAAAGGGAGTGGGACTGAGGGGAAAAGGGAGTGAGGTAGGTTGTGTGTGGGGGAGGGGATGGGGAAAATGGTGACAACTGTACATGAAAAATAATATACATAATAATAAATAAGTAAATATTTAAGAATATTTTAGGGTTTTGTCCTCTCTTCATGCTCATGGTGTTTTTATTGACAAGTGAGAAAACAGAAAGAGGTTAAACCCATATTTGATTAATTACAATATTTTGAGAAAAGGGGTTTAATAGAAGATAGAGATAATTATTTTTTCAGGAAACCAGAAGTTTCTGATAATTTGAAATTGATTTACTCAAAGTGGAAATGCACACCCACTGTGAATTATTCTGAAGGGTGTGTAATCTTCACTTGGAAACCTTCACTGGCATGATTAATCCTCTTTTGAACCAGTATATGTTTCTATGGCCTCCTTGATACCACCACTGCATTTTGCCCTTGTACTTATATGCACATCACATCATACATTTGCTTACCTGTTTGTCTCTATCAGTGATCTGAAATAGCAGCAGGCAAGAGAAAGTATCAACTGTATTAAATCCCCAGCTTCTCTTGTAGAGTCAGCCAGTGACCCAGCTCAATGGTTTGTTGAATTAAATAGGGCAGAACATAAACCAATTTCTTTCAGTTAAGTGAACCATCAAATTTTAGACTTTAAGAAACAAAAGAGCATTCTGCTGATATAGGAAGTAAAACATTTGAGGATAACTGCAGGTCAAGATACCTCTACTTGCTAAGATACATAATTTATAAAGTAAAAAAGGTAAAGTTAGTTATATCAACAGAAGGATAAAGGGAATAGTAGATATTTTATGAATATATACACTGTAATTTAGATGTGACTGCATTTTTGCAAAGATTGTTATCAAATACCTTTTCACATCAACTGCCTGAAATATAAACCCAACAGTAGTTTGTATTTAAATGAATTAAGAAAAACTATTTAGAAATTGACAAGTAAAACATATATTCTTAGTTTTTTTCTGTTAGAATGATTTGTCTAAGTTGATACAAAACTAGTCTTACTTGAGTACTACATTTATTGATTGCAATAGTTGGAGCCCACAGGTAAAAACAGAGAAGACTTCATTGTCTCAGTGTCCTTAGGACACTCTTGCTCACCCTCTCTCACATTTTTTTTACATGATTGATTCAATTCTGAGGCAGAAACTATTACAGTTATTTTTAACTTGGTACTTATAATTTCAGACTTCCATAGTAGCCCCAATAGAAAAGAGAGAGTATCTGAGCCAAAAGTTCTCAAAATCCTCCTTTTGGCTCTTTCTCCTGCCAGTTGTGCTAGTGTCTCATCTGTGACCTTTGAGGTGCCGCTAATGAGATAGGATACTCAGATATCCCTCATCACATGACAACTCCTGAGGCTGAGATAGAAGTCACAGAGATTGACATTGGAGTTCCTTGAAAAATTGGAAATCTGGCACTAGAAAAATGAATAGCTGTTGCTTGGAAAATAAAATTAACAAATAGTCACCAACTCATCTTATAGAATGCTGCCATTGCTAAAGTATCTCCTTTACTTAATCAAACTTTTAGCTTGTTAAAATAACAGACTCCTTCTACCCTTCTTCAGCACCACTGGAAACTAACTCTTTACTCATACAAATTATCATAATGTGCAAACTTCCATATCTGAATGCACATTCCCATGGCCTTCCTTCTGTAGAGAATACATTTACTGTATCTCTGTTTCTAGAGCTCATGATTCCCTCATTCCTTCTGTAAGGCTTTCTTTAAGTTTAAAGGTTGCATTAAGTATCCATTTCATTATTATAATCCTAAGCATACATATCTCACCCCTTGTAGCATAGACTTTTTTGTTTATACTACTTGACTATTAGTTCATTGGCTAAAAATACTAAGCTTTTTATCTCAAGACTTATCATAAACATTAACACATATTGCAGGTGCAAAATAGACCTTTCTCATGTATATACAGGATAATAATACTCCACTTAAAAGGATAATCTTGTGAAAATTAAGTCTATACAAGTTAATGTAACATATTTGCATTACTCCCAGTCATTTAAAGTATAACTCTCAATCCCAGTCAGTATGCTGTATCATTTTAATTCATTCTAACTCTGGGGATTTTGGAAGATTAGAAGTTGTTAGGCACTATACACAATCCCTTATTGCTATATTCCAGAGCTGTCTTAAGATCTCTTGAACACATATAATGTCATTTAAAATTTACAACAGAATTGTTAAGGAAGCATTGTTACCCACATTTTCTGATAATGAACAAAAAGTGCTGGGGTGAAAGGAGTGTGAGGTACTTACACAGAAGTGTCTTGACACCATTAGTTGATTGACTAGATGCAAAATACTTAACATCTTTAAGTCGAACTTCCCTTATCTGTGAAATAGACAAGAAGAGTAGCTACTTAATAAGTTGTAATAGGGATTGCAAAAATTTCTATGAAGTGTTTATTACAGTGTGTGTCACATTGTAAATCCTTAATAAATTCACTAACTTTTTTTTTTATTCCAGAGAGAGAGGAAAGGAGAGAGTGAGAAAAAGGAAATAGAAACTATAAACAAGAACCAGGAAGAAATGAAGAATACAATTTCTTAAATTAAAAAAAAAACTAGAAGGAATTACAAGCAGGCACAATGAAGCAGAGGACTGACAAAGTGAGCTGGAACACAAAGTAGAAAGAAATACCCAGGTATAGCAACTGAATAGAAAAAAGACACAAAATTTATGAAGATAGCTTAAGGGAACTGCAAGACAACATGAAACACAACAACATTAGAATCATAGGAATACCAGAAGGAGAATAAAAGGAGCAAGGTATAGAAACCCTGTTTGAAAAAATAATGCCAGAAAATTTTCTGAACTTGGAGAGGGGAAAATCCATGCAGATCAGGAAGCACAGAGGGTCCCAATCAAGATGAACCCAAAGAGGCCTACTCCAAAACACATGATAATCAAAATGCTTAACTTTAAAGAAAATGAGAGAACCTTAAAGCAGCAAAGGAGTAACAGATAATAACCTACAAGGGAGCTCCAATAAGGCTAAGAGCTGACTTTTGAACAGAACCACTATAAGCCAGAAGGCAATGGCAAGAAATACTCCATGTAATGAAAAACAAAGGCCTGCAACTAGATTATTCTACCCACCAAGGCTGTCATTTAAAATGTAAGTCAAAATAAGGGGGTTCTCAGAAAAAAAAAGGAAGAAAGAATGCACCTCCATCAAACCAACTTTGCAAGATATGCTAAATAGACTGTTTTAAGGAAATGAAGAAAAGAGTGAAAAATAGGAACACAGGTACAAAAGCAGAAAAATGAATAAATATGTATCAATAATAACCTTAAATGTAAATGGATTAAATGCTCCAATTAAAATACATAGAGTAGCTGAGGGATAAGAAAACATGACTGGCACATATGGGGCCTACAAGAGACACAACACAGAACAAAAGACCTGCACAGAATGAAAGTAAAGGGTAAGAAAAAATAATCCAAGCCAATGGGCAGGAAAAAAAAGTGGCATAGCAATACATACGTCAGACAAAATAGACTTCGAGACATACGCTATAAAAAGAGACACAGAAAGATAATTCATAATAATCACAGAAATAATTTATCAAGAAGACATAAACATTATAAACATATATGCACCCTACATAGGAACACCCAAATACATAAGTAAAATTTAGGAAGACTTAAAGAAATATATAGACAGCAACACACTTATACTGCAGAATTTTAACAATCTGCTGTCAAAAATGGATAGATCTTCCAAACAAATATCAACAAGAATATTGCAGCATTGAACAATGCCCTAGATCAAATGGCTTAGCTGATATATAGAGAACCTTCATCCCAAAGAAACAAAATACACATACTTTTCAAATGCATATGAAACATTTTTAAGGATAGAACAAATGATAGAACACAAAATAAATCTCAATAAATTTAAAATTATTGAAATCATGTCAAGCATTTTCTTAGACCACTAGGGCCTAAAATGGGAAACCAACCTCAAGGAAAAAACTCCAAAACACTCAGATTCATGGATGTTGAGTAGCATGCTATTAAACAGTGAATGGATTAATTACAAGATCAAGAAGAAATAAAAAATTTCCCAGAAACAAATGAAAATGAACACACAACAGTCCAAAAACTCTTGGGACACAGCAAACGCAGTCCTGAGAGGAAAGTTCATAGCAATTCAGGCCTATGTAAAAAAGATAGAAACATTTCAAACAATCTAACCCTGCATCTAAGAACTGTAGGAACAACAACAAATAAAGCCCAGAGCAAGTAGAAGGGAGGAAATAAGCAAGATCAGGGCATAATTAAGTGACAGAGACTAAAAGAAGAATTCAAATAATCAATAAATCCATGAGCTGATTGTTTGAAAAGATAAACAGATTGACAAACCTTTAAGAAAACTCATCAAGATCCAAGAGAACACAAATAAATAAAATCACAAATAAAAGAAGAGAGATTGTAAATGACACCACAGAAATACAAAGGATTGTAAGAAATTATACAAACAACAATATGTTGAAAAACATGAAAACCTGAATGAGATGGACAAATTTCAAAAAAACCATAATCTTCCAAAACTGAATGATGAAGAAGAACAAAGCCTGAATAGACCAATAACAACTGGTGAAATGAAAGCAGTAATCAAAAAACTTCTGACATACAAAAGCCCTGGAATGGACAATTTCACAAGAGTATTATAAAAAACATTTAATCAAGAGTTAAACCATATCCTTATCAAACTATTCAAAAAAATCCAAAAAGAAGGAAGACTACCAAACTCTTTTTATGATACCAGTGTCATCCATATCCTAAAACCAGATAAAGACACAACAAAGAAAGAAAAGCACAGGCCAATATTGCTGGTGAACACAGATGCTAAAATCCTCAACAAAATATTGGCAAGTGCATCCAGCAATACCATAAAAAGATCACACACCATGATAAAATGGGATTCATACCAGGTATGCAAGGATGGCATTATATTTGTGAATCAATAAATGTAATAAATCACATAAAAAAAAGAAAGACAAAAATCACATGACTGTATAAACAGATGTGGAAAAAGCATTTGGTAAGGTATAGCACCCATTCACAATAAAAACACTCAGCAAAGTGAGAATAGAGGGAGCATTCCTCAACATAATAAAGGCCATATATGAGAGACCCACAGCCAACCCCATACTCAATGTGCAGAAACAAAAAGAATTCCCACTAAGATCAGGAGCAGGACAAGGATATCTGCTTTTACCACTTGTATTCAACATAGTATCGGAAGTCTTAACCACAGTTACAAAACAAACAAACAGAAAAAAGAAACAAAAAGCATCCAAATTGGAAGGGAGGATATAAAGCTGTCATTGTTTTCAGATGGCATGATTGTGTACACAGAAAATCTTATATACTCCACCAAAAAAAATTACTCTACCTAATAAGTGAATTTGGCAAAATACAGGGTATGAAGTCAATATTTAGAAACTGAAGGCATATTTATACACCAACAATGAAATATTAGAAACAGAAATCAGAAAATAAATCCCACTTACTTTAGCAACAAGAAAAATAAAGTACCTAGGAAGAAATTTAACTAAGGAAGTAAAAGACCAATACTCAGGAAACTATAAAATATTGTATAAAGAAATCAAGGAAGACATAAACAAATGGAAGCAAGGACTGTGTTCATGGATGGGAATAGTTAACATTATCAAAATGCCCATACTATGTAAAGCAATTTATAGATTCAATGCAACCTTTATTAAAACACCAATGACATATTTAGAGATAAAGAACAAACATTTCAAAAATTTATATGGAACCATAAACAAACCTGAATAGCCACAGAAATTTTGAGAGAGAAGAACAAAATAGGAGGGATCACCATACCTAACATCAAACTATATTGCAAGGCCATGGCAATCAAAAGAGTCTGGTACTGGCACAAAAACAGACACATAGAACAATGGAACCTATAGAGAGCCCAGAAATAAACCCATGTCTCTGTAGTCAATTAACATTTAACAAAGGGGGCATGAGCATAAAATGGAATAAAAATAGCATCTTCAACAAATGGTGTTAAGAAATCAGTACAGTTACATGGAAAATAAATGAAACTAAACCATCAACTACACTATACACAAAATAAACTCAAGATGGGTCAAAGATTTAAATATAAGTTGCAATACCATAAAAGTCCTAGAGGTGAATATAGGCAGGAAAATCTCAGGTATTCCACCCAACAATATTCACCAACATATCCCCTAGAACAAGGGACATAAAGGAAACAATAAAATAATGGGACTTCACCAAAATAAAAAGCTTCTGCATGGCTAAAGAAGACATCAGCAAAATTAAAAGGAAACCAAACTTATGGGAAAGTATATTTGCCAATAATACCTCGGTCAAGGGATTGATCTCCAACATATATAAAGAACTCACATGACACCACTCCAGGGTGACAAACAACCCAATTAATAAATGGACAAAGTTCATGAACAGAGAATTCTCCATGGAGA
This sequence comes from Trachops cirrhosus, assembly GCA_028533065.1. NCBI lineage: Eukaryota > Metazoa > Chordata > Mammalia > Chiroptera > Phyllostomidae > Trachops > Trachops cirrhosus. The sequence continues at coordinate 78,583,652 of CM052541.1, forward strand.
ACGTACAGAGGGGCCAAAGACATAGGAAAGGATTCTCAGCATCACTAGCTATCAGAGAAATGCAAATTAAAACTACATGTAGACACCACTTCAAAATGGTCAGAATGGCCATCATAAACAATTCAAAAATCAACAAGTGCTGGCCAGGCTGTAGAGAAAAGGGAATCCTAGGCATTCTTGGTGTGAATGCAGACTGGTGCAGCCACTGTGAAAACAGTATGGAATTTCCTCAGAAAACTAAAAATGGAACTTCCTTTTGACCTGGAAATTCCACTGCTGGGATGATACCCTAAGAATTCGAAGTCACCAATTCAAAAGAACCTAGGCACCCCAATGTTCATAGCTTCACAATTTACAATAGCCAGGTGTTGGAAGCAACCTAAGTGCCCATCAGTGAATAAGTGGATAAAAAACTATGGTACATTTAAACAATGAAATACCATGAAACAGAAAAAAAGAAAGAGCTCCTATCCTTCCCGACAGCATGAATAAATCTGGAAAGCATTATGCTAAATGAAATAATCCATGGAGTGAAAGACAAATACCATATGATCTCACCTATATGTGAAATCTAATCAACAAAACAAACAAGCAAGCAAAATAGAACCAGAGACAATGAAATAAAGAACAAACTGATACTAACCAGAGGGGGAGAGGAGGGGATAACATGGGTGAAAAGAGGGGGTGTCATCAAGGAACAAGTATAAAGGAAACACGGCAAAGCCAAAGCATGTGTAGGATCGAGGGTGGGAGGTACAGATGGGTGGGTCAGGTGGGATTGATGTGGGGAAATGGAGACAATTGTACTTGAATAACAATAAAAAATAAATTAAAAAATTCATACCTGAAATTTCATGCAGTATATGATGTGTTGACTACCTTTAATTAAAGTCTAACAATCAATTATCAGTAATTTTCTTTCTATGTAAAAATTGGCAACTAACTGGATAAAGAAGAGAAGAGTAGATAAATAACTGCTTCAGTAATCAGTATTGAAAAAAGTAAAGGGAATTCTGAAGATTTAAGCATGAGTAAAAGAAGAGAGATAAAGGGGAGAAGAAAAGTTGCCCAATAATGATTACTTTCTTCATTATCTTTATGAGTATATCAATGGTGGGCCTTAGCCTTAGAATAATGGAAGATAGCCTGAAGAAAAGGGTGGGGTGACATAAGGGTTGCTGGATGTGGCCAGAGGGAGAAAAATGGGAACATCTGTAATAGTGTAAACAATGAAAATAAAGTTAAAAGATTAATTTTACAATAATACACAAAAAAGAAAAATTTTAACAGCCTGCTTTGTATAAATGTATTTCAACATATGGCCATCACCTCATTCACTAACAATATGCAGAAAACCTTTCACTAAGAAATTTGATAACATTTGCCAAAACTCTTTGTGTCTCTTATACTTCCTCTTCTCCTTGGTAAGGGTTAAAGTCTTATACACATGGCACTGAAAAGGAGTCTGGAAATCTTCCCCTTTCTTGTACTGCAGAAGTAGTGCTAAATGATTACCTTTGCCAGGTTATTTTTTTTTATTTCAGTTACTAAAATGTAACATATTATAAGATGCATATGAGGTGCTAGAGGTTATTGAAAATATTATTGATGTTCTCTTGCCCCTGGTCTCCCACAGGCACAGAGCACAGTAATTTTGCCTTTGGGAGGCACTAATATAACTCAAGCAATGGATTCTAATAGTTTTATTTATGTAAATTACTATAGCTCATTTTATTTGCTATTGAAATATCATTTGTTTCATCTCTTTCTTACTTCTGGTTGTTTAGAGTACAAATTAATTACTTGTGAATCAGGGCTGATATTATTGAAAGTGAGTCCCTATTAATAAATTACATGAAAATACATAATTAATTAGTTAACCAGTTTTGGAGTAATAAAAACTGTCCTTTGAGAAAATAAGAATATAATCCAATCATGTTTTTAATGGCCTTCAGGATTAGCTGCAATTATTTAGAATTTCTTAGTTTTTCCTATATCATACAAGTGAAAAGTTTTTTAATCATATTTTATGAACACATGATTTAGGGTTTTAGCTGAGTTATCAAAAAAGGGAACACTTGACTAAGCAGAGAAGTTGGACAGTGAATACCTTAATTGTATTTCTAAAGCTGTCACCTCTGATTGTTTGTTTCTACTCATTAGATGCTAGGTTTATCTCCTTAAATAAGAGTGAACTTAGTGGGCTATGATACTTTTAATTATGTGTACAATTTTTGTCTACTGTGTTCTCAACACAGTCATGCTCTGCACTGTACAGAAAGGTCCACAGGTATGATGTAATTTTGCAAGTATACTGGAATCACTGCTGATCTGAGTTGATTAGCTGTTCCCATTAGTCTTTAGATCTAACACATCCTAGATTACATGATCCTGACTTTTACCCCAACTGCTAAATGTCATCACAATCCTCTTCGACTATTGTGTGCTGAAAGAACCCAAGCTGCACAAGGCCTTCTGGGGAAATTAAACACTGGTAGGTACTGTGAGTCATTGCAAGATAATGAGCATTCAGTAAAACTAAAAGAAATGAAATATTAAAATAGGAATAAGGCAAGAATACATTCTGAATAATGGGAAGATGGCAATAACAATAATATTAGCTTCCTACCATAATTCATGGGCTTGAGTATTATTAATCCTCCACAAACATAGCAAAGTTAAGACTAATTCCTTCAGAATCCAAGATGGCAGTGGAGTAGGTGAAAGTTACACTCACTGCTCCCATGAACAAACTGGAATTACAATTCAAATATAGAACAATCAACCTACACAAGTAACTGAAGGCTAGTTGAACAGAAGTCTTATAACCAAGGATTTACAGAAGTTAAATTGAGACTGGGGAGAAAGGAAGGAGTACAAAAAGGGCTGACCCCACCTCCATATGCACCCCCTGAGAATATGGAGACAATGATCTGATGCAAAGTTTCCCCCTGAGGAGTTCAGGGTCTTGACTCCAAGTGAGACTTCTAAGCCTAGAACACCAGTGCCAGGAACAGGCACCCATATAGCATCTGACTGTAAAAATCAGTGGGGATTCTATCTGCTAGGGAGAGACTGGAGTTTGTTAGAAACCCAGGTGCCCTCTTAAAGGGCCAATGTGCAAAATCTCACTCAGACACTCACTCTGGGTTCTAGCAAAGAAAGGGCAGTTCAGAGTGGATGAAAGTCATGTGAGGACAGACTGGGTCTGTGGCTGCAGACAGAGACCTGAAAGGAAAGCCACCAGGGCCCTTGTGCTAAGTTCCTGTCTTACATTGCTCACAGATGCCATTTTTCTTGGGATAAACACGGTGCTCCTCTCCATTTGGCATCAGCATGGGAGAATGCAACAGTGTTATCCTGTCCACTCTCTGTCACCTCACCCTGCCAAATTCATGCCCTTTCAAGGAGTCAGCTGTCTAGAGCTGTGTCATAGATGTTTGGGAAGATTCAGGGGGTGTCAGAGACTGAGCTGTGCAACTCTGGGGTGGGGACCATTCTCCCTCTTCTCACTGATGCTGCCCTATCCCCATGAAAGATTCACTAGCCTTAACATCCTGACTCCTGATGACCTGGCCCTGGTAAACTAGGGTTCTTGAGAAGGTCTGGCCAAAATCAAGGACAGAATGAACTATGTGGCTTTAGGGAGGAAGCCATTTATTCCTTGCATGGCTGACTGATACCACCATTCTTGTGCAATGCCCTCCATCCACATGGTCAAATCTATGTCTTTGGGGGCCTGATGAACATTTCTGATCTCACCATGACAACTCCCTGAGACCATGCCCCACTATAAAAATATGAGGGCACTTCATTGTTAGCAGCTGACCTTGGTATACCCTGGGATTATTTCTGAGTTGCCTCAGACCCAGCACTGGCACTAAGTTTGAATGTGTATCAATATGGTAAACACCACTCACCCCTACCTTTGCAACTCATGTATTGCCACATGGTCTTTCTATGACTAACAGGAAGTTGACAGGTGGATGCATTAAAGGTGGGTCTCAGAGTGACTTGAGTCTCTTTCTAACTTGGTGTGCAACTTGGACTTTCCCATACACAGGGAGGGCCAACAATTAAGACTCAAATACAAAGGAGGGCTCATATAACCCACACAAGGGACATTCCTGGAGAACTTTGTTTGGGTAATCAGGAACTCTTTGCAATTGAACCCCACAGGACACCTTTGTCTGGGACCCCTTAAAACAAGTCTCAGATATGTGGGGGAATGGTCCTTCTTGCCAACCCTCTGTCACCAGAGCTCCCTGTAATGTGAGTAATAAAGGAAATGTCTCTTCCATCCAGTCCTCCTTGTGGAGTTTTCAGCTTACCAGAATGAACAGACAAGATCCTAAGGCTCGACCTCCTTTGTTACAGTTAGTGTCATTGGCAGGACTTCCATATCCCAAAAATCTCTGTTTTGAGTTGAATGTAGATGAAGACAAACCCAGTGGGGAATAGCAGGGGAGAATGGGAAATGGTTCAGGTAAACCCAGGGTGTTGCACCAGGTTTGGGGGTATGCCCCAAATGCTCCTCTAGGTCTTGCAAAAGACCTGCACAGGGCAAATAAATAACCAGCTAACAGAAAAGTAAGGTAGTTAGAGGGTGAACTTAAGTTAGAGAGGAAAATTAGGAGATAAGCTATCCTTGAAACTTTGTCTTTGCTTTAAATATTGTTCTAGTATCTCTTTTGGCCAAAGGTCTAGTGAATGGGAAGCAGATATTAATTTAGAAATTAAAAGCTTCTAGAAGGAGCACAGATAATTTTTTTAAGTTGATAAAGTGTAGACTGTTTCTGTAGAAGGGTTCTGAGGCTAATAAAAACCAACATGCCTATATTCCTCTCCTCTCCAAAACTCAAAAACCAAAGTCAGTCTGTCTATTTATTTATTTATTTATTTATTTATTTATTTATTGTTGTTCAATTATAGTTGTCTCTATTTTCACCCCAGTACAATCCACCACACCTCCCCACCTTTGACTTTGTCCATGTGTCCTTTATACATGTTATTGATGACCCTTCCCCCTTTCCTCCCTTTATCCCTTCTCCCCTCCCCTTTGGTTACTGTCAGTTTGTTCTTTATTTCAATGTCCTTGGTTATATTTTGCTTCTATGTTCATATTGTTGATTAAGTTCAACTTATAGGTGAGATCATATGGTATTTTACTTTCACCACTTGGCTTATTTAACTTCGCATAATGCTCTCCAGATCCATCCACGGTGTCACAAAGGGTAGGAGTTCCTTCTTTATTTCTGCTGCCTAGTATTCCATTGTGTAAGTGCACCACAGTTTTTTGATCCACTCATTTACTGATGTGCACTTAGGCTGCTTCCAGCACTTGGATATTGTAAATTGTGCTGCTATGAACATTGGGGTGCATAGGTTCTTTTGGACTGGTGTTTCAAGATTCTTAGGGTATAAGCCCAGCAGTGGAATTTCTGTGTCAAAAGGCCATTCCATTTTTAGTTTTCTGAGGAAATTCTATACTGTTTTCACAGTGGCTATACCAGTCTGCATTCCCACCAAGAGTGCACTAGGTTTCCTTTTTCTCCACAACCTCTCCAGCACATGTTTGTTGCTTTGTTTATGATGTCCATTCTGACCAGTGTCAAGTAGTATCTCTTCATGGTTTTAATTTACACCTTTCTGATAGCTAGTGATGCCAAGCATCCTTTCATATATTTTTGGGCCCTCTGTATGTTCTCCTTGGAAAAGTATCTGTTCAGGTCCTTTGCCCATTTTTAAATGTTTGCTTTTCTTCCTGGAGTGGAGTCCTGTGAGTTCTGTATATATTTTGGAGATCAAATCTTTGTGGTATTATTGACAAATACACTTTCCTATAAATTTGGTTCCCTTTTTACTTTGCAAGTTAACCATGACAATAATAAATCATAGGAATATGGCAAAATGGATTAAGACCAGGGAATAGTACTACATGGGATTTAGATTAACAATAATATAATATTAAATACATAATTTAAATAAAAAAGAATGAAAATTTAAAAAACAAGAGTAGTGTGTTATTAGAACATGTGTGAAGTTAACCAAGGAAAACTAAAGTGCAATATGAAAGGGAGAATAAAGAAAACAATCAAGTAATGAAATCAAACAAAAGAAAAACTATTTGAATGAAAAGAAGAAAAATTAAGAAAATATGCAAGTTTTGAAGGACAGCAAAATGATATTTGTCTCAGCTGGTGTTCACCTTTTGACTTCATCTGGATTGTGTCTGATTTTCTCAATACAGGTCTTACTATTTTATTTGTCCCTTTTTAAGCATCTTCTGCAACCTTTGGCATCCAAACTTCATATCATCTGGGATTCATTTGAAGTTGGGAATCCCACTTTGAAGTTGGCCATTCGCTTTGATCTTGGAAAGACTGGCTAGGTGTCCCAGTTGGGTGCAAAAACAAATGGACTCTGCTTCCACCTACCTCACTGCCATCTTCCCGGCCCCTCCCAGAGTCTGTCTTTGAAATGCAAATGCCTGTTCTCAATCACTTAATATGCAACCTCTTAACCTGGACCATCTCTAAATATTAAATTTTTTGGAAGGTAAATTTTATTAGAAAGGTTGAGAAAAAAAACGACCTCAGCTATATCTGATCAAATCAATTAATTTCAGCTATTCCTTTCTAAATTAGTGAATTTTGAATAAAGTTATTGGATTTCTAAATATTCCGAAATACTAAACCACTGCTAGACAAGTGTTGGGTTCAACAGCTTTTGTCTTTTGTAGCATAGAGGTTATAGAGTGGATTTGGAGCTATGAATAAGTGTCATGTTAATAAATGTCTTGGTAGAAAGATGGTAGAGGAGTGAATGAAAGTCACACTGACCTTCTCCCAGGACCAATCTGGAATTACAACTCAGTTGTGGAGAAACCACCCAGAACAAACAACTGAGCAATAACCAAAGAGAACCATATAACTTTGGACCCACAGAACCAGCTTCAGGAAAGTGAGACAATTAAACAGCCAGTTTGTCTGGTAAGGGGTGTGGTAGAGACTTGAGAGGGCTCGCTGGGCACCCACAGACTGCAGCACAAGCAAGACAATTAAGCAGCCAGTTGAATCCTCCAGAAAGATTGGGGTCTAAACCCTATGCTAGGATCCCCAGCCTAGAACACCAGAGTCCAAAAAGTACACAGATAATAGCCAGTGGTGAAAAGCAGCAGGGCTGCTCTCTGCCAGAGACCAACATTTGGAGACACAAGGGCCATTTAAAGAACCAACACAAAAATTTTCATTTGCAGCCACTTACCCAGGGCTCCGGCAAAGGAGATGACAGAATGGGCTGGAGATGCCTGAGGAGAGACGGTGCATGGAAGCCCTAAGGGGACAACTGAGAGAGTAGCTGCAGGGATCCCAAGGCTCAGTCATCCCCCAGATGGCAGCTGCCATTGTGCTCAGGCAGACCATTCCCCTATGACTGGCAATAGCCTGAGAAGAAAGAATGGCTCAGACCCCAGGACAGTCTCTACCCTGGCCCTTTACTGCTTAAGCTTGACTGCTAAGTCCTAGTGACCAGATGGACAACCAAAGAGGACACCAAGAGACAGTAGATCACTGACAAAGGAGGGGCAGAGTGGACTAGAGAGACTTGAGGAGAGACTGGGGACAGAGGTTTTGGAGAGAGAACTGAGAAAGTAGCCACTGGGTACATATGGGGTGTTGAGCCAAACCCCATATGCAGCAACCATCCTGCTCAGGCAGACCACTCTCCTCTGAGCAGCAGCAACCTGAGGGGAAACGATAGCCTCCCCTCCACCCAAGGAGGGATTCAGCCCCAACCTATGGTGCTTAAACCTGACTGCTGAGTGCAGAGGGACCATATTAACATTTAAAGGAGACAGCCATGACATCAGATTACTTCAACAGACTGCCTAAGGTTAGAAGAGGTCAATATTTGGCATCACCAGAGACAAATCCAGAAAATAAAAACAAAAACAAAAAAACAGTGGTAAATACAACAGGCTACCAAGATGAAAGCCACTGTGGTCTTCTTCATGATTTGCAATATTTACTTTCTTGAGTAGCTTTATAATGTTCATTTCTTGTCCAGCGAGTTTGGATATAATGTCACTAGATTTTATACTATAGTGTATTTCAATTCACATATTTTGCCCCTCCCTTCTCTTAGCAAATTTTACCTTTCTCCTTTCTTACAATATTTTCATTTCAAATTTGGTTTTCTCTCTAGCTGCATCTTGTTTCCATACTACACTCTTTCTATTTCTCCTCTGTCCCTACACTCAAAAAGAATTTTCTTGTCAAGGGTCATTTCACATCCTTTTGCCCAGCTCTTAAAATACCTGTGTTCTCTCTACACTTATAACAAACTTTACTTGTTGATTGTGGGTAGGGTAGTTGTTGTTGCATTGTTTTTTCAAGATTATCTCTAGAGTTTCACTTATTTAGTATTTCAAATAACAAATTTTACTGGACCCCTTGCCCACTCTTTTATTTAATTCAAATTTTAATTCTGCTGTCTTAGACTGTTTTTTCTTTTTCTTTTTGTCTCTCTTCTATTTCTCTTTCATCCTGCCATTTATTTTTCTTTATTCTCCTTTTTTCTTTTCCTTTGTATCCAAAATTTTAATTTTCCCCTCCATTACTCTAGTTTTTATTCCTCACACCTAGTATTTCATTTCCTCTCCCTCCATCATTACAAAATCCCTTCCCATTCCTCTAAATGTCTCTTAGACTTTTCTTTGTTTCTTTTCCTCCCTTATTCCCATACCACCTATATTAATTTTAGCTAATTTGTTGTTGATTGTACTCCGGTGGATCTTTCTCTCCAATTCGGCTCTTATATTTTTTTAATAATTTAATATTTTCCTTCCTTTTTCTTTCTCTCTCTCTTTATTTCATTTTATACTATTTTAATTTCTGATTAAACCTAATATTACACACTTTCTTTCTCATACTCCATTCTGCACTCGTCATTCCATTTCTTTTTTTAATGAGGTAAACTTTACCTTCTCTCCTTCTGTTGCTCCAACTCCCAACTCTTACTAGTGCTCCTTCCTCTACCCTTTCAAAATCATTCCTCTTTCACTAGGTCATCTGATACCCACTCTCCTTTCTTATAATAGTCTTAATCTCATTACACCCTTATTAATACTGGTTCATTTGCTATTGATAGTAGGACTGTGAGGGTAGCTATATTTGCAGGTGTGGGTTTGTTTCTTGGGCTCTGTGGTTTTGTTCAGGCAGCACCTGCACACCAGCACACAAGACAGGGTTGTTGAAATAACCCTTAGTCAACTAGTGGCAGGGAAGGACCCAAGAAAGATTGACCCAATAACAATCAAAGCCCAATTACAATCAGAAAACCAGCATAAAAGGCATAAAAAAAAATAACAAGAACATCAAGTTCAGGTAATGAAGGAGACTGTTCCACTGAATCTCACAGGACCATAGAAGTTTACATCACAAACTCAGAAAGTCAAAACAGATCAATTTAAGAAACATAAGCAAACAAGAAGAGTCCCAGAAGCAATGGGAAGACAAAGAAACAATCCCCAATCAAAAAGAAAGGAGGAATCCTTAGAAAGAGTGATAAATGAAATAGAGTCAAGTTAACTATCAGATATGGAGTTCAAAACAATGGTTATAAGGAAGCTCAATGAACTCAGTGCAAATTATCAAAACTACAGGGAAATTATGAGGAACTTACTGCAAACTATATCAGCATAAAAAGGACATATAAACAATCAACAAAGGCCAAGAAGAAATGAAGAATACAATTTCTAATTTAAAGAACACAGTAGAATGAATCAAAAGCAGGCTCAATGAAGCAGAGGATTGAATCAGTGAGATGGAGGACAAAGTAGAAAAAAAAAACCCCTCCCAAAAAGAGCAAGAAAAAAAAAAAGAATGAAGAGGGGTTAAGGTAAATGCAGGGCAACATGAAATGGAATAATATGTGTATAATAGGGATACTAGAAGAAGAGGGGCAAAGGATAGAAAATCTGTTTGAAAAGTAATGCTGGAAAACATCCCTAATTTGATGAGAGAAGAAGCCACACAAGTCCAGGAAGGTGAGAGGGTCCCAATCAAGAGGAACCCAAAGAGGCCCACTGCAAGACACATCATAATTAAAATAGCAAAATTTAAAGACAAAGAGAGAATCTTAAAGGCAGCAAAGGAGAAACAGGAAGTAACATACAGGGGAACCCTGATAAGGCAAGCAGCTGAATTCTCAACAGAAACATTACAAGCAAGAAGATAATGGCAAGAAATATTCCAAGTATTGAAAAACAAAAGCCTGCAACTGAGACTACTTTATCCACCAAGGCTTTCAATTAAAGTGGAAGGTGAAATAAGTTGTTTCCCAAACAAAAGAAGGCTAAAGTGAAGACAAGCAAATGAGAAAATATTGTGCTTTACACATATAGTCTTTATGTGTATGAGTTGTATATGATTTTCGTTTGGCTGTGTATTACATATGGTACATTTTCTGCCTCTGGATGGCATTAGTAAGGTGCAATATATTATTGGCCTAAAGAAATTAAATACGTATATAAATTAAGCAGGATTCTGTGGTTTGGACAAATTATTTTATGTGACAACTAGTTTTAAGTTTAAATAATATCTTTTGAAGTTATTACAATAAAAATATGTTGTCTTACAAAAAGTTTATGTTATAGTCTTACGGTTAAGTTTATTTGAGAGCCTTCCCAAATTTAACATTCAGGAAACATTAAAAATGTTTGTTGTTGTTCAGTTACAGTTGTCCCCATTATTCACCCTGTTGCTCTCCCATGCCCCATCCAACCTCTGTTCCCAGATATAATCCACACCCCACCCTCCTTGTCCATGGGTCCTTAGCATATATCCCTCTTCTTTCTCCTGTTAGAACCTTCCCCTCTTCCTATTGTTCACTGTCAGTTGGTTCTTTATTTCAATGTCTCTGGTTCTTTTTCGCTCTTTTATTTGTTTTGTTGATTAGGTTCCACTTATACGTGAGATCATATGGTATTTTTATTTTACCACCTGCCTTATTTCACTAACCATAATTCTCTCTGGTTCTTCCCATGCTGTCATGAAAGGTAGGAGCTCCTTCTTTCTTTCTGCTGTGTAGTGTTGCATTGTGTAAATGTACCACCTTTTTTTATCCACTCATTTACTAATGGGCACTTAGGCTGTTTCCAGCACTTGGCTATTGTAAATTGTGCTGCTATGAACATTGGAGTGCATAGGATTTTTTCAATTGGTGTTTCTTAGGGTATAATCCCAGCAGTGAATCACTGAATCAAAAGGCAGTTCCATTTTTATTGTTTTGAGGAAATTCCATATTGTTTTCCACAGTGGCTGCACCAGTCTGCATTCCCACCAACAGTGTAATAGGGTTCCCGTTACTCACAACCTCGTCAGCACTTACTGTTTGATGATTTGTTGATAATGGCCATTGTGACTGGTGTGACGTGGTATTTCATTGTGGTTTTGATTTCCATCTCTCTGATAGCTTCTGATGTTGAAAATCCTTTCATTTATCAAAGGGCCCTATGTAGGTTTTCCTTGGGGAAGTGTCTGTTCTAGTTATTTGCTCATTTATTAACTGGATTGTTTACCTTCCTGGTATGGAGTAGTGTGAGTTCTCTGTATATTTTGGAGATCAAACCCCTGTCTACAGCATCATTGGCAAACATGTTTTCCAATTAGTTTGGTTCCCTTACTACTTTGCTGAAGTTTTCTTTAGATGTGTGGAAGCTTTTAATTTGATATAGCCACATTTGTTTATTCTTTCATTTATATCCCTTGCCCTAGAGGACATGTCAGTGAAAATATTGTTGCATAGGATAAATGAAATTTTTCCTGCTTATGTTCTCCACTAGGAATTTTATGGCATAATAATGTATATTTAAGTATTTTATCCATCTTGAGATTATTTTGGTGTATGGTGTAATTTTTGTGTCTAGTTTCATTTATTTGAATATAACTGTCCAGTTCCCTAACAATGTTGGTTGAACAGACTATTTTTACTCCATTTTATATTTCTGCCCCCTATGTCAAATACTAATTCACCATGAGTCTTCAATTTATTTCTGGGCCCTCTATTCTGCTCCATTTGTTGATTTCTCTGTTCTTATGCCAGTATCAGATCATTTTTATTGTCGTGGCTTTGCAGTATTGTTTGATATTAGATATTGTTATCTCTCCTATTTTGTTCTTTTTTGTCAAAATCATTGAGGCTATTCAAGGTTGTTTATGGTTCCATATAAATTTTAAAATGTTTGTTGTATATCTGTTAAATGTGTTGTTGGTATTTTAATAAGGATTGTGTTGAATCTATAAATTGTTTTGGGTAATGTGGATGTTTTGATGACATCAGTTCTTCCAATCCATGAAAATGGATGCTGCCATTTATTTTTTTTCTTTCTTGATTTCTTTCTCCAGTGTGCTGTAGTTTTATGAGCCCATGTCTTTTACCTCCTTGATTAGGTTTATTCCCAGGTAGTTTTATTTTTGTCATTGCTATAGCAAATAGAAATTTTTTTTCTTATTTCTCTTTTTGATATTTCATTGTTGGTGTACAAAATGCCTTTGGTTTTTTTAATATTGATTTTGTCTCCCATCATTTTGTCAAATTCACTTATTAGATCAAGTGGTTTTTTGATGAAATCTATAGGGTTTTCTGTGTACACTATCTTGCCATTTGCAAACAATCACAGTTTTACTTCCTCCTTTCCAATTTGTATGCCTTTTATTTATTTTTCTTGTCTGATTGCTGTGGTTAGACTTTCAATACTATGTTGAATACAAGTGGTGAAATCAGATACCCTTGTCTTGTTCCTGATCTTAGTGGGAAAACTTTTAGTTTTTGCCCATTAGTATGATGTTGTCTGTAGATTTCTCATATATGGCATTTACTATGTTGAGGTATGCTCCTTCTACTATCACTTTGATGAATTTTTTTTCATAAATGGATGCTGTGCTTTATCAAATATTTTTCACCATCTATTAATCTGATCATATGATTTTGTTTTTGTTTTGTTTATGTGATGTACTATGTTTACTGATTTGTGAATATTCTACCATCCTTTCATCCCTGGATGAATCCCAGTTGATCATGGTATATGACTTTTTAATGTATTGCTGAATGCAGTTTGCCCATATTTGTTGAAGATTTTAGCATCAATGTTCATCTGTAATATCGGTCTGTAGTTTTCTTTGTTGTGTCTTTATCTGGTTTTAGAATTAGCATGATGCTGCCTCATATAAAGTTTGGGAGTCTTTCTTCTTCTTGGATTTTTTGGAATGGTTTGAGGACGATAGGTGTTTTCTCTTCCTAACATGATTTGTAATATTCTCCTGTGAAGCTGTCCACTCCAGGGTTTTTGTGTGCTGGGAGTTTTTCGATTACTTCTCCAGTTTCACTAGCTATTATTGTCTCTTCAGGCTTTCTGCTTCTCATGATTCAGTTTTGGAAGTTAGTATGTTTGTAGAAATTTGCCCTTTGCACCCAGGTTTTCAAATTTCTTGGTATGTAGTTGTTCACAGTAACTTCTCACATTCCTTTGTATTTCTGTGGTGTCAGTTGTAATCTCTCCTCTTTCATTTTATCTAGTTGGGTCCTCTCTCTCTTTCTGTTTTATGAGCCTGGTTAAAGGTTTGTTGATTTTATTTATATTTTGAAACAACCATCTCCTGGATTTATTGATGTTCTGAATTGATCTTTTAGTCTGTACATCACTTAATTCTGCTTTGAACCTGATTATTTCCTTCCTTCTACATGCTCTGGGCTTTGTTGTTGTTCCTCCAGTTCTTGTAGTTTTAGCGTTATGTTGTTTATTTGAGATGTTTCTGTGCTGTATAGGTAGGCCTGAATCACTATGAACTTCCCTCTCAGGATTGCCTTTAACTTGTGGCATATGTTTTGGGCTGTTATGTGTTCATTTGTTTTGCTCCCAGAAACTTTTTGATTTCTTCCTTGATCTTTTTGCTAACCGATTCATTTTTTTTAAGATATGTTATTCACAGTCCATGAATTCCCCTGTTTTCATTTTTTTTTCGTTAGGGTAGGTTTCTAGTTTCAAGTCTTTGTGATCCAAGAATATGATGATATCATTTCAATTTTCTTGAACTTCTTGAGGCTTGTTTTGCAATCTATCATGTGGTGTATCTTTGAGAATGTTCCATGTGCATTTGAAAAGAATGTATATTTTGCTTGGGTATATATTTGTTTGGGTTGAAATCTTCTGTGTATACCAATTCAGCCCACATAATTTAAGGTGTCTTTCAGTGCCACCATATCTTTATTGATTCTTGGGTTGGAACATCTGTCTATTGTTGATAATAGCATGTTAAATTCCTCACTATAAGGGTATTTATGTCTTTATACTTCTTTATATCCTCCAAGATTTTCCTTATATATCTGGGTGCTCCTACCTTGGGTGCATATATGTTTACAATGTTTATGTCTTCTTAATCAATTATTCCTTTCAGTATTATGAAGTGACCTTGCCTATCTCTTTTAATGGACTTTTTATAAATTCATTTTGTCTGATATAAATATTGATAGTCTGGCTTTTTCCTGCCCATTTGCTTGGAATACTTTTTTCCAAACCTTCACTTTCAGTCTATCTAAGTCTTTCCTTCTAAGGTGGGTCTCTTGTAGGCAGCATATGTGCCAGTTATATTTTCTTATCCATTCAACTACCCTATGTCTTTTGATTGGAGCATTTACTCCATTTATATTTAAGACTATTATTGATAGGCATTACCTATTATTGATAGATAATTATTCATTACCATTTCTCACATTTGTATTTCTGTTCCTCTCTCTCTCACTCATTTCTTCATTTACTTAAAGCAGTCCCTTTACCATGTCTTGCAAGGTTGATTTGGTGCAGGTTTATTATTTTAAACTTTGTTTGTCTGGAAAACTACTTATTTTACCTCTATTTTAAATGAGAGCCTTGCTGGATAGAGTAGTGTTGTTTGTAGGTCTTTGATTTTCATTGCTTGGAATGTTTCTTTACTTCCCTTTTGGCTCCAACTGTTTCTGTTGAGAAATCACCTGCTAGCCTTATGGGAACTCCCTTGTATGTGACTATCTGTTTCCCCCTTGTTGCCTTTAAGATTCTCTCTTTGTCTTTGAATTTTGCCATTTTAATTATGATGCACCTTGGTATGCCTCTTTGGGTTCATATAAATTGGGGCCCTCTGCCCTTCTTGGAGTTGTGTGACTTTTTCTCTCATCTAGTTAAGGAAGTTTTCTATAATTACTTTTTCATAGGGTTTTCTGTCTCTTGTTCCTCTTCTTCTCCTTCTGGTGTCCCTATTATATGGATATTATTATGTCTCATGTTGTCCTGCAGCTCCCTTAAACCCTCTGTGTTTCTTTTGCATCAGTTTTCATTGTATTCCTGTCAGGGACTTTTTTTCCTACTTTGTCCTTGAGATCACTGATTCAACTCTCTGTTTCATCTAACCTGATTTTAATTCCTTCTACTGTGCTCTTCATTTCACATATTGTATTTTTTAATTTCCTCTTGTCTTTTATTGATAGGTTCTATGTCCTTTTTCATGCTGGTCTAGTGTTCCATGAGTTCCTTGAAGCTTCTTTGGAGTTCGTTTGAACTCTATGTCTGATAACTTGATTGTCTCAATTTCATTTATCAGTTTTTCTGGAGATTTACCCTTTCCTTTTGATAGGGAATTGTTTATTTTATTTTTTTCTTTCTTTTAAATATTATTTTAATTGTTGTTCAAGTACAATTTTCTATCTTTCACTCCCATCCCAACCCACCCACCTAGCCCTCACCACCTCTTTCTCATTTCCACCCACCCCTAGTTTTTGTCCATGTGTCCTTTATACTTGTTCCTGTAAACCCTTCTCCTTTTCCCCTGAAATTCCCTCCCCTCTCCCCTATAAATACTGTAAGCTTGTTCTCTATTTCAGTGTCTTTGGTTATATTTTGCTTGTTTCTTTGTTTTGTTGATTAAGTTCCTGTTAAAGGTGAGATCATATGTTATTTGCATTTCACCCCCTTGCTTATTTCTCTTAGCATAATGCTTTCCAGTTCCATCCATGCTGTCACAAAAGGTAGCAGTTCCCTCTTTCTTTATGCTGCATAAAATTCCATTGTGTAAATGTACCATAGTTTTTTGATCCATTCATTTATTGATAGGCACCTAGGTTGCTTCCAACACTTGGCTATTGCAAATTGTGCTGCTATGAACATTGGGGTCTATAGGTTCTTTTTGATTGGTGTTTCAGGGTCCTTTTCTTTAATTGTTTTTCTTTTTTATTTTAATTATTGTTCAAGTATAATATTCTATCTTTTACTCCCATTCCAGCCCACCCACTCAGCCTTCCCCACCTCCATCCCATTTTCACCCACCCTTAGTTTTTGTCCATGTGTCCTTTATACTGTTTCAAGGTTATTAAGATATAATCCTAGCAGTGAAATTGCTGGGTCAAAAGGCAGATTCATTTTTAGTTTTCTGAGGAAATTCCATACTGATTTCCACAGTGATTGTACCAGTCTGTAATCCCACCAACAGTGTACTAGGGTCCCTTTTCCTCCAAAACCTCTCCAACAATTGTTGTTTGTTGATTTGTTTATGATGGCCATTCTGACCGATGTGAAGTGGTATCTCATTGCTGTTTTAACTTGCATCTCTCTGATAGCTAGAGATACCGAGCATCTTTTCATGTGTCTCTGGATCCTCCTTGGAGAAGGGTCTCTTCCAGTCCTTTGCCCATTTTTTAATTGGGTTGCTTGTCTTCTTAGAGTGGAGTCATGTAAGTTCTTTATAAATTTTGGAGATTAAACTCTTGTCTGAGGTATCATTGGCAAGTATATTTTCCCATACAGTTGGTTCTCTTTTTATTTAATACTGTTTTCTTTAGCCATGCAGCTTTTTATTTTGATGAGATCCCATTTTTTTATTCTTTCTTTTGTGTCCCTTGCTCTAGGGGACATGTAAGTAAAAATGTTTCTGTGTGAACTATCTGAGATTTTCCTGCCTATGTTCTTCTCTAGGACTTTAATAGTGTCATGGTATATATTTAAGTCTTTTACCCACCTTGAACTTATTTGTGTGTATGGTATAAGTTGGTGCTCGTTTCATTTTTTTTGCATGTAGCCGTACAGTTCTCCCAACACCATTTGTTGAAGATAGCTATTGTTACACAATTTTATGTTGCTGCCACATTTGTCAAATATTAATTGACTGTAGAGACTTGGGTTTATTTCTTGGCTCTGTGTTCTGTTCCATTGGTCCATGTGCTGGTTTTTATGCCAGTACCAGGCTGTTTTGATTATAGTGGCCTTGTACTACAGTTTGGTATCAGGTATTGGGATCTCTCTTACTTTGCTCTTCTTTTCCAAAATTGCAGCAGCTATTAGGGTTCATTAATGGTTCCATATAAATTTTTGAAGTGCTTCTTCTATGCCTGTGAAATATGACATTGGTACTTTAAGAGGTATTGCATTGAATCTGTAAATTCCTTTGGGTAGTATGGACATTTTGATGATATTAATTCTTCTGATCCATGAACACAGTGTATGTTTCCATTTGTTTGTGTCTTCCTTGATTTCTTTCTTCATTGTGGTGTAGTTTTCTGCATAAAGGTCTTTTACCACCTTTATTAGGTTTATTGCTAAGTATTTTATTTTTCTTTTTGCTATATCAAATGGGATTTTCTTCTTGATTTCTGCTTCTGCTGTTTCATTGTTGGTATACAAAAAATGCCTTTGATTTCTGGATTTTGACTTTGTATCCCACTGTTTTGCCAAATTTGTTTATTAGGTTGACCAGTTTTTTGGCCGAGTGTATAGGGTTTTTCATGTACACTATGATATCATCTGCAAACAATAACAGTTTTGTTTCCTTTTTTCTGATTTGGATGTCTTTTATTTCCTTTTCTTGTCAGATCATTGTGGCTAAATCTTCCAATGCTAAATTGAATAGAAGTGGTGAAAATGGATAACCTTGTCTGGTTCCTGATCTTAGTGGGGAAGATTTTAGTTTTTGCACATTGAGTATGATGTTGGCTGTAGGTCTCTCATATATGGCCTTTATTATGTTGAGGATTGCTCCCTCTATTTCCACTTTGCTGAATGTTTTTGTCATAAATGGGTGCTGTACCTTATCAAATGTTTTTTCCACATCTGTTTATATAGCCATGTGATTTTTGTCTTTACCTTTTTTTATGTGATATATTACATTTATTGGTTTGCAAATATTGAACCATCGCTGCATCCCTGGGGTGAATCCCACTTGGTCATGGTGTATGATCCTTTTAATGTATTGTTGGATGCAGTTTGCCAATATTTTGTTGAGGATTTTAGCATCTATATTCATCAGCGATATTGGCCTGACGTTTTCTTTCTTTGTTATGTCTTTATTTGGTTTTGGGAGTATGATGAGGCTGGCTTCATAAAAAGAGTTGGGGAGTTTTCCATCATTCTGGATTTTTTGGAATAGTCTGTGAAGGATAGGGGTTAGCTCTTCCTTAAATGCTTTGTAGAATTCTCCTGTGAAACCGTCTGGACACAGACTTTGTGTGTCGCGAGTTTTTTGATTACTGCTTCAATGCCATGTACTGTTATTAGTCTGTTCAGGCTTTCTGCTTCTTGGTTATTGTATTTTGGAAGGTTATATTTTTCTAGAAATTTGTCCATTTCACCTAGGTTTTCAAATTTCTCGGCATACAGTTCTTTGTAGAACTTTCTTACAATCCTTTGTATTTCTCTGGTGTCAGTTGTAATCTCTCCTCTTTCATTTCTGATTGTGTTTATTTGGATCCTTTCTCTTTTTTTTCTTGATGAGCCTGCTTAAAGGCTTGTCAATGTTGTTTATATTTTCAAAGAACTAGCTCGTGTATTTATTGATCCTTAGAATTGTGCTTGTAGTCTCTATGTCATTTAATTCTGCTATGATCTTGGTTACTTCCTTCCTTCTACTTGTTCTGGGTTGTCATTGTTGTCCTCCAGTTATTGTAGGTATGTGGTTACGTTGTTTGTTTGAAATGTTTCTATTTTTTTTAGGTAGACCTGTATAGCTATGAACTTCCTTTTCAGGACTGCCTTTGCTGTGTCCCATAAGTTTTGGGTTGTTGTGAGTTCATTTTCATTTGTTTTTCAGAAATTTTTTATTTCTTCCCTAATTTCGTTCTGGACCCATTCATTGTTTAATATCATGCTATTCATTCTCCATGATTTTGGGTGTTTTGGGTTTTTTCCTTTGGGGTTGGTTTCCAGTTTCAGTCCCTTTTGGTCAGAGAAAATGCTTGGTATGATTTCAGTTTTCTTGAATTTGTTGAGACTTGCTTCGTGTCCTATCATGTGGTCCATCTTTGAAAATGTTCCCTGTGCATTTGAAAAGAATGTGTATTTAGCTTCTTTGGGATGAAGGGCTCTATCTATATCAATTAAGCTCATTTCATCTTGGGCATTGTTCAATGCCACAATATCTTTGTTGATATTTTCTTTGGAAGATCTGTCTATTTTTGACAGTGGGGTGTTAAAATCCCCAACTATAACTGTGCTGCTGTCAATATCTTTCTTGAGGTCCTCTAAGATTTTCTTTATGTATTTGAGTCCTCCTATGTTGAGTGCATATGTATTTACAATGTTTATGTCTTCTTGGTGGATTCTTCCCTTGAGTATTATGAAGTGACCTTTGGGGTCACTTTTTATGGCTCTTTTTTGTAAGTCTATTTCGTCTGATATGAATATTGCTACCCTGGCTTTTGTACCTGTTCATTTGCTTGGAATGTTTTTTCCATCCCTTCAGTTTCAGTCTGTGTAGGTCTTTTGTCCTGAGGTGGGTTTCTTGTGGACAGCATATGTGTGGGTCATGCCTTTTTATCCATTCAGCTATTCTATGTCTTTTGATTGGGGCATTTAATCCATTTATGTTTAAGGTTATTATTGATAGGTACTTATTCATTGCCATTTTCGTACCTGTGTTCCTCTCTCTCTTTTCCTTTCTTTCCTTAAATCAGTCCCTTTAGCATCTCTTGCAGAGCTGGTTTGGTGGAGGTGTATTCTTTTAGACTTCTTTTGTCTGAGAAGCTCCCTGTTTGGCTTTCTATCTTGATTGAGAGCCTCCCTGGGTAAAATAGCCATGGTTGCAGGCTTGTGCTTCTCAATACTTGGAATATTTCATGCTATTCTCTTCTGGCTTGGAGCATTTCCATTGAGAAGTCAGCTGCTAACCTTATTGGGCTCCCTTGTATGTCACTTCCTATTCCTCCCTTACTGCCTTTATGTTTCTCTGTTTGTCTTGGTATTTTACCATTTTAATTATGAAATGTCTTGAAGTGGGCCTCTTTGTGTTCCTCTTGATTGGGACTCTGTGTTTCCTGGAATTGTGTGACTTTTTCTCTCATCAGATTAGGGAAGTTTTCCATCATTACTTTTCTCAAATAGGTTTTCTGTCCCTTGCTCATCTTCTTCTCCTTGTGGTATTCCTATTATATGGACATTATTATGTTTCATATTGTGTTGCATTTCTCTTAATCCCTCTTCATTCTTTCTGTGCCTCTTTTCCTTTTCTTTTTCTTTCTGGGTGTTATTTTCTACTTTGTCCTTTAGCTCACTGATCCAATCTTCTGCTTCATCAATACTGCCTTTTTATTCCTTCTACTGTGCTCTTCAGTTCATGAATTATATTCTTCACATCCTCTTGGCCCTTGTTGATAGTTTCTATTTTCTTTTTCATGTTGATATAGTTTGTAGTGAGTTCATTGTAGCTTCCCTGTAGTTTCTGGTTGTTCATTATGAGCTCATAAGCTTCCTGATAATCATTGCTTTGAATTCAGTATCTGATAGTTGAGTTGTCTCTATTTCATTTAGCATTCTTTCTGAGGTTTCTTCCTTTGATTGTTTCTTTTTCTACCCATTGTTTGTGAGACTCTTCTTGTTTGCCTCAGCTTCTTAAATTGATCTGTTCTGGATCCCTGTGTTTATAGTGTGAACTCCTGTAGTAGAATACCTGTGAGATTCAGTGGTACAGTCTCCTTGATCTCCCTAGCTCACTGGTCTTTGGCTGTCATTTAAGTTCACTCTGTGTTTGTGTTTGTGTTTATGTTTTGATTGTTGTTGAGTCTTTCTTTGGTGGGTCCTTCCCACCAGCTGGTTAACTGAGGATCATTCTGTCCACCACGTCTTGTGTTTTGTTTTGCTGGTGAGGGCAGATTGTGTTGAAGCTGGTTCTTCTGTGTTTATAAGGTTTTGAGGATTCTCTCTTGCTCTTGTTCAGTTGTTGGTACTGGGTAGTGTCTCTAGTGTTTAGTTGTTTTTCCAGATAGGTCTTAAACTGAGGTTTGTGTGGTTTCCACTCCCTCCTTCACATTCTTCTGTTGTCACCTGTTAGTGGTTCCTTTGTTGTTGGGTTTCCTCTTCTAGTGGGTATCCGGGTGTTCACCTCTTCCACCTACTCTTTTTTGTGATCACTTGGAAGGGGAAGGCAAAATGGTTTAAGACAGCAAGAGGGTATTCTATGATATTTACACTAGCAGCCAGTAGAGAAGAGATAGGAGATCCTTTGACTATGTATGGTGTTAACCGTGATCTTCCACCCAAATGGCTACTTTTTAGAAAGGATGGAAAGAAGATAAGACTCTTCTTGAGGAAGGAAGGATTGTGAGTTGGATTTAGAAATCAGTGAGGTTGTGGGAGGTCAGATTCTGAGGTAAGGTGAGAGTAAAGGATAGTGAATAGGTGTAGTGTATGATAGAATAGAGTTAACCACTACAGTAATAGTGTTCAGAAAACTGTGCAGTGGGCTAAGATCTGGGAGGGGTGTTGTGAAGTATTTATAATTGTATGGAACAGCTTTACTTACAATAATATTAGTGCAACAATCATATGACAGTATCTATGTGATCTAGATAACAAAAAAGGGAGTATAGGACCTTGAGTAGTGTGCTAATGGGACAGAAGTGAAGTGAAGGTCAGTAAATTAGCAATACACTATGAAAGAGATATCATGGGAAACTTGTCAAATGATATAATATAACCAGCCTATCAAAGCAAACGATACAGAAAGAAGAGGAACACAAAAATCCTATTGAAATAAAAGATGTAAGAATAATGGAAATAATAATAATAAAAATATGCATTAACTTGCAGGTTCTCTGTAATAGCAGAGTGAAATTTGTCTCACTGTCGCAGCTGTTGTGATGCCCCTTCTTTGGGTCCAACTCTGGTCTTTTTACACAGTTCCAGGGTTGTTGTTTTTTTTTGTCTCACTTGTAGGTATTTAAAAAAAAAAAGGCAGACAAACAAAGGAAAAAGAGATAAAATTGGAGGAAAGACAGGAAGAAGGAATAAAACAAGAAAGAAGGAAAGAGCAAAAATGAATTGAAAGAGAGAAAAAATTAAAAATTATTTTAAAAATAGAATAAATTTAAAAAGTTTCTTGGTTTCAAAGTGGCCAAACTGTTTTTTCTGGTCTTGCTGGCTGCTGCAGGCTGAGGGGTGATTGGTATTGCTTTTCTTCCTCCCCAATCTGATCTGCAATCAGTGAGCATCATGCACTGTCCAAGTGAGCTATCCTGGCACCTCTCTCCTGAGCCTTGGGTGTGGGATCCAGGCTTTTCCCCAGGGTTACTGCTGTGGGCTGGGTGTGGGAGTGTGTTCATGCATGCACCCTCGGCCAGGTTGCCTCACCCTTCCCAGTGCTATGGGGGTATGTAGGGTCTTCCGCACAAACACAACCTTCCCTGCAACCTGGGGATCACTGCCTGGCTGGGTGGCAGAGAGGCAGGAGTGATTGCTGTAGGAGAATTATCCAAACAGTGTGTGTCTTTTCACTTTTTCTTTTTGAGAAATTCCTCCTACTCAAGCTTGACACTTCATACAGTGGCCTGGCCTCTCCCACAGCCCAATTCTCCAGCCAGACTAGTGACTATGGGGGTCAGGGCCCATCATGTGACTTTCCACTCTGTAGGTGTCCACAGACTCTGAGGGTGCTCATAGCCCCTGTGCATTTGCTATCAATCGGGTTTCTCCTAGTGCTGCTCAGATCTTGTTTGGCTGGGGAGGGAGCAGTTGTCCCAGCTGTCTCCCAAGGACTCTGTGGCAAACCCGGCAGTGGGTGCCAGGCCTGGGGCTGCAGCTCCCCTTGACCCCGCACTGGTCCCTGGGACCTTATTGTCCTGAAGCACTCTCCTTACCATCTGGTTTTTCGGTTCCACTACAATTTTTTGTCTCTTATTTTCATATGTTGAGGTATTGTTGGTTGTTTGCTCTTTTACTCAGTAGATCAGCTAGGTTTTTCTCTTATGTGTAGGGGGGAAGTGGAATCTGCTCCCTCCTACCCTGACACCATCTTCCCCCCAGAATTGTTTATTTTAGCATGTCATGCAATAGTGTTTTGGTGGAAATGTATCCTTTCAACTTTTTTGTCTGGGAAACTACTTATTTTGCCCTCCATTTTAAATGACAGCATGCTGGGTAGAGCATTCATGATAGCAGGCCTTTGCTTTTTATTACTTGGAATATTTCTTGCCATTCCTTTGTGGCTTGTACTATTCCTGTTGAGAAATTATCTGCTAGCCTTATCAGAGCTCACTTGTATGTTACTATTTGTGTTTCCCTTGCTGCTTTTTAAGATTCTCTCTCTGTCTCTAAAATGCAGCATTTTAATTATGGTATGCCTTATAGTGGGCCTCTTTGGGTTTATATTCATTGCGACTCTGTGTGCCTCCTGAACTTGTATGGCTTTTTCCCTCTCCAAGATAGAAAACTTTTCTGTAATTTTTTCAATTCCTCCATTCATTTTGATTGGGGATTTTCCTTTGACTCCCAGCAATACTTATATCAGACATAATAGATTTCAAACAAAGGCCATAAAAAGAGACAAAGAAAGTCAGTTTGTAGTTCAAAAGGAAGACTCCAGCAGGAAGTTATAAGTATTGTAAACATATGTACACCCAACATAGAAACAACCAAATACATAAGGAAACTCTTGGAAGACCTCAAGAAAGATATAGACAGAAACACAATTAGGGTAAGGGATTTTAACACCCCACTGTCAACAACGGATAGATCTTCCAAACAAAGAATCAACAAGGACATAGTGGCACTGAATGATATGCTAGATCAAATGGATTTAACAGATATACACAGAATCTTTCACCCCAAAGAAGCAAAATATATATACTTTCCAAATATACATGGAATATTTCCAAAATAGACCACATGATAGGATACAAAAGGAGCCTCAAAAAATTCAAGAAAATTGAAATCATGTCAAGCATTTTCTCAGACCAGAATGGCTTGAAACTAGAAATGAACCTCAAAAAAAACCTAAAAAATATTCACTACATGGTGACTGAACAACATGTTATTAAACAATACATGGGAAAACAATTAGATCAGAGAAGAAATCAAAAAGTTTCTGGAAACATATTAAAATGAACACACACTAAGCCAAAAACTATGGGACACAGTGAAAACAGTCTTAAGAGGGAAGTTCAGAGCAATACAGCCCTACCTAAAAAAGATAGAAACATTTCAAGTAAATTATCTAACCCTACATATACAGGAACTAGAAGACAACCACAAACAAAGCCCAGAGTGAGTAGAAGGAAGAAAATAATCAAGTCAGAACAAAATTAAATGACATAGGGAAAAGAGAACAATTCAGAGCATTAATAAATCCAGGAGCTGGTTCTTGAAAAGATAAACAAAATCAATAAGCTGTAACAAGAGCATCAAGATAAAAACTGATAAGACCCAAATATATAAGATCTAAAGGTAAAGATGAGAAATTACAACTGATACCACAGAAATACAAAGGGTCATAAGAAATTACTGCAAACAACTATATGCCAAGAAATTTGAAAACCTGGTTGAAATTTCTAGAATCATATAATCCTCCCAAACTGAGTCAAGAAGAATCAGGAAGTTTGAATAGACCAATAATAGCTAGTGAAATTG
This sequence comes from Trachops cirrhosus, assembly GCA_028533065.1. Lineage (NCBI taxonomy): Eukaryota > Metazoa > Chordata > Mammalia > Chiroptera > Phyllostomidae > Trachops > Trachops cirrhosus. The sequence continues at coordinate 78,608,568 of CM052541.1, forward strand.
AAATAGTAATAAAAAAAAAAAACACTCCCAGCACACAAAAGCCCTGGGTTGGACTGATTCAAAGGAGAATTTTACTAAATATTTAGAGAAGACCAAACCCTCAAATTATTCCAAATTATTCCTTCTCAAATTATTCCAAAATGACCATGAAGAGGGAAGATCCCCAAACTTTATTTATGAGGTCAGTGTTATTGTAATTCCAAAACCAGATAAACACACAATGAAGAAAGAAAACTACAGGCCACCATTGCTGATAAGTATAGAAGCCAAAATACTCAACCATTATTGAAAAACCAGATTCAATAATGCAATACAAAGCTCATACACTATGATCAAATTATATTCATCCCAAGGATGCAAGGATGGTACAATATACATAAATAAATAAATGTAATAATCATATAAACAATATGAAAGACAAAATCCACATTATAATATCAATAGGTCCTGAAAAGGCTTATGAAAAATACAGCAACTATTTATAATACAATCACTAAGCAAAGTGGAAATGCAAGGAGTATACCCTCAACATAATAAAGACCATATACAAGAAACCTACAGTCAACATCATACACAATGGGCTAAAGCTAAAAGCTTTTCCCCTAAGATCAGGCACAAGAAATGAACTGCTTTCACCAGTTGTATTCAACATAATATTAGAAGTTCTACCAACAGTGATGAGCAAGAAAAATAAATAAAGGCATCCAAATTGAAAAGGAGAAAGTAAAGTTGTTACTGTTTCCAGATGACATGATATTGAATATAGAAAACCTGGTAGACTCCACCAAAAAAACTACTTGATCTAATAAATAAATTTGGAAAATAAATTTGTTGACTTTGTATCATGACCATCAGGCACAATACAAAGTCAACATTCAGAAATCAAAGGTATTTTTGTATGCCAATGATAAAATATCAGAAACAGAAATCAGGAAAAACAATCCCATTTGGCATAGCAACAAGAAAATAAAATACCTAGGAATAAATCTAACCAAGGAGGTAAAAGACATGTACTCACAAAACTACACAACGCTGAAAAAGAAATTAAGGAAGACACAAATAAATGGAAGCATATAGCATGTTAATGGATGAGGAGAATTGACATAATCAAAATGTCCATACTACTCTAAATAGTCTATAGATTCAACTTAATCACTATCAAAATACCAATGACATATTTCACAGATCTAGAAAAATATATCACAAATTTATATGGAACCATAAAGGACCCCAAATAGCCTCAAAATTTTTGAGAAAGAAGAAGAAAATAGGAGGGATCACAGTACCTGATATCAAAGAATATTACTAGGCCATTATAATCAAAACAGTCTGGTACTGGCATAAGAATAGACACATAGACAAATGGAACAGAATAGAGAGCCCAGAAATAAACCCATGTCAATATGCTGAGTTAATATTTGACAAAGAGGGCAGGAACATAAAATGAAATAAAAAGAAATGGTGTTCAATAAATGGTGTTAGGAGATATGGACATGTGCAGCTTAAAAAATTAAACTAGACCCTGAGTTACACCAAACACCAGAAAAGAAGAAAACCTCAAGATGGATAAAATACTTAAATATAAGTCATGACACCATAAAAGTCCTAGAGATAAAATAAGCAGGAAAATTACAGATATTCCATGCAGCAATACTTTCACCAGTGCATCTCCTAGGATGAGGGAGATAAAGGATAGAATAAACAAATGGGACTACATCAAACTAAAAACTTCTGCATGGCTAAAGCAAACATCAACAAAAAGGAAAGTGAACAAATCATATGGGAAAACATATTTACCAATATCTAGGACAAGGATTTGAATTCGCATGACTCCACATGAGGAAGACCAACAGTCCAATTAAAAAATGGGCAAAGGCCTGAACAGACATTTCTCCAAGGAGGCCCATAGACACATGAAAAAATTTTCAACATAAGTTGTCATTATAGAGTTTTAAATTAAAAGCACTATGAGTTATCACTTCACACCAGTCAGAATGGCGATCATTAAGAAATCAACAAACAGCAAGTGTTGATGAGGTTGTAGAGAAAAGGAAACCCTAGTACACCATTGACTGGAATGCAGAAAGGTATACCCAGTGTGGAAAACAGTATGAAATTTCCTCAGAAAAATACAGATGAAACTGCCTTTTGATCCAGTGATCCTACCTCTGGGATTATCCCCTTATTATCCTGAAACACCAATTCAAAAGAACCTATGCCCCCCAATAATCATAGCAGCATTATATACAATAGCCAAGTCCTTAAAGCAGCTAATTGCCCATCAGTAAGCGAATGGATCAAAAAACTGTGGTAAATTTACACAATGTAATACTAAGCAGGAGAAAGAATGAAGGAACACCTACCCTTCACAATAGCATGAATGGAACTGGAAAGCCTTATGCTAAATGAAATAAGCCAGGCAATGAAAGAGAAACAGAATATGATCTCATCTATAACTAGAACCTAGTCAACAAAGCAAACAACTGAGAAAAATTGAACCAGCAACTTGGAAATGAAGAGAAAGCTGACAGTGACCAGAATGGTGGGGGACGGAGGAGATAATAGGGTAAAGAAGGGGAAAGGTCAAGCAAATGAACAGGAATAGAGGACTCATGGGATCAGAGAGTGGGGAGCATTGATTGTGTGGGAGTGAGGGGTATGGGGTATGGGAAAACAATGTGGAAAAAGACCAGACAACTGTAACTGAACAACAATAAAAAAAAGTAAAAAAATGTGAAGCATGTGAAGTTGAAGAACAATTTTGGGCTGGAGTGTGTGGTCAATGGACATGGCTCTTCCTCCTCCCACAATCACAGGCTGACCAAGGGGACCCTGGCCTGAAGAAATGTGTATTATTTTGGAAATGGTTTGTATCTTCCTCCTTATCATCTTCTGGGAGTGGCTTCCTGTCCTGTGTTTGCTTCTTTATCTTTTCTCTACACTGTGGCAATGTAGCTTAGCATCACACATAGGACACATGACTGCTTTGTCTCGGACACCTTAAAACAAGTCTTGGATATGCCGGGGAATGGTCCTGCTTGACAATTCACTAACATCAGAGCTCCCTGTAATGTGAGTAATAAAGGCAATGTCTCTTCCACCCAGTCCTCCTTGTGGATTTTTTGGCTTATCAGAATGAATAGTCAATATCTCTGGGATTGACCTCTTGTGTTAATACAGTTAAAGAAAAAAATAATTGAGAAATAGGTTTCAAAGAATAGATTTTAAATACATTAAATACATATTTTAGCATATCATTTTAATTATTTTTATTCATTTTGCTATGTTTATAGTTATAGCCTTAATAATTACCTTGATATTACAATGAACATATTACAATGAACATATAACAACTAATTTGAATTAATGCCAACTTAGCTCAATGTTATATAAAAAATTGGCTGGTCTATAGCTCCATCCCCCTTCTTTTTGCCTCATTACACTTGTTATCTTTATATTTTAAAGATATGTCCATCACAGATTTGTAATTATCACTTTATGCAGTTTTCTTTTAAATCTGATAGAATAAAAAAATTACAAAATACATTATAATGACTTTTATGATTTTATAGTAGATTTACTTTCATAGTTAACTTTATCAGAATTCTTTATTATTTCATCTGGATTCAAATATCCTCTATTATTCTTTAATTTCAATCTGAGGAACTCCCTTTAATATTTATTGTAAGACAAGATATTTAACAGTTGATTTCAGTTTTATTTCATTTTTAACAGGGAAAGTCTTAAATTATCTTTCATTTTTAACAAGAAAAGTCTTAAATTTTCTTTCATTATCTTTCTAAAATTCATTTTTTTTAATTTTTTATTTTAGATTATTCAGTACAGTTTCAATCTTTTATTCCCATTCCAG
>CM052541.1:78612938-78637428 GCA_028533065.1 Trachops cirrhosus
GAGCAAGGAAAACTTAGACCATGAGAAAATAGGAACCTAGCTGAAGGGCAAAAGGAATTGGTTAGATCCCAGGGCACAGGAGGTTACTAAACAGATATTTTGCTCTCCTGCCTCATGCAAGAACAAAGGATCGTAAAACAGATGTAATTTAACACGTTTGGTTTGAAATTTTACAACCAGTGAGCCAATGCCTAACCCTGTTCCCATGCATGAGATTTGTAAGCAAATGGTTACCTGCCACGTCTGATTCTGTATAAACGCTTGTTTGCATACCCCTATATAAGGAAGTAGCTGAAAGCGCTCTGAGGGGGGGGGGTCTATCATTTGCAGCTCTTATGAGCACTGTGTCTCTGGACACATTTGGGAGAGTCTGCCCCCCCTGCGCAGGTTAAAAGAAAATTTGGCCAGTAAAGTAACATCTCTGAAACCCTGAAAGTCTCCTGCATCTGTTCTCGTGGTTGCTGAATGTAACATTATTATCCTGCAGTAGTCTCCTTACCGTCTGGTCTTTCCATGTCTGCTACAATTTTGATTTCTTATTTTCATGTAAGCTGCAGCGTCCTCTGTAGTATGGTTAGGTTTTTCTGTCTTTTGAAGTGGGAGGTGGCGTGTGCTCCCTCCTACCACGCCACCATCTTCCCCGGAATCATCTTTCTAAAATTCTTGTTTGGCAATTTTTCTTTCAATGCTGTGGAAATGTCTTTCTACAGATTCCTGGATAATATGGTTTTTAGTGAGAAATTATCTGTTAGTTGTATTGAGTATGACATGTATCTGATAATGTTCTCCTTGATGCTTCCAAAATTCTCTGACTTTTTTCCTCTGCACAATTTCCCTATTATATGCTTGGGTGTGAACATTTTTCAGTTGAACTACTTAGAGCAGGGATCCCCAACCTCCGGGGCTACAGACCAGTACAGGTCAGTTGGTGGTCTGTTAGCAATCAGGATTCACAACAGGAAGTGAGCTGTGGGCAAGTGAGCAAAGCTTCATTTGTTTTTGTTTTTTTTTTTAAATTTTTTATTTTAGTTTATTCAGTACAGTTTCTATCCTTTATTCCCATTCCAGCCCACCCACCCATCCCTCCCCTCCTCCCTCCCATTTCCAAACCCCCTAGTTTTGTCCATGTGTCCTCTATATTTGCTCCTATAAATCCTTCCCTTCTCCCCTGAAATTCCCCTGAAATTCCCTCCCCTCTCCCTTCTGGTCACTGACAACCTGTCCTCCATTTCAGTGTCTTTTGTTATATTTTACTTGTTTTTTTTGTTTTGTTTTGTTGTTTAGGTTCCTGTTAAAGGTGAGAACATATGGTATTTGTCTTTCAATGCCTGGCTTATTTTGCTTAGCATTTGTATTTACAGCAGCTCCCCATGACTTGCATTACAGCCTGAGCTCTGCCTCCTCTCAGATCAGCAGCAGCACTAGATACTCATAAGAGCATAAACTCTACTGTGAACTGTGCATGTGAGGGAGCTAGGTTGCATGCTCCTTATGAGAATCTAATGCCTGATGATCTGAGGTGGAGCTGAGGTGGGGATGCTAGTGCTGGAGAGCAGGTGCAAATACTGATTATCATTAGCAGAGAGGTTTGACTGCACAAAGACTGTAATAAATCAATTACTTGCAGACTCATATGAAAACCCTACTAGTGAGTGGCAAGTGACAATAAACTGCACTTGGTGGCAGGCTTTACAGTGGCAAGTGAATTGATGTACTTCAATTAAACACTTGCATCTGGTGGCAGGCTTCAAATGAGAATCCAACACTTGTTTTAGTCTGTGCATGGCCCACTCATTATTATATTTATCACTTCAATCTGCCTTTTCCCTGCACTGCACATTTGTCTCAGTCACAATATTAGTAAGCCCACAAGCTAACCCTAGCTAAAATGAGTAACAAACAAATGTCATTGGAAATCTTCTTTGAAAAGTGGGGAAGACCCAATGATGAGACAATAAAAGATTAAGAGTGCCAATAAAAGGTAAGTTGCATTTTAAAGAAAATATGAAGAGTCCTACTTAAATTTTAAGTTCATTGCAACAGGTGACTCACATTCTTTAAGCCTACTTTGTATAATATGTGGCAACTGGCTATCCAACGAAGCCATAAAACCTTGAAAAGTACTTCACCACATTGAGGCCAAGTACCCTGCATTAAAAGATTAGCCTTTGGAGTTTTTCAAAAGGAAAAAAATGTAAACACAAAGAGCAGAAGCAATTATTGAAGACATTTCATCAACTGTGTCTACAGTGAAAGAATCATTTTTAGTGTCTAACCACATTGCTGAAGCTGAGAGGCTCTTTACTATTGGTGAATAGTTGATCCTAGACAGGACATTTGTCATGAACTTTTAAGAGAGGCTGTAGTTCAAAAGGTAGCATGTGTTCCTCTTTTGGCTAGCACCATAACTAAATGAATTGATGAAATAGCAAAGGACATTGAGGCACAATTGTTAGAGAGGATTAGTGAGTCACCATGGTATGCCATTCAGGTTGACAAATCTACCAATGTCGACAACAGGGCAACGATGCTTGTTTTTGTGCTATATATTTTTCAGAAGGATATGCATGAGGATAGGCAGTGTGCATTTTTGTTGCCAACCAACACCACAGCTACAGAATTATTCAAGTCATTGACTAATTACGTATCACAAAAACTGAATTGGTCATTTTGTGTTAGTATATGCATGGATGGAGAAACTGCCATGACTGGAGGGCTTCCTGGTTTCACTACTTGAGTCAAAGAGATCGCTTCTGAATATAAGTCTATGCACTGTGTCATCCATAAAGAAGTGCTGGCTAGACAAAAAATGGCACCTGAACCTAACGACATCTTGCAGGATGCTATTCATATTATCAAGCACATTATAATACATGTCCTTAACTTTTGTCTGTTTTGCAGCTCTGTGAGGACATTGGCAGAAAGTACACACATCTTCTCTTATATGCAGAAGTGAGATGGCTTTCCAAAGGTAGATCACTGACCACAGTTTTTGAGTTACAAGAGCTGCTCCAGAGATTTCTTTTAGAAAAACAGTCACCGCTGATAGCACATTTCAGTGACACAGAATAGGTTGCAACACTTGCTTAATTGTGTGACATATTCAATCTGCTCAATGACCTCAATCTCTCACTTTAATGAGAATTACACTATATTCAAGTTGGCAGATAAAGTGGCTGCATTCAAAGCCAAACTGGAATTATGGGAGTGATGAGTGAACTTCGGGATTTTTGACATGTTTCAAGTTTTGGCAGAGATTTTGAAAGACACTGAGCCAGGGACTTCTTTCTCTTAGTTCGTACATGATCACCTATCTCAGATTTTAGAAGAGTTTGGGCATTACTTCTCAATCACAAAAGATTCCTAGACTGGGAAGGAATAAATCCATAACCCATTTGTAAATAAGCCAGGTAAATCTACTTTGTTGGTGCTATGAGAGGATCAACTGCTTAAGATCACAAACTATGGTGAACTTAAAAGTATATGTGTGAAAAGGGGAAGGGTTTACAGGAACAAGTATACAGGACACATGGACAAAAACTAGGGGGCATGGAAATGGGAGGGAGGTGGGGAGGGCTGGGATGGGAGTAAAAGAAAACAGTACTTGAACAATTAAAATAAAATTAAATTAAATTTTAAAAAAGTATATGTGATCCATTCATTTACTGATCGACACTTAGGCTGCTTCTTACACTTGGCTATTGTAAATTGTGCTGCTATGAACATTGGGGTGCATAGGTTCTTTTTGAAATGGTGTTTCAGGATTCTTAGGGTATAATCCCAGCAGTGGAATTGCCAGATCGAAGGCAGTTCCATAAGCAGCAGAAAGAAAGAAGTAGCTCCTACCCTTTGCAACAGCCTGGATGGAATTGGAGAGCATTATGCTAAGTGAAATAAGCCAGGCGGTGAAAGACAAATACCATATGATCTCAACTGTAAGTGGAATCTAATCAACAAAACAAACAAACAAGCAAAATATAACCAGAGACAGTGAAATTAAGAACAAACTGATAGTAACCAGAGGGGAAGTGGGAGGGAGGGGATAATGTAGGGGGGGAAGTTGGAGGGGTTTTCAGGAACCTGTATAAAGGACACATGGACAAAACCAAAGGGGGGTAGGATCGAGGGTGGGAGGTGAGATGGCTAGGGTGGGGGGAGGGGGGAATGGAGAAAACTACTTGAACAGTGATAAAAATGTAAAAAAAAATAGAATTTAAAAAAAACATATGAGACAACTTCAAATTTCCACACATTCTGGATTAAAATTAAGGTTGAATATCCTGAGATTGCCACAAAAGCACTGAAAAGCCTGCTTCAGTTTTCAACATCTTGTGTTTGTGAAGCAGAGTTTTCTGCAGGGACAGCAACCAACATGATATTTTGGAGTAGACTGGACATAAGCAACCCATTTTGGGTTTCACTGTCTCCCATCACCCCCAGATGGGACAGTCTAATTGCAGAAAAACAAGCTCAGGGCTCCCACTAATTCTGCATTATGGTGAGTTCTATAATTATTCATTATATATTACATTGTAATAATAATAAAAATAAAGTGCACAATAAATGTAATGCTTTTGAATCATCCCAAAACCATCCCCCCTCCAGTCCATGGAAAAATTGTGTTCCATGAAACAGGTCCCTGGTGCTAAAACATGGGAATTGCTGAATTGGGGAATATTGAGCTTCTTGGATGATAGATCATTGTTGTTCCTCCTATTCAGAGATTATCTTGGTCATCTTTCTTCAATTAGTCTTTCAGCCTCTTTATGTCTTTCATCTCCTTTCTGAGATTCCATTTTTTTGTATATTGGTATGCCAGGTGGCATCCTACATGTCTCTGAAGCTCTGTTCTGTTCATTTATCACTTTTTATGTTTTTCCTTTAGATTCTTCTTCTTTTATATTCTTCATACTAAATAATCTCAATTTACATTTTCAAGTTTACTGATTTCTTCTTTTTTTTTAACCTGGTCAAATATGCTGATGTGTTCCCCTAGTGATTTTTTTTTCTTTTCAGTATTGTGTTCTTCAACTCTAGAATCTCTTTTTGTAATAATTCCTATATTTATTTAGAGTATCTATTTCTGGAGAGAGCATTCTGATGCCTTTCTTTAATTACTTAGACATGGTTTCCTTTACATCTTTGGAGATATTTAGTATAACTCATGCAAAGGTGTGCTCTAGTAAGTCCAAAGAATGGGCTTTCTCAGGGACAGTTTTTATTCATAGGTCTTGTTTCCTATGTGTGGTCCATACTTTCTAGTTTTGTTAAGGTATTTATGCATATCTCATACTTCTTATTAACAATTAAACATTTTATATTAACACTGTAAAGTATGTGTAAAAAATCAAAGTCTTCCTTCTTCTTAGGGTTGACGTTGTTATGGGTATTGCAGTTTGCTTGTTTTTGAGCTAAAGTGTGCCTCTTAAACATGTATACCCATTAAAATCTCTGTTCAGTTAGAGTAGTGGTCAGACAATTGTCAGGTAAGAGTTTCCCTGAACTCTTGAAACCAGTGAGATTTCCTGACTTTGATGAACATTGCTGTGCCCATGTTAAAACACACCTTCAGCAATAAACCAGACAGTCTATCATACTGTCTTAACTTTCACTTCCTTATTTCATACACAGTATCAGGTGGAAGTGATAGCTTAGATCTCATTCACCTCTTTTCTGATGATGCACACAGACCTATACATAGGTATGGCCTTCTAAATTACAAGCAATACATCAGAATTTTTTGAGCTTCCTGTGGATGTCTCATTTCTCAGCTTTCAAATATTTTCTTTAGCTGATTATTGGTCTCCACTATTTACTATCTCAGGCATATGTAAAGTTAAGACAATAATTTTGAAAATTTCTGAGAAATAACCCAGGGGGAAAAGGATTTATTCACTGAGTAGATTCCAAGTCAGATCAACTCAAGACAATCTTGAAAGTGTGCTCTCCATTTAACCATCACACGTAATAAATATTAACAATTCTCTGAGAATGAGGCTATGAAGGAGCTCCAACCTCAATTTGCTTGGTCTGGTTGACTGATGATGGTTTTTCTTCATTGGTTGATTTGAAAGGTTAACTATAAAGAAGGGGATAGAAAAATAGCAAAGTTAAATTTCACAAATTTATAATTTTGCCAAGATTTAGCCATTTTAAAAATAAATTTTTCAACTCTTAGTTGATGTTTTAGTTGACAGGCCATAGGCTCTCATGCTAGCTGATATGCTTCCACTAAGCAATTTACATGCCCATATGTGTAAGGGATTCACACATTCATGACTATCCATCTAGCCATCATCTATCCATTGGTCTTTTTGTCAAAACAACAAGTTCTCACAAGTCTTTTCATGGCCTAAGAGTTCAGGCTTTATCCTTCTCTCAGTAAACTTCAAGGGAATTTGGCAAAGTATAAACAAAATTCAGCAGAGATGATTAAAAAAACTTCAAGGGAAATAACATCCTTTTCCGAAGCAACAAAACTGGGGTCAAGTGGGTAGTTAATGTTTGAGTAAATAAATCCAACTCTATATGGGGAGCCTAAACCTCAGCCTCTGAATGTCTTGAGACAGACAAAAATAAGACATACTTTAGAAAATTAGAATTCTGAAATGCTGATTTTTTTTTAAACTTTCTTTTCACACGTTCTCATTTTAATGATGAATTTCTGGAGGTCTTTATTCTGTCATTTTCACTTACATTTGCCAGCATTTAATTAAGAAGAAGGAAAAAGAGAAAGCAATAAAGGTGAGGGCACCATTTCAGATATAAGCTTTAAGGCAGTAATTAGCATATAATATGCTAATTAATGAAGCAATTAGTTGAACAGAAACAGTGGGAACTTGTGGAATAATTAGGAAAAATTTGATGTGGTTAGTAATTGAGGGTTTAAAAAATCAAAATAGGAAGTCTGGCTATGATATTAAAATAATAGAAAATTTCAGTTGGTTTATAAAAATAATGGTCAGGATATCCCTTCATGAAATTCCAAAATCTACTTTCTTATATACATTGAATGGAATCACCTTTAGAAAACTGGATTTTGTGGTAAACCAGTGAAATATTGCTTATTATTTCATTGTTGTTTTCTCATATTCATTATAAACAAATATGATATAACTATGATTCACTCAGGATAGGCACATTTCACTGGGGTGACAACAACACTAAGGAAAAAAAGAAGAATTTTAAAAAATAAAGATTTGATTCTTATACATGCCATATGTTTCTTATGGCTCAGGAAGTCCACTCTGCCTTCATCTTGAAATTCTCTGGTTTCTTCAAGAGTAAGGGAAGTCTAACAACAGCAATTAAATGATTTTTACTATATAGGCTCAAAGTTCCTTGACTAAAACTAATTTCATACCTTTCCCTTCACTTGGAGATCTCATAGGTTCAATCCTGCCATTTGCCAGGGCCACAGAGAGCCACAGGGATTCAGAGAATGTCCCACATGGTTACCACAAGTTCTTCATGCTTTGGACATTGCTATGCACTGAGCTTGGTGTGACTGCTGTGTTAACTTCAAAATAATTGTTATAGGCTAGAGTAGGTCAGCCTGATCCTTTCTTTCTTACTATATCTGTAGGGTATGTCTCATGGAGACTTACTGATAACTTAAATATTGAACTGTCTTGATTACTACTGTGGAGGTCTTAACACCTGTTGAACAAATATATGTCTGTACATTATCACCCATGTAGACAAGGATTTAAAGTATAAAAACACAAAAATAACATTTTTATGCAGAAAAAATTGTAATATTTTCTCCTCCAAGATTAAAAAAAAGACTTCTTGGAAGTAAAATTTAAAAAGCACCAACAAATGCAGTAAAATAAGGATAAGATAAAGAAGATGACACATGATAAAATACTATTCACCTATAAAAATGGTGAGATCCTGCCATTTGTGACAACATGTAAGGATCTCAAGGGTCTTATTCTAAGTGAAATAAATGAGATAGAAAAAAAAAGCACCATGTTATTCACTCATATGTGAAATATAAAAGCAAAACAAACAAAAACAAACACATAGAGGCAGACAACAGACTGGTGGTTACCAGAGGGGACAGTGGTGAAGGGAGGGCCAGCTGGGTAAAGGAGGTCAAATGTGTGGTGATGGATGGAAAGTAGACTTGGTAGTTAGCATAGTATAATATATACACACATATTGAATTATAATGTTGTATAACTAAAACTTAATAATGTTATAAAGCCATGTTACCTCAATAAATGAATAAATGAATACATGAATAAACATAAATTAATAAAAAAGAAAAATGTGAAATAATATCATTTACAATAAAGGGAAACTAGATAATTTGGTTTAGTAAAGTAACAAACAAGTAGTATTTAATTTGTGTGTGCACACATTTGCATAGTTCCATCTATGCCACTACAAATACACACACAAAAACTCCAAATTAAATTTTACCCTTGGAACAACAAAAAAAATAAATTAAAAATATTTCTAGTTTTGCCAAACTATTTGACCTCAGCTGAGATATGTGCTAGAATTTACAAAATAGGGAAGCTCCAAGGATGTTAAAGAAGTTCATATTGTGAAAGTGGCTCAAACTAATTTAATAAACTTTTATTGCACATTGTTGTACATGGCATTTGATAGCCTTTGCAATGTAGACAAAGTTGGATAAATTAATTTTTTTCTCAAACTCAAATCCCTTTTATTTCACCTTGAGATCAATAAGTGTCTCTATGTTTGCCTCTTCTGCTTTCAAAATAAGACCCTAAAAATTATGTATGCACAGTTTTACCAAAGTAAAGAGTCTGATATTGTACTCTATGACTAGTGTTTGATGAATGAGATTTATAAATAGGCAGCAGATACCAGAACAGGTTTGGGAAATGGAAACTGCCTACTTAGGAGAAACAGGGTATATGTAGTGGCAAATAATCCATTCTCTGAATCTTGGTTATGAGGGATGAAGTCCTAGTTATGACATTTACTAGTTTTATGGCTTTAGGCAAATTACATACACTGTGATTCCCTTGATCATATACAATACCAAGAACGAAAGTGTACCTTCCTAACAAGGTGAGTCTGAGGTTTGAGTAAATACTTCTGAGGCATGTAGCACATGCCTCACATAGAGCAAGTGCTCAGTAAATATTACTATTGTTATTATGGCATAGTCTATTCCATTGCTTTACTTTCTAACAGTTCATCCTTATATAATTTCTTATAGTAGAAATATGTACTGTCACAGAAATATCCCTTACAATAAGAATTTTTATTTAGCCTACTCTATATTGTTCTAAACACTTACCAAACATTAGCTTTTTTTTCACTACACAGCTATTTTAAGTGTAAGCTGACAGTGACCAGAGGGGAGAGGGAAGGGAATTTCAGGGGAAAAGAGGAAGGGTGTGCAGGAACAAGTATAAAGGATACGTGGACAATCACAAGGGGGGTGAAAATGGGAGGGAGGTGGGGAGGGCTGGGTGGTGGGTTGGAATGGGGGTAAAAGGCAGAAAACTGTACTTGAACAATTAAAATTAAAAAAAGAAAACTAAGGTATAGACAATGTAATAAATGTCCCCAAGACAACATCACCACGTGATGTAAGAATTAGATGTCAACATCAGACCATCTGGCCCATATCCTTGACCAAATATATTATCTCCTCATGTTCTAAGTTCAGTGCTCTAGAGAACGGAGGCATTTTATTCTCTCTCCTTATCCTCTACTCTGTGCAGTCTTATTCTGAGGGCTTCCAGAGTCCCCATACCAGTCAGTTCCTTGTATTTTAATTAGAAAGAAAACACAATTGGAATTTACTTTCCCTTTTGAAACCCTGGAGATTCAGCCCAAAACTTGGTTTTCTTTTTATTTTAAATGTTGTTATTATTTTTCTCATTTACTGACTCTTTATTGGTGTCTACTACATGCCATACACAATGCTAGGCCAGAAACTTTTAACTAGTGAGAAAGAAAAAGGGGAAAAAAGTAAAACTGCAATATCTTGTAGTAAATGAAATAAGACTATTTTAAAGTGTGTTATAGATATGTATAAGGAGGGGCATTAAATGCATGGAAATCTTGGAATAGGTGCTGGTTGAACTATACATTAAAGAATAAATAGTTGTAGGACCTAGGAGTAAATTTATCAAAGAAAGTAAAAGACTTGTATTTGGAAAACTATAGGACACTGAAGAAAGAAATTGAGGAAGATATGGATAAGTGGAAGCATATATCATGTTCATGGATCAGAAGAATTAACATCATTAAAAGTCATATTACCCAAAACAACCTATAGATTAAATACAAAAATACCAATTGTATATTTCACAGATCTAGAACAAATATTCCAAACATTTATATGGAACCAAAAAAAGACCCCTAAAGCCTCAGAATCCTTGAGAAAGTAGAACAAAGTTGTAGGGATCTCAGTACCTGATATCAAACTACTGCAAGGCCATTGTAACTAAAAACTGCCTGGTATTGGCATAAGAATAGGCATACAAATCAATGGAAAAAGACAGAGCCCAGAAATCAACCCACACTCATTAGACAATTAATATTTGACAAAGGTGGCAAGAGCATACAATGGAGCAAAGACAGTCTCTTCAATAAATGGTATTGGGAAAAGTGGACAGGCACATGTAAAAAAAATGAAGAAACTAGACAACCAACTTACACCACACATAAGAATAAACTCAAAAGGGATGAAAGACTTAAATGCAAGTCTTACAACCATAAAAATCCTAGAGAAAACCATAGGCTTTAAAATTTCAGACACTCTTGTAGAAATATTTTTTGCTGATATGTCCCTTAAGGCAAGGGAAATAAAGAAAAAAAAGAAACAAATGGGACTACATCAAACTAAAAAGCTTCTGCACAGTAAAAAAAATCAACAAGATGAAAGGGAAAACACTAATGGAAGAACATATCTGCCAATGATATATCTGATAAGGGGTTAATTTCCACAATATATAATGAACTTTTATAATTCAAACCAGGAAGACAAACAATCCAGTTAAACAATGGGCAAAGGATCTGAACAGACATTTCTGCAAAGAGGACATAGAGATGGCCAACAAACATAAAAAAAATGTTCAATGTCAGTAATCATCAGAGGAATGTAAATTAAAAAGCACAATGAGTTAACACATCACACCTGCCAGAATGGCTTCTACTAGTAGTCTTCTACCATCAATAAATCAACAAACAACAAATGCTGGCATGGATGTGGAGAAAAGAGAACCCTAGTGCACTGCACAGTTAGTAGTAATGTACACCAGTAGTCACTGTGAAAAGTTAAAAATGGAGTTGCCTTTTGACCCAATGATTCTACCTCTAGGAATATATCCTAAGAATTGTGAAACACCAATTCGAAAGAATGTATGCACCCCTATGTTCATAACAACATTATTTAAAATAGCCAAGATCTGCAAACAACCCAAGTGCCTATCAGTAGATGAGTAGACAAAAATACTGAGGTATAATTATATAGTGGAATACTACACAGCCATAAAAATTAATATTGTACCTTTTGCAACAGCATGAATGGACCTGGGGAGCATTATGCTAAGTGAAATAAGCCAAGCAGTGAAAGACAAATGCCATATGATTTCACTTATCTGTGGAATCTAGTGAACAAAATAAACTGACAAAGTAGAAACAGAGGCTTGGATACATGAAACAGACTTACAGTCATAGGAAGGGAATGGAGAATGGGGAGGGCTGAAAAACATAAGGGGAAGGGATTAGTCAAAGAACATATATGTATAACCCATGGACACAGACAACATTGTGGTGATGGCCAGAGGAAAGAGAGGGTGGGAGTTGGGTGAAGGCAGGCAAAGATGGTGAAAATAAGAACATTTGTAATACTGTCAACAATAAAAATAAAGAAAAAAAAGAATTATATTGGAAAAATAAATTTTAAAAGTAAAACTGATAAAAATGAAAAAGAAAGAAAAAAAAGGTGTAAGAAATGGAGTGAAATTGGGTGTCCCAGCAGAGGTGTAAGATGTTCACAGTATCATGGTATTACCTCTGCAGCACCTTCTCATTACTCTCCAGGAAAGAAGAAATCAGATTACTGATTTGGGAAAAGCTCAGTTACTGTATTATGCATAAAAAATTACTCAAAATTTAGCAGTTTAAGACAATACATACTTACCTTACTTTTTCTGTGGGCCAGGAGCACAGACACAGTTTAGCTGGCCTCAGACTCAGGGAGGTTGTAATGAAGTTGTTGCCAGAGATGCAGTCATTTCCAGGCTTGTGTGGGGATATATCAACTTCCAAGCTCACTCACATGAATGTTGCCAGGCCTTGATCTTGGTGTCTACTTTCCAGAGGCATCACTCAGTTACTTACCAAAAAAGCTCTCTTTGTGAGAGCTCAGCAAAAATCAACTGGCTTCCTTCAGAGTAAGTGCATGAAAAAGGGCACCCAGGATGGAAGCCACAGTCTTTTTGTTGTTGTTGTTGTTGTTGGTTAAAAGTGACATTCCATCATTCCTTTCAAAATCTAGTTGAGTTGCCAGATATGGGATGGCCGGTTAAGTTTGAAATTCAGATAAATTACATTTTTAATGTAAGTATATTTGAAATATTACATGCAACTTGTTTATACAAAAATATTGTTTATCTGAATATTTACTAAGCATTACGATTTTTGCTTGCTAAGTCTACCAGACCTAAGCTAGTGACATTCTATCACCTCTGCCACATTCTATTCACTTGTAGCAAACCATTAGATTCAACTCGCACTTGCACTCAAAGGGGTGGAGAATTATATGAAAGTGTGAGCATTAGGATGTGGGATCATTGGATCCATCTTAAAGGCATTTGATAGTCCTGACTAAAGAAAGCTATTTAATCATATCTTTTATGATACATTCTGGGCTGACATTTCAGCATATTTTTTCTAAGTTGTCTCAGCCCAGCACTGAAGAGGTCTTTGTGAGTCTGCTAGGGCTGCCATAACAAAATGCCGTAGTCTGGATGGTTTAAACAGCAGACATTTATTTTCTCAAAGTGCTAGAGTTTGAAAGTTAAAGATCAAGGTGCCAATACGGTTGGTTTCTTATGAGTCTTCTCCTCATGGCTTGCAGAAAGCCATTTTCTTTATGGTCTTTCCTCTGTGCCAGTATAGAGAGAGAGAAATAAAGATCTCTGGTGTCTCTCCCTTGTCTTATAAGGACACTAGTTCTATAGGGCCCCATCCTTATGATGTAGGTTTACCTTAATTACCTTCCTGAAGGTCCTGTCTGCAAAAATAATCACACTGGAAATAAAGACATCAACATATTAATGGGGGGTGGGGTAACAGTTAGGTCTGTCACAGGGTCTTTTGCAATAAAAACATAAGTTAATGCAATTCAGGCTTTTGCCAAAGTCACAGCCAGCCCAGGGCATCTAACTAGCTGCTAACAGAAAGCATTTCCTATTCTCGTTCTTAGCTTGGAGGCTGCAATAATAGGAAAAGTGCTTTCAGCTCTCTTTTTGCATGAAATCAAACCCAAGTGAGAAATTGCATGAAATATGTTTCAGCAACTTTGCAATACAAAACATGTTAGTGGAAGTTCTCTGTACATGCTACATAAAGAGTGAAATTATGTTTAAAGTCTGATTGTTTATCGATATTGCATAGTGCATAATTTAGGCAGTATAATAACCTAAAACTGTATTATGGTACTTAATTTAGGCAATTTCATAGCCTAAGTAAATGTTAATGTTAAAAGTCAGGCATGGCCCTGACTGTTATAGCTCAGTGGATTGGGCACAGGCCTGCAAACCAAAGAGTTGCTGGTTTATTTCCAGGTTAGGGCACGTGCCTGGGTTGTGGGCCAGGTCCTCAGTTGGGGGTGCACAAGAGGCAACCACACATTGATGTTTCTCTCCCTCTTTCTCCTTCCCCTCTCTCTAGAAATAAATAAAATATTTTTTAAAAAGTCAGGCATGAAGGAAACTCCCCAAAATTTAGCACTTTTGTAGGAACTCTTTAATAATGCCAACATACAAGATGACAGTTGACAATACTTGAGTAGGAAATTAGAGTATTTGGGTTTTCAATTTAAGGACTTTATTATTATGACCTTATAAACTTTCTAAGGGTTCAAGAAGGCTTGTGTTCAGAGCCAACTCACTGATGAATCTGAACTGAGGCCAACTTTTTTCCTGCTCTCCCTATTTAAATATATCAGATTAACATCTGTTTAGGAAAAGCCTCTTACAGTAATGCTTCCTTTCTAATGAAACTCCAAATTGAATACTTGTTATGAACTTTAACTTCATACCCTGAAAAAAAAACACATTGTCTCATTCTCTCTGGCAATCTACAAAAATTAATACTAATAAAAATCATAAAGACAAATAAAAATTTTAAAAATTGGGCAAAATTCAGAAGCTAAATAAATATTTCTAAAAAAGAAAGGTGAACAGTAAGGGTTAGGGATATCTCACCTGTGGGATTGAGAGTAGAATTTTATGTGACTACAAATTCTTACAATTAAACAGGTAAAAATTCTTCATCAGAATATAATTCAACATATTTAGATGACACATAGCTCAACATGATCTCACTTCTGCTTGTCTAGACCATCTTTCTCCTTTGCATTATATGAGGGGGGACCCAAAATAACCTAGAATTACCTTCTGGAGGGAGGGCCCTTGTAAATACAGGCTTTCCCTGATAGACGAGCATTCTAGGAACCCACTTCTATCAGTGTATGAGCTGACATTATTGTGAGAGGCTGCATTTGGCTTCAGTGAATTATTTTGAAAACTCTTACAATGTGTTTGCCCATTTCATTGAGTGATTTACCAGCACACTTGCCCACACTGTGCTTCATGATCATCAGTTTTGACCAAAAATGACATGACCTTCATATCCCATCCTCCCTATTCATTTTATCTCACTCTGAGTGACTGTTTTGTTTTCCTGAATGAAAAAAAGTCCTCAAAGGGAAACCTTTTGCAGACATGGAAGAGGTAAAACAAAGGACAGCAGAAAGAGCTAAAAAAGCATAAAAATCGACAAGTTCAAAAACAGTTTTGAGAAGTAGAAAAAAAGTCTTGATAGGTGTACTGCATCAAACGAAAAGTGCTTTGAAGGTGATTGAACTTTAAATATGTAAGAATAAATACACAACTTTTTACAAATAAATTCTGATTCATTTTGGGTCCCCCCTCATATATCAAAGTTAAATATTTTGTTGGCATTTTGCAGAAAATAGCATACACTCTTTCTCATCTCTGTGATTTTGAAGGTAACTTTTTATTTCTTGGAATACATGAACTAAATTTTAATTGGTTTATTCTGTATGAACCTCCACAATACAGCTGACATGTCAATGTCTCTAGAAGGATTTATCTGGTCGACACCCCTCTAATTCCCTGGGTTATATAAACCATATCTTTTATCCCATAGGAGTTGTTCATAATTGTGTTTTAGCATATATTATCATTTTGTGATTAGTAGTTTACTTGCTTATACCTTACTCCCAAGTAAAATGATGCATAGCTTTTTGAAGATATAGTTCTACTTATGATTCCATGCCTAAATTAAAATACCTAATAGAGTGCATGCACATATACTGCTCAAGAATTTTCTTAACGAAATTATGAATTAAAGATGAGGCTTGTTAAATTTTAAGTTCCCTGAAGTTACAATCAAATGCCATAACATTAGTTTCATCAGCATGATAGTAAATTACACTATTCAATTGTATAGAAATATAAGTCAATCAGGAAAATTTAATTGTCTCCTCCAAGAATAAACCCCGGTGCCTGGTGCTAATAAGCTTAACATATTATTCTGTCCTTTAAAGCACTTACAATCCAGCTGTGGTAATCAACAAATATTTAACTAGAATATAACAGTAGACATATGTTGATTTTCTAAGTTGTACTAAGCACTGCATTAGGAGTAAAATAAATTAAATGCAACACAGTAATTTTCCTTAAGAACCTCACATTTTAATCTAGAGAAAACAAGATACAGGTAATTAAAGTATTATTAATAGTACTCTATAGAAGTATAAACCTTAAATTCATGGAACTAATCTATTGGGAAGAAGACTCAATATTTTCTCTTTGATTAACCACTAATTCATCTATCCTGGATTCTTAATTTACATGGTTTGATCAGCCGTTAAATACTTTTTCCCCCTAAGGCAAATAGTTCCAGATATAGCTCATCTTGCGGGGCATCTTCCACATTTGGAAGAATACCTCTACATTGTATGAGGAAAAAAGTCCCTTCTACCCTTCAGAGTTCTTAGCCGAGAACTCTGTAATAACAGATTAACAAGAAAATAACAAACAAACATGTACTAACATGTAGACCTCATGTGTACCTGTGAGATAACCAGGAAAAAATGAGTAACTCTCTTAGGTGACTTAGAATTCCAGCTTAGATACCGTCTTTAGCTAAACACTAAAGAAAGAAATATATGTGAAGCTTGTTATGGAGAGGTTATTAGGAAAAGCATGGTAAACAAGAGTAATATTTGTTATGCAGATTTAAACACCGACCTTCTTCATCAATTAGAACTTTTTGAGATTTAAACTTTCCATTCCTGGTACAGAATGGAGACACCCTTACGAAAAAGTGGTTACCAACCAAGGAACACCAGAAGTAACACACAGATATATTGACAAATAAAGTTGGGCTTATTGCTTGCAGCAGCAAGAACAGCATACATAAGAGAATCTGGTTGCTTTTCAGTGACAGGAGTAGGAAGGGCATGTTTTAGGAATCAAGCTTATTTTACATGATTTATGAGAGAGCAGAATTTCTTCTAGACTAAGTGGTCAGGTAGAAGAGGGGCAATTCCATGATTGCATATATCATTAATTGTTATCTAGCGGACAAGAGGAATGAAATGGAGTGGGGCTACATCTGTACTTGATAATGTAACAGTCGTTTATGTTGCTGAAAATCAGAAATTTTAGCTGTGTTTTGTGTTTTGCATATTGTGTTTCTATTTGTGCTCACACAGGGTGACAAAACTCTCTCATTTATCTTGTTTCATCAAGTTCACTAATTGATCTAATCCAGTTTCTTAATGTTGGCACTATTCATGTTTGGCCAATTATTTGTCCTGGGGGAAGTTCTGTACATTATAGTATGTTTAGCATACCCCTTTGGGTATGGCCAATTAGAGACCAGTAGCTAAATCTGCTTCCAGTCAAGACAACCAAAAACATCTCCAGAAATTGCCAAATGTTTCCTAAGGACCAAAACACTCCTGATTGAGAGCCACAGATCTAGTCTAATGTAGATCTGGACCCCAAGAAGAAAGATTCATTTGTTGTGAACCCCCTCCAAAAGAGTCTATTAATTGAAATGGAGTCCCCATTGTCAACTGAGGAACCATATTTTTTTTAAATATTAAGAGTATAGTGGCCATTGGCTGACAAAGATCCCTCACATCCTCTATCTACTGGAAAAATCACACTGATCTCAACATCCTGCACTATACTATACTTGTTTATACCATCTGAGACAATAACTTCAGGGAAAACCTAGTTTTGTGTTTCTACCAAGAGACTGAGATCTGCCTTGTCTAATCAGTTTTGCACAATTTGGATGCCTCATTTATATAAAATGGAACAAACTGAGAACCTGGGTGGGAATGTTCTTACAAAAGGCAGTCTTTCCTTGTCTTGGTGGAACACAATTAATTTTGTTACTGAATATGTGTCTTCTAGGCTGCAGCTATGTTTTAAAAAGTATATTTTATTAATTTTGTTATTATAGCTGTCCCATTCTTTTTTCTCACCTTTAGCCCCCTCTGCCCAGTACCCCCATTCCATCCAGCATACTCCCTATTGATTCATGTCCATGGGTCATACATGTAAATTCTTTGACTTCTCCATTTCCTATACTATTCTTAGCCTTCCTCCCCCTGTATACTCTGTACCTACCAATTATGCTTCTTGTTCCCCTGTACGTTTTCCCTCATTCTCCTCCTTTCCCCACCCTACTGATAACTCTCCCTATGATCTCTGTTTCTGTGATTCTGTTCCTATTCTACTTGTTTGCTTAGTTTTTTTTAATTTTAAGTTCAGTTATTGATAGTTGTGACTTTTTTGTCATTTTACTGTTCATACTTTTAATCTTCTTTTTCTTAGATAAGTCTCTTTAACATTTCATATAATAATGGCTTGGTGATGATGAATGTCTCCAATTTGACCTTATCTGGGAAGCACTTTATCTACCCTTTCATTCTATTTTTTTAAAGATTTTATTTATTTTATTTTTAGAGAGGGGAAGGGAGGGAGAAATAAAAGGGAGAGGAACATCAATGTGTAGTTTCTTCTCGAACACCCCTGCTGGGTACCTAGCCAGCAACCCAAGCATGTGTCCTGACTATGAATCAAACCAGCAACACTTTCGTTCACAGGCCAGCATGTAATCCACTGAGCAACACCAGCCAGGGATGCCCTTCCATTCTAAATGATAGCATTGCTAGATAGAATAATCTTGAATGTAGGTCCTTGCTTTTCATGACTTTGTATACTTCTTTCCAGCCCCTTCTTTCCTTTAAGTGTTCTTTTGAGAAATCAGTTCATAATTTTATGGGAACTCTTTTGTAGGTATTTTTCTCCTTGTCTCTTGCCACTTTTAAAATCTTATCTTTGATCTTTGGCAATTTAATTATAATGTGTCTTGGTGAATACTTCTTTGGGTCCAACTTATTTGGGATTCTCTGAACTTCCTCGACTTTTCATGTTTATTTCCTTCACTAGATTGGGGAAGTTTTCTTCCATTGTTTGTTTAAATAAGTTTTCAATTTATTGCTTTTCCTCTTCTCCTTCTGGCACTCCCATGATTCAGATGTTGGAACATTTAAAGTTTTCCTGGAGGTTCCTAAGCCCCTCCTCATTTTTTAAATTCCTAATTCTTCATTCTGTTCTCGTTGAATGTTTACTTCTTCCTTTTGTTCCAAATCATTGATTTGAGTCCCTTTTTCTTTCCCTTCACTATCTATTCCCTGTATATTTTTATTTACTTCACTTTAGATAGCTTTCACTTCTTTTATTTTGTGGCCATACTCTATATTTTCTGTGAATATTCTCATTACCAGCATTTTGAACTCTGCAAAGGATAGGTGGTCTATCTCCTCTTATTTTTTTTTCTGGAGTTTTGATCTGTTCTTTCATATGGGTCATATTTCTTTTTCTTGTCACACCTGTTACATTGTAAGGGTAAGAACCTTATTTATTTTCCAGGGTGGGGCAACCCACTTCCATGCACTGTGGCGCTGTATGTGGGGGAGGGGTCATAGAGGGCACATTGCTGTTTGCTCAGTTCCCACTCTGCTTTCAAAAGACTTATGGTTTCTCCCACCACAACAACACCTGCAGGTTTTTATAGTCAGAGTTTCCAAGGCTTTATTTTTGTTGGTGCTGGAACCCAGAGTTGTGTGGTCTGTCTCACTCCCCAGTTATTCTTCCCAGTTTACTCACACGTGAATGTGGTACCACACAGTCTGCCAGCTGCTGCCTTGCTCTGAATCTTCTCTGCCCTGACTGACCATCACTGCCCCTTCTACCAGTATGGTGAATGTTCTTTAACACCTTGGTTGTTAGACTTCTGTACAGTTTGATTTCCTGGAAGTTGTTTTTTTCTTTTTTTAAGTTGCTTTTTTTTTTTCCTTCTTTTGGTTGTGCCAGAAGGCAAAGCATATCTACCTGTGCCTTCATCTTTGTTGGAACTCTGTAGCTATTTTTTGATCAAATGGATATCCTTATTCATTATTAAAAATTAATTTTGGTTTGCATTAATGGTGTTAGTGCCTGGATTCAGGTGCCTGTCCTCTGATCTCTAGCACCACTATGGATTCATGGCAGGTGATAGCAAGAGACCACTGTTCTCTGCTGCCTCCTCTGCAACTCAGACTTTCAATGGCAGCTTCCTCTTTGATCCAAATCTTCCTCTTTCATCAAGGTTTTGACCTTTATGTGAGTATCCTTTTTTTTTCTCTGTTTATTAGCATCCACTCATCTGAGTGGGAAATTCAGATTCAAGAATTTCTATCTCCTTTTATTTTCAGGATGGGGATTCAGGTTTCAGGTTTTTATCCTCCACTTGTCTACCTGAAGCACTTCAGGAAAGAGCCCCTTCATTCAGGATGGGGCTTGGTCCATACAGTTTTCAAACCAAGAAAGAAAACTTTTATCCATATCTGTGTTTGGTTCATTTGGTGGGCAGACCTAATCCATAACTTGGACTCAGTCCTTTCTTAAAGGTTTGTGAGGATGCTTCTGCTTCAGGTGCACTTAAGGGGGCATTCTCAACAGGTAGTCAAAAAGGAGTAACTCTTGTTAAAGCTATAATTGGATAAGTCTTTCAACAACAATTTCCCAGGATGATTTATAGTTTAAATGGTATCTGAGGCTTCTTCTTCCCTTCCCCCACCTTCTTTGTCTACAAACATGGGGCAGGCACCATCTTTTGTTCAGGCTCCACCCCAGCATTATTTTTCTGTAGGGAAATCTGCTCCTTATAAATTCAGGCCTTCTGATGTTTTCTTTCTTTCTTTCTTTCTTTCTTTCTTCTTTCTTTCTTTCTTTCTTCCTTCCTTCCTTCCTTCCTTCCTTCCTTCCTTCCTTCCTTCCTTCCTTCCTTCCTTTCTTTCTTTCTTTCTTTCTTTCTTTCTTTCCTTTCTGAGCTTTCCAACTTTAATGTGAACAATTGATTTCTACTTTCTTTTTTGTTTGTTATAAGTCCACCTGAAGTGACACTATTTAAGAAGATTTCAGACCTATCAGAGACAATAGAATGTATTATTTTATTTAAAAAACAGTTTTAAAGGAATTCTTACAACATTCATAGCTTTGGGTAGCTGACCAAAACCTTAAGTTAGTCCATATGTTAGACACATAATTTAAATCCAATTTTTCTTTCAAGTTTTTTATCATGTTTCAGACATAAAGCAAGCATTTTAAAATGAAAACTATGTGATATGTATCTGTGTCTTTCTGTTGTTTATGTATATGTATGTATGTATGTTATAGATGTGACATATTTCTACCATGGGATGGTATTGCAAAAATTGATTTGTAATTATAACATGTGGTGATGAAGGAAACTTATGTAATTGACTTAAACAAATAAGTGCTCATAAGGACTAGAGATATAATAGAAACTAGTCTATTGCTTTTCAAGTACATATAATCTAGGATTAATTTTTAGTAAATACAATCCAGCTTAATGTTGTTGTTTAGTAAAATGATCATGTCTTTAATTATCAATGCTGAAAAATAATGCAGATATACAGCTTTCAAATAAACTCACATATTCTGTTACAAAGGCTGTCTAAATTACAAGATTAAAGTTAATTGGTTTAAAGTCTATTAAATCTTGAAGAAAAAACTAAATATTATTGTTTAAAAAGATATATATGTGAAATAATTATTCAAGAAATAGTCACTGAATATCTAAATCATTATTATATTAGATAAAATATTAATTCTTAAGTCTTCAGTTATCTTCTTATGACCTTTTATTATTGAGAAACTATAAGATACACTTGAATCTGATTGTGAGATTGTTTTAATTTTTTTGAGGGAAAAAGTTTTTAAAAAAATATAAAATATATTTACCAGTGAAAGAACCTATGTTTTTAGAGGCTATGAAATAGATTTATTAATTTGCCAATTTTAAGAATGCTGATTATCACTTACTTTTTAGTTGTCATTACAAGCTGTGGTTTATCAGGGTTAAAATCCTGATTAATATGGAAGGAAATAATGTGTGTTTTCAGTGAAGGAAGGTGTAAGTCATGGGAGTACATTTTTGCAGAACTAGAGGAAAATGGTTTGTATTAAGATAGGTTGGTTGTTTCTGAGTGAGTAAAAAGAGAAAAACTAAGGGAGAAAATGAAGTTGTAGAAGGTTTGTGGAAAAAGAATCATAAGAAAGTAATTGTATGAGTGGTCAAGTTAAGTTATACTAAAACAGTTAAATAAGTGAATTTTGATATCAAAAATGGTTTGATGCAAAATTAGACTTTGGTCTTTTACCGTTAAAAAAACAAAGTTTTTCTTGTACTATTTTTATGTTTTTCACAAAGAAATATCAAGGAAAGTAAGGATTTTGTGTGTTATTAAAATTATTTACTGGGCTCTATATCATCAAGTCTTCCATTGCTGAGGTAAGCCGCATTTTTAATTTTAAAAGAGCTAAATTTTCTGTCTAATTATTTAAATTTCTATAACTTCTTGTAAAGTCTTTAAGTGTTAGCATGATTAAATAGAAAACATGAATAAGAAAATCTCTCATTAAAAAAAGGAAAAAGTGAAAATATTGTATTTAGGCTTGGTTAAGGTTTGGAAAGTGGGTTTTATTTCACCTCCCCCCCCAACACACACCTTTTCAAGGATAAAAACATACTAGTAACTTGTATATATTCTTATTGGGTGGAGGTATCCCATGTCAAAGGTCAACAACCATAGGAGTTACAAAATACTTCAGGGAAAGATTTTCCCTGCTTAGAAAAATCCAACACAGCCCCATAGTGATTGAGAAAACACACTTTATAAGACAAATTCTAAACCAGTAATGCAAAATTGGACCAAAATTGTAGAATTTACACTGTGGTTATTATTGTAGCAAAAAAACAATAAGATATTAAAAACTCAACTGTCAAAATTTGTTAAAAATTTTAATGTGCCTTGGCCTACAACCCTTCCCTTGTTATTGCTTAATTTAATATCTACTCCTTTAAGTAAACATCAATTCTCTTTCTTTGAAATCATTAATGAAAAACCTATGATTTTTAATTGAGGAATGTACAAATCCATCTAATTAAGGAGATGATCTGACTTATTTTAAGTAATTTTTCTTGTACAAGGTGTTATTTTGTACTTATATATATTTTTTCCTTATTTCTGACCATCCAATGAAGCAAAATTAGTATGTCCTGGTAAAATTAAGTGTTCCTATTTTATGGAACATACATCATATTAAATGTGACTTATTCTTTTTAATTTGCTAGAAAAAGTATTCAACCCCAATATTGATAGTTTATCAGTTATTCAAGTAAAAAGGACCTGCATTTGAATTAGGTTGGTTGAAAGCAACATCATAAAGTGATGCATAAGAAACACTGTTGAATAAAATATTCATTTTCTTCAAATTTTGATTATTCTTTTCCCAATAAGTTATACTGGAAATTAAGAAGTAATTTCAAGTATATAAAAGATTTATTTTATGTAGTTGTGAATGCTTGACAGTAGCTAGTCTGCCAGTTTAAGGATGAAATTTTTCTTGAGTTCATTCTTGGACTAAGTCTAGTAAATGTAGTTTAATAATTTTTTCCGGTTTATTTACTTGATTATCTAACTCACATTATATACACTTTCCAGTTATTTTGATTAATATTTTGTAAACTATTTTGGGTAAACAAGTCTTGTTTTAAAACTTGCTAATTGCTCACTCAAAAATGAGTCAAATTTAGGAATTAGCTCAACAATTCTCGTGAAAGTTTCATTTATGAAGAAAACCACTCTTCACTGCAACCTCAGGAGAACAAAGTTTTCATTAGGAAAAAAACACAACTCTTTTTAGCAACCAAAATAATACTGTATTTCTCTGTGTGCTCTTTGAGACATAGTACGTTTTTATTTGATCCATATGTGATCCAACTAAACATAGCCTTCTCCTAGTGCTTTGTCGGATCTTTATGACTTTTGCAGCTTCTTCACACATTCATCCAGTCTAAAAACTGATCTGGTACAAGGACTGACTGTCTCTGGGAACAGTTTACGCAAAAATGACACATGCAATTTTAGAACAGGCCAGCTAGAATCTAATGACAGTTTTGATTATTTAAATTTTTTCCAGAATGCTTATTTTCAAAACATCATTTTCTGTGAGTATAACATTTGGTTTTCTTTTCTTTTTATATATATATATATTAAAATTCATAAAAAATTATATATACATATATTTATATTTATTGATGTTTGAATACAGTTGTTTCCATTTTTCCACAACCTCTTTCCCCCACCCCACTCCTCCATCTCCCACCCTCAATCCTACCCCCTTTGCTTTGTCCATGGATACTTTATAATTGTTAATTTAAGACTCTTTTTTTTTCTTCTGGAGATAAAAATATTTAATTAAAATTAATATTTAAGTTTCAAAATAGCTATTAATTAAATGGAGAAATAAACAGTTAAACAGAATTCTTTTCAAAGCCTCCAGTCTTTGAACAGGTATCAGTTTGCATTGAGCTTTTAGTGAATACATATCAGATTTCCAAAGTATTATTTCCTTGTCAGAGAAAGAGCATTGTCATCCATGAAAAATACTTTTCTAGAAGCTCAAAACCATATGAAAACTCAAATGGATACTGCCTATTTTTTTATTTTTTATTTTATTTTATTTATTTTTTAAATTTTTTTATTTTAGTTTATTCAGTACAGTTTCTATCCTTTATTCCCACTCCAGCCCACCCACCCATTCCTCCCCTCCTCCCTCCCCTTTCCAACACCCCTAGTTTTGTC
>CM052541.1:78637528-78663147 GCA_028533065.1 Trachops cirrhosus
TGTACCATAGTTTTTTGATCCATTCATTTCCTGATGGGCACCTAGGTTGTTTCCAGCACTTAGCTATTGTAAATTGTGCTGCTATGAACATTGGGGTGCATAGGTTCTTTTGGATTGGTGTTTCAGGATTCTTAGGATAGTCCCAGCAGTGGAATTGCTGGATCAAAGGGCAGGTCCATTTTTAGTTTTCTGAGGAAGTTCCATACTGTTTTCCACAGTGTAAGACCCTTTTCTTTCATTCCCTCCTCTCTCCCTTCTGGTTACTGTCAATTTGTTCTTAATTTCAAGTACTCTGATTATATTTTGCTTGCTTGTTTGTTTTGCTAATTAGGTTCCACTTATAGGTGAGATCATATGATATTTGTCTTTCACTACCTGGCTCACTTCACTTAGCACAATGTTCTCCAGTTCCATCCATGTTGTTGTGAAGGGTAAGAGCTCCTTCTTTCTTTCTGCTGCATAGAATTCCATTGTGTAAATGTCCCACAGTTTATTGATCCACTCACTGATCCACTTACTGATGGGCACGTAGGCTGCATCCAGCACTTGGCTATTGTAAATTGTGCTGCTATGAACATTGGGATGCATAGATTCTTTTGAATTAGTGTTTCAGGATTCTTAAGGTATATTCCTGCAGTAGAATTGCTGGGTGAAAGGCAGTTCCATTTTTAGTTTTTTGAGGAAATTCCATACTGTTTTCCACAGTGGCTGCACCAGTTGCAATCCCATCAACAGTGCACTAGGGTTCCATTTTCTCCACAACCTTGTCAGCACTTTTTGTTTGGGGAATTGTTTATGATGGCCATTCTGACCATGGTGAAGTGGTATCTCATTGTGGTTTTAATTTTCATCTCTCTGATGTCTAGTGATGCTGAGCATCCTTCCATATGTCTCTGGACCCTCTACATGTCCTCCTTAGAGAAGTGTCTGTTCAACTCTTTTGCCCATTTTTTAAAAATTGGATTGTTTGTTTTCCTGTAGTGGTGTCCTATGAGTTCTTTATATATTTTGGAGATCAAAACCTTGTCTAAGAAAACATTGGCAAATATATTTTTGCATATTTTTGATTCCCTTTTCACTTTGCTGATGTTTTCTTTAGCCATGCAGAAGCTTTTTTTTTTTATAAAGTCCCATTTGTTTATTCTTTCCTTTAAGTCCCTTGCTCTATGGACATATAGGTGAAAATATTACTGCTTGGGATATCTTAGATTTTCTTGTCCTGTTCTCCTCTAGAACTTTTATGGTACCACAACTTGGTGCCACAAGTTGGTGGTTGAGTTTCATTTTTTTGCATGTAGCTGTCCAGATCTCCCAATACCATTTGTTGAAGAAGCTATTTTGTTTCCATTTTATGCTTCTATACCCTTTGTCAAATGTTAATTGACCATAGAGATTGGGTTTATTTCTGGGCTCTCTATTCTGTTCCATTGATCTGTATGTTTGTATTTATGCCAGTACCAGACTGTTTTGATTATTATGGCCTTGTATATAGTTTTATGTCAGGTATGGTGATCCTACCTACTTTGTTCTTCTTTCTCACATTTGCTGCAGCTATTTGGGGTCATTTTTGGTTCCATATACATTTTTGAAATGTTCTATATCTGTGAAATATGTCATTGGTATTTTAATAGGGAATGCACTGAATCTATAAATTGCTTTGGGTACTATGGAGAGTTTGATGATGTTAATTCTTCCAATCCATGAACATGGTACATGCTTCCATTTATTTGTGTCTTCTTTAATTTCTTTCTTCAGTGTTGTGTAGTTTTCTGAGTACAGGTCTTTTACCTCCCTGATTAGGTTTGTTCCTAGGTACTGTATTTTTCTTGCTATAGCAAATGTTTTTTTTCCTGATTTCTGTTTCTGATATTTTATTATTGGTGTACAAAAATGCCTTCAATTTCTGAATTAGTTTAATAAGTTGAAGATTACCTTTCTTATGAGTTCCTCCATTTTTAGCTATTTAGAGTTCAAATGCATTTAAGTTATGTCAGAGAGAATAACCCTAATATTTTAAATATGTGTTAGTATGGATAATATTTAATGTATTTTTTTAGAGAGTAAAGTTTTTGTTCACTTTCCAAGAAAGGAGAGGGCCATAGTGTGGAGAGATACACCAGCATAGAGGGGTAGGGGCTTTGAGCATTTATTGCATTATAATAGGATTAAAAACTCTGGGGGTTGTTGTTGTGCGACCCCATGAGCTGTTGGGGCTTTGTAACATAAAGCTACAGTTTGTTCCAATGTTTTCTTCTTCGTGTGGCTGTACAGAACAGTTAGTTTTGTTTTTGCTTTCCAGTAATTTCCCATTCTTAGGACATAAACTCAGAGGAGTAATGGCAGCATGTTTAACAAGGTCATAGGCCTGCTCAGCAAATGGTGCATGATAATAAATGTCACTGAGTTTATCCTTTCCCCTCTCTGGTTATAAAGTGGATTTATTCTTAATGATCTGGCCTGATTTCAGTTTTGGGGAGTAGGGACAAAGGTCTATTTTTCTGTTACTACTTCAAACAGGGTAGGTTTTTAGAACTGTCCCTGCTTGTGGGTCAATGTATGGGTCGTTAAGGGGAAGACTGTGGAACTGAACAACTCAAAAAGTGAGAACTGTGGCCAGAGGATGTTTGTAGAGGGAATCTTCCAGTGCCCAGATGTTCCATTGAATGAAAAATATGAGATATTTGAAGAAACATGGCCTAAAACCAAGAATAAAGAAATTAGGTGCTATAGGTTCTCGGAAGGGAGTTAGCCAGGAAAACCAGAACTAGAGGAAACGACTTTTCCCTAGAAAATTTGTAAGTTATATCATCATAAGCAATATTGAAACATTTCTATTGGTCTCCCAACATAATCCTTCCAGAATTTGAGAACTCTTAAAGAATATTATTTTCATGGCAATATGTTTGTTTGCATAAACCCAATAAGAATCTGTTCTCTTTATATTTTAGAACCAGTTTCCAAATATGATTTTATCTGGAATGTCATAATCAAAAGAGCCATGCCTGGACTCTGGATGTCACCAGAAAGCCTTAAGGAATTAAGATTGACTTCTGAAGCTAATAAGAGCCCCTTGGAGAAAGGCCTGGTACCTTGTTTTGTCACATGGTTAATGGTAGTCTTTCCTGTTAAGAAATGAAGGCTACTTTCCTGAAAGATAACAATGAAGGAACCTGGAAACATTTTGGAGACCTCAAGAACTTGAGGAATCCACCTAACCCTATAGGCATTGCAAGCAAAACCATATGGCAACTTATTGGCTTGGTGTTTGTGCTCTGAAGGGTTGACTAAAGCTCAATCTGAAGGTTCCTTGTTAAATTCCAGAAAAGTAGATTTAAAAGAGACTATATGATCAATTACTCTTTCTTTTCTGTTTATGCAAATAAGCAGACCAAGCTGAAACTGGACTTATATGCAGTCTCTTTAATAAAACAAGGGTGATTTTAGGCAGAGAATTGTGTTACAATGGAAATCACAATGTCCAATTGTCACCCACAAATTGATTGAATCCTAACTTTTTCTAGTTTTTTTCCAAGCTACCATTCTATGTTTTGTTTTGTTTTGTTTTGTTTTCATCTTTGACTTGGAAGTATTGAGAACTACTGATGAAGTGTCAGCCATACAGAATTTACCTACTACTGCACCTCTCCCTTTTTGGGATATAATGCAATTTTAAAGGGTAATTATTATTTAAATCATGTTATTTGAATTAAAGTGTGCCATGTGATGGGTTGAGATTTTCTTTGAGGCAGAAAAAAGTTTCTTTTCTAGATCTCATCCTCCTAGTTGTACTCACATCCACTACACTGTAGTAGGTGCTATAGAGAATACAGGAAATAACTAATACCTGCATCCTCTTATTTACTAAGGTATTTTAATTTTATAGAAAAATCAAACTTTTCAGTTTGTTTTCATTGGCGTTTGGTCTTAAATTTTCAATTACTAACAACAAATACATTTTAACTAGGACATTAATTTCTGGCAGACAGTCTTACTGCACACCTCCGCAGTATTACAGAGTCTAGAAATTAAATTAATTGTGCCCTTTAAAGTGCATACCTTAACCTAGATTTTGTAATAACACTATATCAGATTTATGAAAATTGGTAAAAACAAATTTAAAAAATGAAATTGTTCCCTTTAATCTCTGAAAGTTTGATAATATATAGAAGAGAAAGGAACATTTAAAATTGCTTTTCTAAGGAGGAATCATTTAGGTAAAACCATGTTAATGCTAAGATAAATGCTTAGAAATTCAGGGATATTAGGTATTTGCCTTTATAAATTTGAGCTGTTTGCTTAATTGCCAAAATTCGCTACATGATAGTATTATGTTTATAAGAAATTTTGTTCTATTAACATTGCGATTTCAAAAAGAACTAGTTGCATGGTACACACATTATTATGTCTCTTTTTAAATTAGAGCATAATTTTAGTATTTCTGTGGATATAAGTGGTACTTTTTGTTTTTTTAATCTTATTTTTGTTGTTTTTTTGTTACAGTTGTCCCAATATTTTCCCTTTTGTCCCCCTCCACCCAGCCTACCCTGTAGCTCACAGTCAATCCCCTCTCCATTGTCCATGTCAGTGCATAATTCATACATGTTCTTTGAGTAGTCTTTCCCCTTCCTTCCCTCCTCCCACCCCCCCTCCCTCCTTCCTACCTACAACTGTCAGTCTCTTCCGAGTTTCCATTTGTCTGGTTCTATTTTTCTCATTAGTTTATTTTGTTCATTAGATTCCAGTTATAAGTGAGGCCATATGGTAGTCTTTCATCAACTGTCTTTAAATTTCAACACTAGTTTATCTGTATAGCAAATAAATCAAATTTATTATTTTAAATGTCATCAATAGAAAACTTGTAAGACTAAGTTTTATCCCCCTCTTGATTTTCTTCAGTTCCATTACTTTTAACTCTTCTTGGGTGTAGCTGGATTTTGATCATTTAAGATGATAGCAGGTAGAATTTTGAGATTAATATGGTAACAATTGTTTCCTTAGAAATGTAAGCTCATGGACTGATTTTAGCACTGATCAATTAAATATAATAATGTAAAACCTAACCAGAACTGTTAACAATATAGCCTTCTAAGTTGCTAGAGTCATCCAAGCTCAACAAGATCTTTAGATCCTGTGGCTCAAGCAGTCCTCCACAGCAGATTGTTTGTTTGCTGTCCAAGGGGTAGCCAGGACTATTGCTAATACCCCCTGATGTACCTGATTAATTACTTCTTTTCAGGTGTAATTAGAAACAACCAAACTCCTTCAACTCAAAAAAATTAAGGGACATTCCACTTTTGCCAGGAGTACCACTAGCTGGTTAGGGTTTAATTGTTCTGATATTTTTAGCTGGCTCCCAACTGGGCTCAGTGCTGTTTTAAAATCTGGATTACAAATTGTAGTACTCACCACTGTTCCAATTTGTTTAATGTGCCTCAATGTCAAGCTGTTGATGTTTGGTGTAACCAGGTGACTAGAATCTCCTATAAATACTTGATTGATGGTTGCATAAAGAATAGAAATAATACACAACCAATTCATTACCTTTTTTAGTTTAGGACACTTTGAACTAACTTCTATTGTGCATGAATTGCTTGAAAATGCCTCTGAATCAAGAAGATACAGGCTCACTAGGTTCATAAGTCTGATTTTTGCCATTTGCTCTTGATTTACCCAATGTTTGCAATATTAGTGCCAGTTCCTATTTTTCATTCATTTTTTATTTCAACAATTTACAATACAATGTTGAAAGGCCTTGATAAAGCTTCACTAATGAAGTGCCTCTTAGAAAAAATCACCTCAAAAACATTCCATGTTTAACTGGTACCTGATGAGTCCCTTAAAGGTAAATGGCCCTAGTTGTTCAATGACTATAGTCCAGGCACTGGAGACACACTAAAGGACTATATGGACCCAAAACATGTAACCAAACAACTCCAGCATTGCTCCAGCATTGACATGGGAAGAAAAGCAGCCAAACAACAAACCGGATTAGTCATCAACACTGTTTACCAAAAGGTTTTGATTAAATGGGGAAAATGTGGATCTCAAGAAAAAAAATTTATTTGATATGAACCCCAAGAAATTTATCTGCTGATATGGACACATCAATGTCAAAAAAAGGTCACATTAAAAAAATTAACAAGGGACTATAAGCTTCTGAGATATTATGTATACAGGAAAAAACATCTGACAAAAATTTTATCTTCCTGCACTATGCCCTGCTTCTTTTTGCTACCTGAGTGAAACACTACAGGAAAAACTGAATTTTATGTTTTTACCAAAAACTGAGACTCCATCCAATCAGAACTGTATAAGTTGGACACTTCACTTATATTAAATGGACCTAAATGAGATTCTGGATAGGAACTTTTGTTATAAAAAGTAGCCTTTCTTTTTTCTTCTTGAAAAATAATTTAGGCTTCTACCTGAATCTGTCTCTTGGGCTGCAGCTCCTTTTTACTCAAATAAATGATTTTCATTATTTATTACAGTCTAAATTAATTTTGGTTCACATATGTGTTATAAGTTAACTTATGTTAAATAGAAAACACTATAGCTACCAGCTGGTAGGTATTAGACGTGTATCACTTTATCAAAAATGAACACAAATAGCAACAAAGAATAATTACAATACATATGGTAAAAACATCTGAGTTTGAAAACTTTTACTAAGACTCTGAGTATACTACAGTGTTTAATATCATCATCCAGGCAATCATAAAATAAAATCAGTCATATAAAATATGTATCAAAATCTAAACATTCTACATGAAAATATTTACTAGAAAAGATATTATGCAATTTTCTACTCTTATAAAAGATATACCACAAGCAGGGGAGGGAGATGGAGATGGCTGGGGTTTGGGGTTAATGGTAGGAAGTAAATGCAGACAACTGTACTTGAGCAACAATAAAATAATTTAATAAAATAAAATAAAAGATATGCCACAATTTATGCATCTTCTCTGTTAATGGGCTTTTAAGTTATTGATAATTTACTAGTATTATAATTAAAGGGCTATAAACAATTATGTTCATATCTTTAGATTGGCTAATGCAATTATTTGTCTTAATATATGTCTAGAACTGGAATTGCTGGTAACAAGGTATTATTAATTTTATAATATATTTCTAAAATGGCTGAGGCTGGTCTGACTCAGTGGATTGAGTGCTGGCTTGTGAACCAAAGGGTCAGCTGTTTGATTCCCAGTCTAGGGCACATGCCTGGATTGTGAGCCAGGTCCCCACTAGGAGTGCATGAAAGGCAACCACACATTGATGTTTCTCTCCTTCTTTTACTCCCTTTCTAAAAATAAAATAAATAAAAAAATTAAAAGATATATATTTATAAAATGTATAAAAATTGTGTTTTACAGAGGAAGTAGTTATACATTACATGAAGTTTCTAATTGTTTCATATTCTTACCAAATGTGGATATTGTTAATTTTCTTTTTAAAATTATAATATGTGAGTTCCAAGATGGTGAATGAGTAAGTGGAAGCTGCACTAACCTCCTCCCAGGACCAGTTTAGGATTAAAACTAAATTGTAGATAAAGCATAATGAACAACCAACTGAACACTAGTTGGAGAGAAGCCTTATAACAATGGACAGACAGAAGAAACCACTTCACCACAACAAGAATGGTAGGGAGGTTGGAGGAGATGTAAGAAGGCTGGCTGTGTGGCAGCTGAAGTTCTGGAGAGATATTTTGGCATCCAGGACGTTCCCCCTGAGAAGTGTGGGCACTAAACCCAAAATTCAACTCCCCAGCCTATAGCACTGCAACTGGAGGAGAACCCAGATAACATCTAACTGTTTAAAGCATTAGGGTTCTGTCTGCCAGGGAGAAACACCTGGAGAATCAGAGTCTCTTAAAGGACAAAAAAACAAAATTTCATTTGCAGCCACTTACCCTGGACTCCAGCCGAGGGAGAGCAGAGTGAACTAGAGATGGTTGAGGAGAGTCTGGGTTTGGAGTCTCTAGGGAGAGAATTGAAGGCATAGCCACCAGGATCCCTCTACTAAGTCATTCCTCATTCTGCAGGAGCTGTCTTTCTCAGGAAGCACCCTCCTTTCCAAAGGACATCAGCCTGAGAAGAAACAATAGCCCCACCAACATAAATTACTCTACCTCACACAGTGAAGTTAAGAGGAGGCTAATAACAGCTTGATTAGTTTAACAACTGATGAGTTTAACTGATGAGTTTCACAACTAAAGTGGAAACACAAAGAAGCAGTCAAAATGGAAAGCTAAAGAAACAGACTCCAAATGAAAAAATAATTCTTCAGAAGAATAACAAGTTGAAATGGAGGCAAGCAATTTATCAGATAGAGAGTTTATAGCAATAATGATAAGGATACTCAGAAGCATGAAAGAAGACATAAAATCATAAAAAGATTAATCAGAAGTAAATAATACAATATATATAATGAATAATACAATGGGAAGAATAAACAGTAGGTTAAATGAAGCAGAAGACTAAAACATTGATTTGGAAAACAAGATAAAAATAAAAACAGCCAGGCAGAGCAATAAAAATAAAAAAAGAATTAAAAAATGAAAGCAGCTTAAGAAACATTTTGGACAACATGAAGCATAACAAAATGTGTACCATGGGAATACCAAAAGAAGAAAGCAAGCTGTTGGGAACTGCCCTGCCTGGTTTCAGAAGTTGTAATCCCCCATGGCTAATGCTGAGTAAAAGACCTTGGGACCACAAAACACTAAGGATCCAAAGCTTATCTTCCTGGCTGGAATGCCACCTCTGCCCACTTTACTTCACCCTGTTTGGTCCCCAGTGCATGACTGGTTAGCCAATGATGGGTAAGATTCCTCAAGGGAGGGATGATCTAAGACAAGCATGGTCTCAATGGTGCCATTAGGGAAGGACTTGGGGAGGCATGGAAAAAGGGAATGATGGACCTTAACCCCTCAGCTTTGACATAGCCTGAGTCCTCATTCTGTCTGTAAAAATTTCTTAATCTATTGGCTGCCTTACTTCCCCTACCTGACTTAAGCTTGAAACAATGTCAGAAGGCAGTGAAGCCCTGGGCAGGGACAGGAGGTTCCCCAGGGTGATCAAACCTAAGAAAGAATACATAAAATCCTGTGAAACTTGCTTTGCTAAGAACACCCTCAATTTTCTGATAATAGTCCAATCATAAAATGAGTTTGTTTCCCAAAGTTTTATAGCCCTTTAGCTAACTGACCCTGACTCAGAATAAACCCTCATAGTTCTTTGAATGTTATCTATTGTTTGATCATTACTGCCTGACAATGATTTATGAGCTGTATCTGTATTTCTGTGCAAATTGAACCCAATAAAAGCACATTGAGGAACAGGCTCAAGGCCCTTTTCCTCTGAGAGATCAGCCACATTTCCTTCCCAAGAAAATCATGTCTTGGTAAACTTATTCTCATCTGTGATGGCTGGGGGGCTTTGCTGGACAAAGCTCCCCCACAACAAACAGGAAACTGAGAACCTGTTCAAAGAAATAATGACTGAAACCTTCTCTAATCTGGTAAAGGAAAAAGAGGTACATTCCAGGAAGCCCAGAGAATCCCAAACAAGTGGAAATGTTGCGAAAAAATGAACTCCCACACGATTCAGGGTGGCAGAGTAAGCCTTTATTCACACACACAGTCCCAGAGAAGATGAACTCCAAATTTTGGGCCCTGAGGAGGGGTTTGGTAGGTTGTTAAATAATCTCATAGGGGGGTGGGGAGAAAGCAAGGACGGGCTACACGACGCAAGCAAGGGTCACAGAGGTGGAATGCGGAAGCTAAAGGTACAGAAGCAGAATGTGGAAGTTATCTGGGGCCTGGAACAAAGAGAGCAAAGAGCCAGCCATTATCTGGCGCCCGGAGCAGAGAGTCAGCAGTTATCTGGGACCTGGGATAAAGAGCCAGCTTTATTTCTCATAACAGAAGCAAAGAGGCCTACATGAAGAAAGATCATAATTAAAATGGCTTCAAGACAAGGAGAGAATACTAAAAGCTATAAAAGAAAAACAGGTAATTACCTACAAGGGAGCACCAATTAGACTGTCATCTTATTACCCAACAGAAACCTTTTGGTCCAGAAGAAAGAGTGGCTTGAAATATTACAAAAAGCAAGGACCTACAACCAAGCTTATGCTACCTAGTAAATCTATCATTTAAAATCGAAGGAGAAATAAGGGATTTCCCAGATAAGAAAAAACTAAAGGAGTTTGTTTACACCAAACCATACTGCAACAAATGTTAAAGGGCTTGACAGAATAATAAGAAGGAGAAAGAGAAGAAGAAAGAGAAAGGAAAAAAGACAGAGGCCAATACTCTTACAATAAAATGGCACTAAATAATCAACTTAAATGTGAATGACTTAAATGTTCCAACCTAAAGACATAAGGTACCTGAATGGATAAGAATATAAGACCCATATATATATACTGCCTCTAAAACACCCATCTCAGATCAAAAGATACACACAGACTAAAATTAAAAGGATGAAAAAATATATTTCATGTAAATGGAAAAAAGCTGGGGTAGAAGTTATTATATTTTTTAAAAAATAGACTTTAAAACTAAGTCTATAGTAAGAGACAAAGAACACTACCCATTAATAAAGGAATCAATTCAACAAGAGGACATAATCCTAGTAAACATTTAGATTCAACATAGGGGCACCTAAATATGTAAAGCAAATCTTGATTAACATAAAGGGAGAGATCAATAGAAATACAGTCATAGTAGGGGATTTTAACACCCCATTGACCTCAATAGATAGGTCTTCCAGTCATAAAATCAACAAGGAAAGAATGGCTTTTAATGATACACTAGATCAAATAGATTTAATTGATATATTCAGAATATTTCATCCCAAAGCAACTGAATATTCATACTTTTTAAGTGCAAATGAAACAATTTGAAAGATAGACTGCATGTTAGGATACAAAACAAGTCTCAATAAATTTTAGAAGACTGAAATCATATCAAGTATCTTCTCTGACCACCCTAGAATTCAATCACAAGAAGAAAACTGCAAAACATGCAAAGACAAGGAAGCTAAATAACACGTTATTAAACAATGAATAGATCAAAAACAAGATAAAGGAAGAAATCAAAACATACCAGAAAACAAATGAAAATGATGACCCAACAATTGAAAATCCGTGGGTCACTTGGAAAGCAATCCTAAAATAGAAATTCATAGTATTAGAGGCCTATCACCAAAATAATAAATAAATAAATAAAGAGAGAGAGAGAGAGAGAAAGAAAAGAAAAAGCTCAAATAAACAATCTAACTATACCCTTAAAGAATATTGAAAAAAAAAAACAACAAACAAAATCCAATGTTAGTGGAAGGTAGGAAATAATAAAAATCAGAGGAAAAATAAATGAAATAAAGTTGTTAAAATGATACAAAAGATCAGTAAGTCCAAGGGCTGGTTCTTTGAAAAGATAAACAAGGAAGACAAATCTTTACCCACACTCATCAAGAAAAAAAGAGGAAGGCCCTGGCTGGTGTGGCTCAGTGGATTGAGTACCAGTTTGTGAACAGAAAGGTCACTGTTTTTTCTCCCAGTCAGGGCACATGCCTGGGGTGTCAGCTGGGTCCCTAATTGGGGGTGTGTGAAAGGCAACAATGTATCTCTCATGCAGTGATGTTTCTCTCCCTCTCCTTCTCCCTTCCTTCTCCTCTATCTAAAAATATAAAGAAAATCTTAAAAAAAAGAAAAAAGAGAAAGGACCCAAATAAATAAAATCAGAAATGAAAGAGGAGAAATAAAAACTGACACCAAAGAAATACAAAAGATAGTATGAAAATATTATGAACAACAATATGCCAACAAACTGGACAACATGGATGAAATAGATAAATTCCTAAAGACATATAACCTTTCAAAACTAAGTCGGAAGGAGTCAGCAAGTCTGAATAGACAGATTACACCTAGTTAAATGGAAGCAGTAAAAAAAACAAAACAAAAAGAAAACCAAAAAAACAAACTCCCAACAAACAAAAGCCCTGGACCAGATGGCTTCACAGGCAAGTTTTACCAAACATTTTGGGAGGAAATGATACCTCTTCTTAAACTACTTTTAAAAATTCAAGAGCAAAGAAGGCTCCCAGGCTCATTTTACTAAGCTAGCATTATCTTAATTCCAGAACCAGATAAAGAAACAACAAAAATTGACAAATATAGACCATATCCCTGATGAACATAGATACCAAAGTCCTCAACAAAATATTAGCAAACCAAATACAGCAATGCATCAAAATGATCATAGAGAATGATCTACTGGGATTTATTCTGGGAATGCAAGATTGGCAAAACATTCATAAATCAATACATGTGATTCACCACATACACAGAATGAAGGATAAAAACCACGTGATTGTATCTACACATGCAGAAAAAGCTTTTGATAAAATCCAGCACTCATTTGTGATAAAAACTCTCAGCAAAGTGGGAATAGGATGAACATAGCTAAACATAAGAAAGGCCATATATGACAAACCAACTACCAGCATCATATTCAACAGGATGAATTTGTCTTTTTTGCAGGAATTTTGCAAGAATTTGCCTTAAGAATGGGAGCAAGACAGGGATGTCCAGTTTCCTCTCTTATTCAACATAACACTGGAAATCTTAGCTATAGCAATCAGAGAAGAAGAAAAATAAACAACATCCAAATTGAAAAGGAAAAAGGTAAAACTGTCTTTATTTACAGATGACATGATATTGTACACATAGAGAATCACAAAGATTCCACCAAGAAACTACTAGTACTGATAACTAAATTCAGCATGGTAGTAGCATACAAAATTTATATCCAGAAATCAGTTGCATTTGTATATGCCAATAAAAACTAACAAAAAAGAAAATTAAGAAAATAATCCTATTCACAGTTGCTTCAAAAAGAATAAAATACCTAGGAATAAACCTAAACAAGGATGTAAAAGAGCTGTACTTGGAAAATTATAAGACACTGAAGAAAGAAATTGAAGATACAAATAAGTGGAAGCACATACCATATTCATAAATAGGACAAATTAGCATAATTAAAATGCTTGTACAACCCAAAGCAATCTATAGATTCAATACAATTCCTGTCAGGATTTCAATGACATATTTCACAGAACTAAAACAACTATTTCAAAAATTTATATGGAACCATGAAAAAACCCACATAACAACAGCAATCTTGAGAAAGAAGAACAATGTTGGAGGAATCACACTACCTAATATTGAAGTAGGCTAAAAAAAAAAACAAAAACAAAAAGTGTCAAGTTGGCATGGATTTTGTAGCGCTTCAGTGGGAGCAGAGTCTTAGATAAAAAAAAATAACCTGCTGTCTGTGGTTTGCTATTGTCCTTGAAAACTTGGACTAATTTAGCTGCTGTCTCTGTAACAAAGTCTGTCGGTCCCTGACCCTGAAATAAGATTTGCTACATTCTGCCCTGCGGCTTGCTCTTTGACTATAAAAGTCTAAATAATCCATGGCTCGTAGCTCAGAATTTGGGAGTTTTTGCTTGGCCCCTCTGAGCCCATGCGTAATAAAGTTTGTGCTCTGCCATTCCAACTGCATGTGAGTGATTTTTCCACAACAATATCAAACTATAAGATCATATTAAACAAAATTGCATGGTACTGACATAAAAATGCACACATGAATCATTAGAGTAGAATACAGAGCACAGAACTAAACCCCCACCTTTACAATCAATTAATACATGACAGTGGAAGCAATCCCATATAATGGGCTAATGATAGTTTATTTAAAAATGGTGTTGGGAAAATTTAACAGATACACGCAGAAAAATGAAACCAGACAACATTCTTACACCACACACAAGAATAAATTTGAAATGGATCATAGACTTAAATGTTAGACCCAAAACCATAAAAATTCTAGAAGAAAACATAGGCAGTAAAATCTCAGACATTGCTCATAGCAATATTTTGTCTGATATATCTCTGTAGGCAAGGGAAACCAAATAAAGGATTAACACATAGGACTACAGCAAACTAAAAGTTACTGCACAGCAAAGGAAATCAACAAAAAAATAAAAAGACAACCCATAGGATGGGAGAACATATTTGCCGATATACCTGACAAAGGGTTAATATCCAAAACTTATAAAGAACTTACAAAAATCAACACCAAAGAAACAAACAACCCAATTATAAAATGGGCAAAGACCTGAATAGACACTTCTCCAAAGAGGACATGCAGATGGCAAATTAACATATGAAAAGATTCTCCATGTCATTACTCATGAGAGAAATACAAAATAAAACCACAGAGATACCATCTCACGCCTGTCATAATGTCTATCATGAATACATCAACAAACAAAAAGTGGTGGCAAGGATGTGGACAAAGGAGAACACTTTTGCATTGTTGGGAGTACAGACTGGTGCAGCCACTATGGAAAGTCATATGAAGATATGCCAAAAAAATTAACAATGGATCTATCTGCCTTTTGAACCAGCAGTCCCACTTCTGAGAATATATCTGAAGGAACCCAAAACACTAATTTGAAAAAACATAAGCACCCCTATTGTCATTGTGGCATTATTTACAATCACCAATATATTGAAACAGCCCGAATTTCCATCATTATATGAATGGATAAAACGACTATGGGACACTTGCACAATAGAATACTACCCAGTCATAAAAAAAAGGAAAATTTTACCCTTTGAGACAGTATGAATGGACCTGGAGAACATTATCCTAAGTGAAATAAACCAGTCAGAGAAAGAGAAATACCATATAATTTCACTCATCTGTGGAATCTAATGAACAAACTGAACTAACGAGAAATAGGAACAGACTCATTAATGGAAAGCAGGATGACAGCTGATGGGAGAGGAGGTTAAAGGGAGGAGGGATTGAACAAAAAGGAAAAAGTACTCATGGCCATAGAA
The DNA here is from genome assembly GCA_028533065.1 of Trachops cirrhosus. Classification (NCBI taxonomy): domain Eukaryota; kingdom Metazoa; phylum Chordata; class Mammalia; order Chiroptera; family Phyllostomidae; genus Trachops; species Trachops cirrhosus. Next base: position 78,652,451 of record CM052541.1, read on the forward strand.
AACAGTGTGGTGATTACTGGTGGGAGGGGTGTATAGGTGACTAAAAGGTAATGGAAAAAATTACAATAAAGATTAAATTTTAAAAATTAATAAAGTGAAATAAAATTTTAACATAAAAATTATTTTTTAATTTATGTATTCAGTATTTGAAAATGATATCATCTATTACTATCTGTTTGCATATTAAATTTTGTGATTTTGCATTCAAGTCTTCTGTCCATTTACTAAAATATGAGCAGCTTGCACTTTTAAAGTTTTAATATAACTTTACATCAAATATACAAAATGACATTTTAGATATATGTATTATAAATTAAATACAAAAAATGGCTTTCCTTTTCTGTGTTCTCTTGATGATTAAAATTTTAAATTTTAATATAGTACCAGGTTAAAATATTTTGTTTGATGATAAATGTTATTACATAAAATTAAATAATTTAACTAACCCCATGCTTATGTACAATATTTCCTATCATATTTTTTGTTAACTGCTAGAGTCTTATTTTTAACCTATATTCGAATGATTTTTGTAGAGAATGGCCAGAATGAAGATTTTTTCTTTTGAAAATTTCAATACTGATGGCCAGTTTAGCTGACACAACTATTTTAACAACACTCATCTTTTTTGGTATTAAAATGGTTAATTTGTTGTATTGAAAATAACTACATGTATACAAGATACATTTTTTGATGTTCAGTCTCTAACTTTTCACATTGTTCTATTCTTCCACTGATTTTATTATTTTATTAGTATAAATTTATAATGTTTTAAACTAGTAGACTGAGACTTCCAGTTATATTCGTTTTCAAAATAGCTTTGGCTAATATTCAGTTTTGACATTTCCATATGAATTGTAAAATCATCTGTCAATCATTGCATAAAATATAAAATTTCTATGAAGACTTGTTGAAGTTATTCGTAAATTTAGGGAAAGTGAAATCTCAAACATACTGATAATTCTAAATTAATGACATCACCTTTTTGCTATTATGTTATTTTAAAATATTTTCAGCAATGTTTTAAATTTTTGTATGTGGAATTTTGAACATCATTTTTAATAGTTTATATTTGAATGTCATTGTATAAGATATTTTTCACTTCATTTTTATTTGTATCACTGATATATAAAAATGCTAATAAGTTTTGTGTATTGAACTGGATAGTATACAGCTCACTGCTAAACGCATTTGTCTTATCTAATAATTTACTTGTGATTTTTTCTCATGGAACAGCTATTTCTACATATGCAATTATGTAATATGAAATAATGAATTTTTTCTCACTACACAGATTATGAATTTTCTTTTGTTTCTTTTATATTTTCATAGCTAGGTTGTCTTACAAAACATTGAATGCAGGTATTTGTAGGAATATATTTTTCTTGCGTCTATAAGAAAAATTATTATCTCACTATATGTATGATTTTTGTTTTACATTATTTTCCAGACATTTTAACCAATTACATAAATGCCATTCTATTTCTTCATTAACATCTTTTTATATTAAACAAGTAATAATGAATTTTATCAGTGTTACACATTTATTAAAATACTCATGTAATGTTTTTCTTTTTACCTCCTTGATTTTTTTATGAAATTAATGAGTATTTAAGTTAAATAAATAATAATAAAAAATTAAAAACAATTTAAACCACCTTGCATTCTTGAAAAAAATGCCAATAAGTGATTATACATATATAATGTATAGTATATACAGTATATATATACAGTATATAGTTTATATATGCTATATATATTTTAAATACATAATTGCATAAAAATTTTATACTTGAAATGATTTTTTGGACTTACATTTATTTAAAATGGATGTATATTTTTCTTTTTTGCTATCTCTTTTAGTTTCCACATTCTTTATTTTACTTTTTAAATTACAGTTCACATTCAAAACTGTTATGTACTAATTTCAGGTGCACAGCACTGTGGTCAGACAACCACACACTTCATGAATTGATTCCCTCAACTCAGGAAGTACCCACCTCTCCTCAAACAAACCCAACACAATTTCATTGACCATATACTCCATGATGTAATTTTAATCTCTGTGACTATTCTGTAACTACCCATTTGTACTTTTTAACCTGTTCACCTTTTTCACCAAGCTCCCCAACTCCCCCCAGTCTGGAAATCATTAATCTGTTCTCTGTATCTAAGTCTTTTATACTATGTTTGTTTGTTTATATTGTTCTTTAGAATCCACATGTACAGGAAATCATATGGTATTTGATTTTCTCTTTCTGACTTATTTCACTTAGAATAATACCCTCTAGGTTCATCCATGCTGTTACAAATGGTAATTTTTTATTGTATGTTTATGTTTCAGTAGTATTTCATTGAGTATATGTGCCATCACTTTTTATTCACTCATCAATTGATGGGAACTTGGGTTGCTTCCATACCTTGGCTCTTGTAAACAATGCTGCAATAAAAATAGGGGTGCATGAGTTCTTTATACATGTCTCTTGATGACCGTCCCCTTCTTTCCCCATTATCTTTGTCCACCATCCCTTCTGGTTACTATCAGTTTGTTCTTTATTTCCATGTTGCTGGTTCTGTTTTGCTGGCTTGCTTGTTTTGTTGATTGGGTTCCACTTATAGGCAAGATCATATGGTATTTGCCTTTCACCACCTGGCTTATTGCACTTAGCATAATGTTCTCCAGTTACATCCATGTTGTTGCAAAGGGTAGGAGCTCCTTCTTTCTTTCTGCTGTGCGGTATTCTATTGTGCAAATATACCAAAGGTTTTTGATCTACTCATTTAATGATGGACTTCATTTTGAATTATTTTGGTCCCTTCAAATATTTACACAAAAGTGGAGTTGCTGGGTCATAAAGCAATTCAAGTTTTAATATTTTGTGGAACCTCTACTATTTTCTATAGTGGTTGTACTAATCTGCATTTTGACCAACTGTGCCCTTTTATCCACATCTTGGACAACAATTGTTGTTTGTTTATTTATTGATGATAGTCACTCTAAAAAGTGTGCAGTGGTATCTGATTTTGGTTTTAATTTGCATTTCTCTAAAAGACATTCAGCATATTTTCATTGTTTATTGGCCACCTGTATGTCTTTTTTAAAGAAGTGTCTATTCAGTTCTTTGCCTATTTCTTAATGGATTTTCTGTTTTCCTGGTGTTCATTGTATGAATACTTCATAAATGTTGGATATTAACTCTTTATCAGATGTATAATTGGTGAATATCTTTTACATTCAGTTGGTTGTATTTTTGTTTTGTTGATGATTTCTTCCTTTGTTTCCTGTGTAAAATATTTTTAGTTTAATGTAGTGTAATTTTTTATGTTTTATTTTGTTTTTCTTGCTCAAAAAATATGAAAGAAAAATATTGGTCAAAGAAATATTCAAGATTTCACTGCTAGTGTTTTCTTTTAGGAGTTTTAGGGTTTCAGGTCTTACATTTCTCTTTAATCCAATTGAGTTTATTGTTGTGTATGAAGAAAGAAGATCGTCTACATGAAACTTTTGCAAATACTTGACCAAGTTCCCTGAAACCAGTTATTGAAAAGAATATCTTTACTCAATTGCAAAGGATGAGGTGATAGAACACTTACAGTTTTTTGTGTGGAAAATAATACAATTAATAAATAATGACATAAAATTAAATATGTGTTTTGCATATCACACCTGTAAACCTAATTTTGCACTACTGTATTTTCTTGGTTTGTCATAAATTAATTGCCATATATGTTTGGGTTTCTTTGTAAGCTCTGTTTATTTGTTTTTAAATCTATGTAATTTCTTTTAAAACCAGTAACATGCTCTTTTGATCACTATAGACTTATAGTTTTGTATTAGTTAGTATAATACCACCCCCTCCTTGTTCTTTTTTCAAGATTAATGTTGTTATATGGGTTCTTTGCTGTTTTTATACACATTTTTGAATTATTTTTTGTTGTTGTTCAAGAACACTTGTCTCTATGTTCTCCCCACCATTCCTCACTGCCCCATTCACCCCATCTCCTAACCTCATTGCTACCCCCCATTGTCTTTGTCCATGTGTCCTTCATACATGTTCTTTAACAACCCTTTCCATTCTTTCCCTCATTACCCCCTACCACCTTCCCCTCTGATTACTGTCAGTTTGTTCTTTGTTTCAATGCTCTGGTTATATTTTGCTTGCTTGTTTGTTTTGTTAATTAGTTTCCACTTATAAGTGAGATCATATGGTATTTGTCTTTCACCACCTGTTTTTTTTCATTTAGCATAATGCTTTCCATACCCACCCATGCAGTCCTAAAAGGTATAAGCATGTTATTTGATTCAGCTGTGTAGTATTCCATTATGTAAGTGTACCATAGTTTTGATCCACTCATTTACTAATGGGCACTTAGGTTGCTTTCAGCACTTGACTATTGTAAATTGTGCTACTAAGAACATCGGGGTGAATAGGTTCTTTTAAATTGTTTTTTCAGGATTCTTGGTGTATTACCCCAGCAGTGGAATTGCCAGGTCAAAAGAGAGTTTCATTTTAGGTTTCTGGGGAAATAACATACAGTTTTCCACAGTGGCTGCACCAGTCTGCATTCCCAAGAACAGTGCACTAGGGATCCCTTTTCTCTACAACCTCACCAGCACTTGTTTATTGATTTGTTTAGGATGGACAATCTGACCAGTGTGAAGTGGTATCTCATTATGGTTTTCATTTGCATCTCTCTGATGGCTAGTGATGCTGAGCATCCTTTCATATGGCTCTGGACCTGTGTATGTTCTCCTTGGAGAAGTGAGTATTCAGGTCCTTTGCCCATTTTTAAATTGGGTTGTTTGTCTTCCTGGAGTGGAGTTATGTGAGTTCTTTATATATTTTGGAGAACAAACCCTTATCCAAAGCATCATTTGCAAGCATATTTTCCCATACAGTTTGTTCCCTTTTCATATCCCTGATGTTTTCTTTAGCCATGCAGAAGCTTTTTATTTTGATGAAATCCCATTTATTTATTCTTTCCTTTATGTCCCTTGCTCTAGGGGACGTGTCAGTAAAAAAGTTTCTGCATACAAAATCTGAGATTTTCCTGCCTATGTTCTCCTCTAGGACTTTAATTGTTTCACGGTTTATATTTAAGTCTTTTACCCATCTTGATTTTATTTTTGTGTATGGTGTAAGTTGGTGATCAAGTTCCATTTCTTTGCCTATAGATGTCCAAATCTCTCAACGCCATTTTTTGTAAAGGCTATCTTTACTTCACTTTATGCTTCTGCCCTTTTGTTGAATATTAATTGACCATAGAGAGACTGGGGTTTGTTCCTGAGCTCTGTGTTCTGTCCCATTGATTTATGTGTCCATTCTTATGCAAGTACCAGACAGTTTGATTGCTGATTCCCTATACATTATTGATATGTTTGTTCTATATCTGTGAAATATGTGATTGGTATTTCAGTAAGGATTGCATTGAATCTTTAAATTGCTTTGGGTGGTATGGACGTTTTGATGATGTTAATTCTTCCAATCCATAAACATGGTACATGCTTCCATTTATTTTTGATTCCCTAATTTCTTTCTTCAGTGTTGTGTAGTTTTCTGAGACAGGTCTTTTACCTTCTCAGTTACATTTATTCCTAGGTGCTTTAGTTTTCTTGTTGCTATATCAAATGGGATTTTTTTCCTGATTTCTGTTTCTGATATTTCATTGTTGGTGTACAAAAATACCTTTGATTTCTGGATATTGACTTTGTATCCTACTGTTTAGCCAAATTCACTTATTAAATCAAGGAGTTTTTGGTGGATTTCATATGATTTTCTATGCACATTATGATGTCATCTGCAAACAATGACAGTTTCACTTCCTCATTTCCAATTTGGATGCCTTTTCTTTCTTTCTTCTTTTTTTTTTTTTTTTTGTCAGATCACTGTGGACTTCCAATACTATGTTGAATAGAACCAGTGAAAGAGGACAGCCTTGTCTTGTTCCTCATCTTAGTGGGAAAGCTTTTAATTTTTGCCCTTTGAGTATGATGTTGGCCATAGGTCTCTTGTATATGGTCATTGTTATGTTGATATATGCTCCCTCTATTTGCACTTTGCTGAGTGTTTTGATTATAAATGGGTGCTATATCTTATCAAATGCCTTTTCTGCATCTATTGATATGATCATGTGATTTTTGTTTTTCCTTTGGTTTATGTGATGTATTAAGCTTATTGATTTGCATTGTTGTATCATCCTTGTATCCTGTGATGGATCCCACTTGATCATGTTGTATGATCTTTTTAATGTATTGCTAGATGTGGTTTGCCAATATTTTGTTGAGGATAACCTCTGTATTCATCAGTGATATTGGGCTATAGTTTTCTTTCTTTGTTGTTTCTTTGTCTGGTTTTGCGATTAGGATGATGCTGGTCAAGCTCATAAAAAAAGGTTTGAGTCTTCCCTCTTCTTGGATGTTTTTGGCATAATCTGAGAAGGATAGGAGTTAGCTCTTGCTTAAATGTTTTGTAAATCCCCTGTGAAACTATCTGGCCCTGGTCCTTAGTGTGTCAGGAGTTTTTTGATTTTTGCTTAAATATCCCCCACTGTTATTGGTCTCTTTAGGCTCTCTGTTTCTTTTTCATTCAGTTTTGGAAGATTATATTTTTCTAGAAATTTGTCCATTTCACCCAAATTTTCAAATTTCTTGGCTTATAGTTTTACATAGTAATTTTTTACAGTTCTTTGTATTTGTATGGTATCTGTTGTAATTTCTCTTTCATTTCTGATTTTTATATAGGTCCTCTCTCCTTTGTTCTTGATGAGTGTGCTTACAGGCTTGTCAATCTTTTCAAAGAACCAGATTCTGGAATTTGATCCTTTGAATTGTTTCTTTTAGTCTCCATGTCATTTAATTCTGCTCTGATCTTCATTATTTCCTTCTTTCTACTCATTCTGAGCTTTGTCTGTTTTTCTTTCTCCAGATATTGTAGATATAGGGTTAGGTTGTTTATTTGAAATATTTCCATCTTTTTATATAGTCCTTTATTGCTATGAACTTCCCTCTCAGGACTGTCTTGGTTGTATCTCATAAGTTGTGACAATTGTATGTTCATTTTTATTTGTTTCCAGGGACTTTTTGATTTCTTCCTTTATCTCATTATTAACCCATTCATTGTTTAATAGCATGCTACTCAATCTCCATGAATTTGAGTGTTTTTGAGTCTTTTCCTTGAGGCTGATCTGTCATTTCTGGCCCTTGAGGTGTGAGAAAATACTTGGTATGATTTCAATTTCCTTAAATTTATTGAGGTTTATTTTGTGTTCTATTGTGTGGTCTGCCTTTGAAAATGTTCCATGTGCATTTGAAAAGAATATGAATTTTGCTTATTTGGAATGGAAGTTTATATATATACATAAATATGTATATAATAAATATATCTATTTATGTGTATAAATTTATAAACAAATGTATAGATAGTAAAAATAAATAAATATAATCACTTTTGTCCATTTGATCAAGGGCATTGTTCAATGCCTCAAGATCCTTGTTGATATTTTGGGGGGAAGATCTAACAACAATAAAGTAATTAAAAAAAAAGAATATCTATCCATTTTTGACAGTGGGTTGTTAAAATCTCCTACTATAATTGTATTGCTATCAATATCTTTCTTGAGGTTCTCCAAGAGTTTCTTTATGTATTTGGGTGCTCCTATGTTGGATGCATATATATTTACAATGTTTATATCTTCTTGATGGATTCTTCCCTTGAGTATTATGAAGTGACCTTCTAGGTCTCTTTTTATGGCCCTTTTTTAAGACTATTTTGTCTGATATGAGTATTGCTATCCCTGTTTTTTTCCTGTCCATTTGCTTGGAATATTTGTTTCCATCCCTTCAGTTTCAATCTTTGTAGGTCTCTTTTTTTTCTGTGTTGAGTCTCTTGTAGGAAGCTTTGTGTGGGTCATGTATTCTTATTCATTCAGCTACCCTGTCTTTTGATTGGATAATTTAATCCATTTACATGTAATGTTATTATTGATAGGTATTTATTCATTTTCTGAATTTGTATATGTGTTTCTCTCTCTCATTTTTTTCTTCCTTTTCTTAAAGCAGTTCCTTTAACATATCTTGAAGTTCTGGTTTGGTTGTGATGTATTTTTTCAGCCTTCTTTTGTCTGAGAAACTCCTTATTTCCCCTTCCATTTTAACTGAGAGCCTTGCTGGGTAGAGTAGTCTCAGATGCAGACCTTTGCTTTTCATTACTTGGCATATTTCTTGCTATTCCCTTCTGGCTTGTAGTGTTTCTGTTTAGAAATCAGCTGCTAGACTTATCATAGCTCACTGGTTTGTTGCTATCTCTTTCCTCCTTGTTGCCTTTAAGATTCTCTGTTTGTCTTTAAAATTTGCCATTTTAATTATGATATGTCTTGGAGTAAACCTCCTTGGGTTCATCTGAATTGGGACACAAGTGTTTCCTGAGCTTCTATGGGTTTTCCCCTCTCCAAGTTAGGAAAGTCTTCTGTCGTCATTTTTTCAAACAGTGTTTATATACCTTGCTCATTCTCCTTCTGGTATTTCTATGATTCAAATGTTTTTGTGTTTCATATTGTCTTGCTGTTCCCTTAAGCTATCTCCCTATTTTTTATGTCTTTTTTTTCATACAACAGCTCTAACTGGATGTTTCTTTTTACCTTGTCTTCCATGTTACTAATTTGGTCCTCTGCTTCATCCAGCCTGCTGCAATTCTTTCTAGTGTATTTGTTTCTTAATTCAGATATTGTATTCTTTTCTTTCGGGTTCTTGTTTATAGTTTCTATTTCATTTTTCATATTGTTGTAGTTCCCACTCAGTTCCTTATAGTTGTCAGTGAGTTCCTTGTACTAGTTCTTTATAACCATTCTTTCTAATTCTGCATCTGATAGTTTGCTTGCCTCCATTTCATTTAACTCTTTTACGGGGAAATCTTCCATTCCTTTTGATTGTGGGGTTATTTGTTTGCCTCCCCATTTTCAGTAACACTCTTTGTTTGTTACTGTGATTACTGATGCTCTGCTTTGCCACCTGTCTTTAGGGTGAACTTCTGGGTAGGAGTTCTATAGGACTCCATAATGCAGTTTATTTGATCTCCTTGTCTGAATGATCTAGCATTGCCCTTTCTTCCATTTGGGTGAGCTCTCTTGTTGTACATAATTTTAACTATTGGTGTCTCCTTTGTTGTTGGGTTCTACCTTCTAGCAGGTTTACTGGTACTTATAACTCCCATCTTGTCTTGCATTCTGTTGTACAGGTGTTGGTTAACAAAAGAATATCACCAGACCAAACCTATGCCAGCAAAAGGAACCCCCCTACCACATCAGCAGTCTGACCTGAAATAGAACTAAGACCAATAAATGTGAAGAAGGATTGTGGATAATATAAGGTATGACAAAGGGAATATGTGATGACCAGAAGAGGGGAAATTGTTGTTGTATAGTAAGAGGGAAGAGATACCACACAACTCAGTTCTTTCTCTGTGGGATAGAATTGAGGCGAAGAAAAAAAGAGAGCTAAATTTATGATGAAAGGGCAGTGGGAACAATGGAGTAAGAAAAGGGAAGAGTATGCTAGGAGATTTGAAGTAAAATTGAAAAGGTACTAGACCAATGGGAGCAAAATTGCAGAAAACTGACGGCAACGTCTATAACAAAGTTGAATGAAATTTAATACAGGTGGAATGGAAATAAGAATATTGTAGAAGAGTGAAATGTGAGTATGAGATGTCCATAGTAAAGAAAAAATGACTTTGAGAGGATGGGGGGAGCAGACTAATAAGAGTAAGGAGTAAAACCCAAGTTGAGAGAGGGGAATAAAGAAAAAGAGAAAAAAATGGAAGAAACAAAAGGGGGAGAGAAAACAATGAGATAAAATTCTTAACTGATCAAGGGCAGGGAAAAGGCAAAATGGAGTAAGGCAGTGAGAGAGGATTTTATGGGATTTAAGGTACTAACAAGCAGTGAACAAATTGGAGATCCTTTGGAGCAGTACAGCAATAAACATGATATTTCACCCAATTGGTCACTTTTTATAAAAGGCAAGAAAGGGATAAGAATCTTATTAGAAGGGAAAAAGAATGTGAGCTGACTTTAGAAAGCAGTTATGCAGTTATATGGAGGAGAAATAGGGAAAGTAACAAATATAAACTTGGCATAATGTGTGTGAAAATAAAATTAAGCACAACAGTAATAAAGCTCAAGAAGATGGCAAAATGAATTAAGACCAGGGAATGGTGCTGTGCGGAATTTGGAATAACAATACTATGATAAGACATATATAATCTCAACAGAAAAAATAAAATGTAAAAGACCAAGAGTAGTGTGTTATTGGAAGATGAGTGAAGTGAAAGAAGAACAATTAAAATGGAGAGGAGAGTCCAAGATGGCGACGTGGTAGGATGCAGCAGATTCTACTCTCCCACAACCAGGAAAAAAATCCGAGTCATTTTAGGTAGGAACAGAGCAAAGAGCCAACATTATCACGTCATAAATGAAAATAGGATATTGCAAATTGTAGCGGACATTGAAAAACCTGAAGAGAGAGCGTGGTTTGGTGAAAGTCTCAGAAACCACAGCATTGAAAAAGGAAAAGGTGCAGGCCCTCCGCGGGACCCGTGCGGCCCAGGCCCTGGAGGTAGGAGAAGTGGGCGCCCCTGGGGACCCAGAGACTGCGCACCCGTGAACCCGAAAAAGGCCAGGCGCTCCCCGGGACCTGTGAGGCC
>CM052541.1:78663647-78742110 GCA_028533065.1 Trachops cirrhosus
ATATAGAGGACACATGGGCAAAACTAGGGGTGTTGGAAAGGGGAGGGAGGAGGGGAGGAATGGGTGGGTGGGCTGGAATGGGAATAAAGGATAGAATCTGTACTGAATAAACTAAAATAAAAAATTAAAAAAAAGAATTAAAAAAAGAACAATTAAAATGAAATATGAAGGGGAGAAGAAAGAAAACAAACAATGAAATCAAACAAACAAACAAAACAAAAAATTGGGACCTCTAGCCAAGATGGAGGTATAGGTAGACACACTGTGCCTCCTTGCACAACCAAGATAAGGACAAAAAAATTAGAAACAGAATAACAACCAGAGCTGACAGAAAATTGTACTGTATGGAAGTCAGATAACCAACGAGTTCAAATAGACATGGTCATCCATACTGGTAGGAGGGTTAGAGTCCGGCAGCTGGACAGAGAGCGGTCGTGGCTCAAAGAGCAGTGGGACTGGGCATGTAGGGAATCCCAAGCACAGGACCACAGTGGGTGGACCCTGGGTGCGCAAGCGGCGGCTGGCAGACTCCGGCCGAGGGGTGGCAACTGGCAGACCCAGCGAGGCAGTGATCATGAAGCAAGGCACTGTGCACAACCAAGGATCCCAGTGCTGGGAAATAGAGCCTTAAGGCACTGACTGAAAACACCTGTGGGGGTTGAGGTGCTGGGAGAGACTCTCAGACTCACAAGACTGGTCGTTGGAAAGACCCATGGGGTGCACAAGCCCACCCACAGGGAAATTAGCACCAGAAAGGCCCAGTTTGATTGGGGGAAGCAGCAGAAGGGACTGAGGTCCGCTGGAGAGCAGAGCAAGCCCCATTGTTCCCTCTCAGACCCCGCCCCCATATACAGTGTCACAACCTAGTGACTAGGTTGCCCCACCCTGATGAACACCTAAGGCTCCGCCCCTCATATGTAATAGGCACAACCATATCAAGAAAAAAAAAAAGATGGCTGAAACAGAAGAACAAATGAAAGCTATAGAACCAATACTTTTAACCGACTGAGAGATAGCCAACCTATCAGATGCACAGTTCAAAACACTGGCGATCAGGATGCTCGCAGAATTGGTGGATTTTGGTCACAAGTTAGATGAAAAAATGAAGGCTACAATAAGTGAAATGAAGAAAAATGCACAGAGAACCAATAGTGATGGAATGAAAGCTGGATCTCACATCAATTGAGTGGACCAGAAGGAAGAAAGAAACATACAATCAGAAAAGAATGAAGAAATAAAAATTCAAAAAAATGAGGAGAGGCTTAGGAACCTCCAGGACATCTTTAAATGTTCCAACATCTGAATTATAGGGGTACCAGAAGAAGAAGAGGAATAGCAACAAGTGGAAAACTTATTTGAACAAATAATCAAGGAGAACTTCACCAATCTGGGAAAGGAAGTAGACTTCCAAGAAGATCAGGAAGCTCAGAGAGTCCCAAAGAAGTTGGACCCAAGGAGGAACACACCAAGGCACATCATAATGACATTACCTAAGGTAAAAATGAAGGAGAGAATCCTAGAAGCAGCAAGAGATAAGGAGACAGTAACTGACAAAGGAGTTCCCATCAGACTGTCAGCTGATTTCTCAAAAGAGACCTTGCAGGCAATAAGGTGCTGGGATGAAGTATTCCAAGTCATGAAAGGCAAGGACCTACATCCAAGATTGCTCTATCCAGCAAGGCTTTCATTTAGAATGGGAGGGCAGATAAAGTGCTTCTCAGATAAGGTCAAGTTAAAGGAGTTCATCATCACCAAGCTCTTATTTTATGAAATGTTAAAGGGACTTATCTAAGAAAAAGAAGATAAAAAACATGTATAGTAAAATGACAGTAAACTCACAATTATTAACAACCATACCTAAAACAAAACAAAAACAAGCTGAGTGAACAACTAGAAGAGGAACAGAACCACAGAGATGGAGATCCCATGGAGGGTTAGCAGCAGGGGAGTGGAAGGAGGAGAGAGGGGAAAAGATACAGAAAATAAGTAGCATAGATGGTGGGTAGAAAATAGACAGGGGGAGGGCAAGAGTAGTATGGACAGTGTAGAAGCTAAAGAACTTATGAGGAATGGACATGAACTAAAGGGGGGAATGTGGGTGGGATAGGGTGTGCAGGATGGAGGGGAATGGAGGAGGATAATGGGACAACTGTAATAGCATAATCAATAAAATATATTTAAAAATCGAATTAAATGAAATGAAGATAAATTTTTTAAAAAGCATGCAAGTTCTGAAGGATAACAAAGTAAAATTTGTCTCAGCTGTTGGTGTTTGCCCTCTGACTTCTTTCTGGATCTGTCTCTGGTTTTCTGATAGCTCCTTATCTTGGAAAAACAAACAAAATAAAACCTCCTGCTGTCTTTAAACCTGACAAGTGAATTTTGCAAGTCTTCCTGGATCCTACAGGGAAAATGGGGCTGGGCTTTGTTTTATTCCTTTCCTGTGGTTCCATGAGGATGGGGGGCTCAGACTGGGCTACAATAATCACAGGTGCCCAGTTTCCGGCCCAAGCCCTCAGAGCACTGTGCAGCCAACATTGTCTCCTCTGTGCATTTGCTCCAGACCTGTGCCAATAATCCACTTTATTTTGCCAGCCTTTGATTAGTCCATTTAGTGTACTCAGTGGGAGCAAATCATGCCCCCATTCCTCCCTCTTCACTGGCCCTGCTGCAGGATATGTGAGGACCCTGTATGCACAATGTCTCTGTGTGTGCAAGATCTCTGTACATTTGAGGGCCTTGTACAGTGGCTGAGATCCTCTTCTGAGGAAAGTTCTCTTGAGTATAGCCTTCCACTCCTAACATGTGCCTGGCTTTCCACACAAACCAATTCTCTGACCAGTCCAGAGCCTATCTGTGTCACGGCCAGTCACAGCCCATCTTCTCTCAGCTCCAGGTGTCATCCAGGTCCCCAAATTCTCTGGTACTGTCATAGCCAGTGACTGCTGTCCCAGCTGGGGTATGCCACCAGTGGTGTCTCTTACTGCCTCTTTAACCCCCCAGTGACTTTAAGTGTCCAGGTCTCTCCTGGCATGAGTCTGTAACTTCCCTGCTCTGGGATGGGAGTGAACCTTTAAGTTGCAATCACTTACCCAGCTCTCTTCCAATGCTTCTGTAGCAGCCATGGTCTCTGGTACAATGCCCCAGGGACCTTCCCGTTGGTTTACAAAATCTCCTTACCATTGTTTTTTAAGTGTCCTCTGCAACCTTTGGCTTCTAAACTTCATTATCAGCTGGAATTCTGTTGGCTGTTCATTTTGTTCTTCGGAAGATCATGTAGGTGTCCCAGTTTGGTGCACGAGCGAGTGGGCTCAGCTCCCATCTACCTTGCCACCATCTTCCCTCAGCCCTGGATTATTTTGTTCTAGTTCTATGAATCATGCATTGGAATTTTAGTAGGAGTTGATTTGAAGATGCCTATCACCAAATGATGCTAATTATTCTGATCCATGAGCACAATATATGCTTCCATTTATTTTTATCTTCTTTAGTTCTATATTTTTAGTGTCCTATAATTTTTTGAGTAAAGGTCTTTATATATCCTGGTAAATTTATTGCTAGGTATTTTTATTTATATAATAGAAACCGAAATTTTTTTCTTAGTTTTCCTTTCTGATGGTTCATTGCCCATGTACAAAAATGCAAGCAATTTATATTTATTTTGTACTCTGCTACTTTACTGAATTAATTTATTAGTACTAGCATTATTAGTGAATCTTTAAGGTTCTCTACATTACAGTATCATGTCATCTGCAAATAATTACAGTTTTACCTTTTCCAATTTAGATACCTTTTATTTCTTCTTATTGTCTGATTGTTGTGGTTATGATTTCCAGTAATATATTGAATAACTATGGTGAAAGTAGACATCACTGTCATGTTCCTGATCTTAAGGGGAAATACTTTCAGGTTTTCTCTTTTGAATATGATGTTAGCTATGAGTTTGTCATATATTGCCTTTATTATGTTAAGGTATGATGCAATATATGCCTTACCACTTTGCTGAGAGTTTTTTATCATAAACAGGCTACTTTATTTTGCATGTATTGATATGATTATATTGTTTTTATTCTTCATATTTTTATTTGGTGTATTATATTAATTGATTTATGGATGTTGAAACATTCCTACATCCCAGGAATAAATCCCACTTGATCATGGTGTATAATTTTTTAGTGTATTCCTGAATTTGGTTTGCTAATGTTTTCTTAAGTAGTTTTGCATCTCAAAGATACTGGCCTATAATTATTTTGTACAGTCTATATTTGGTTTTAGAATCAGGATACTGCTGGCTTCATAAAATGAGCTGGGTAGTTTTCCCTCCTCTTGTAGTTTTTAAAATAGCTGATGATTAGGATGATGCTGGCTTCATAAAAAGAGTTTGGGAGTCTTCCATCATTTTGGATTTTTTGGAATAGTCTGTGAAGGATAGGGGTTAGCTCCTCCTTAAATGCTTTGTAGAATTCTCATGTAAAACCATCTGGTCCAGGGCCTTTGTGTGTTGGGAGCTTTTTGATTACTGCTTCAATTTTGTCTGCTGTTATTGGTCTGTTCAGGCTTTCTGCTTCTTCTTTATTGAGTTTTGGAAGATTATATTTTTCTATAAATTTGTCCATTTCACCTAGGTTTTCAAATTTCTTGGCATAGAGTTCTTGGTAGTAATTTCTTACAATGTTCTGTATTTCTGTGGTATTGGTTGTAATCTCTCTTATTTCATTTCTGATGGTGTTTATTTGCACTGTTGGTGGGATTGCAGACTGGTACAACCACTATGGAAAACAGTATGCAATTTTCTCAGAAAACTAAAAATGGTCTTCCTTTTGACCCAGCAGTTCCACTGCTAGGATTATATCCCAAGAACCATGAAACACCAATGCAAAAGAACCTATGCATTCCAATGTCCATAGCAGCACAATTTATAATAGCCAAGTGTAAATGGAGGCAACCCAAGTTCCCATCAGTAAATGAATGGATCAAAAACTATGGTGCATTTACACAATGTAATTCTATGTAGCAGAAAGAAAGAAGGAGCTTCTCCCCTTTGCAACAGCATGAATGGAGCTGGAAAGCATTATGCTAAGTGCAATAAGCTAGGCGGTGAAAGACAAATGCCATATGATCTTATCTTTAACGGGAACCTAATCAACAAAAGAAACAAACAAGAAAAATATAACCAAAGACACTGAAATTGAGAACAGGCTTATAGTGACCAGAGGGGAGAGGGGAGTGAATTTCAGGGGAAAAGGGGAAGGGTTTGCAGGAACAAGTATAAAGGATACATGGACAAACACAAGCGGGGGGTGGAAATGGGAGGGAGGTGGGCTGGGATGGGGGTAAAGGCAGAAAACTGTCTTGAACAACAATTAAAATAAAATTAAAATAAATAAAATTAAAAGTAAAAAAATAAAACAAAATAGCTAAGGAACAATAGCTTTATTTCTTCTTTGAAAGTTTGGTAAAATTTACCTGTAAAGCCATCTGCTCCAGAAATTTTATTTGTAGAAAGTTTTCTGATTACTGTTTTAATATTGTTGGATGTAATTGACATGCTCATATTTTCTGATACCACTTTATGTAGTTTGGGGAACTTGTATGTTTCTAAGAATTTATCCATTTCTTCCAGATTGTGCAATTTTTTGACATTTAATTGTTTTTTTTTTGCATTTTCTTACAATCCTTTGTATTTCCATGGTATGAGTGGTTGCTTCTCTTATTTTTTTATTTTATTTATTTCGGTCTTCTATTTTTTTTTTGATGAGTCTGGCTAAAGTTTCATCAGTCATTTTATCTTTTGAAAGTACTAGCTGCATATTTCATTGAATTTTCTATTGATTTTTAGATTCTATTTATTTATTTCTGCACTCATTTTAATTATTTCCTTACTTTGGGCTTTGTTGTTCTTTTCCTAGTTCCTTCACATGAAAGGTTAGATTTTTAACTTTATATTGATTTTATTTCTTGACACAGGCCTATATTGCTATGAATCTTACCCTTAAAACTCCTTTTGCTGTGTCCCATAGATTATGGGTTGTTGTGCTGTCATTTTCCTTTGACTTCCTTCTTGATCTCATTGTTAACTAATTTATTGTTTAGTAATGTTTTTAGCCTAAATTTATTTATGTGTTTTTTCACTTTTTCTCTTGTAATTATTTTATTTTTGATGCCTTTGTGGTCAGAAAAGATGTTTGAAGTGTTTTTAATTTTTTTACACTTATTGAGATTTGTGTTCTAAAATGTGGTTTATCCTAGAAAATGCCCCATGTGCACTTGAAAAAATGTATACTTTGCTGGTTTGGCTAAAATATATGAACTATCAATTAAATGTATCTTATCTAATGTGTTACAGTCAATACAGGACTATTTCACAACCAAATGGATCCCTCATGTTGGCCTGTTTAAACACACTCATTTTCTCACAAACTTCAGACAACAACTAAACTCTTCATAACTTTATTACTTTATGATTTCAGGAATATAGGTATTTATATATAATGTATACATATATATGTACATATGTAAATTGAATTATATAAGATGCACTTTTTGAATTTTTTCACTCAGCATAATTCCTTGAAGATGTGTTTAAGTTATTCAGTATATCAATATGTATTTCTTTTTTATTTTGAGTATTATTTAATGATATGGATTTATTGCAGTTTGTTTAACTATTTACTCATTAAAGAACATGTGAATTGTTTAGGTTTTTCACTATTAAGAATAATGCTGCTATCAAATACAGCCCAACAAAAAAAAAGTTCAGGATGAGATAGTTTTACTGCTGAATTTTACCAAACACTTAAAGAAGACTTAATGCCAGCCATTCTCAAACTTTCCACAATATTAAGAAGTATAATTTTAAACTCATTTTGTAAAACCAGTATTGCATAGACAGAAGAAGCAGGACAAAATTGCTATCAGGGAGAAAAAAGAAAACTATAGGCCAATATTCCTGATGAATATGGATGCAAAATCCTCTAACAAAATATTAAACTGAATCCAACCATATGTAAAAAGGATCATAAAAGATCTGGGATACAATGTTGCTCAATATATGAAAATAAATTAATGTGATATGTCATATTAACAGAAGGAAGAATGAAAACCACGATCCTCTCAATAAAGTCAGAGGAAGCATTTGACAAAACTCAACACACACTCCTGATTTAAACAAACATACAAAGAAACATTGCAGTTTTCATACAATAGCTTTAACCCTATCGATCAATTGAGCAATATTTTATGTTTATTATGTTGAATGTTTTAATCCAAGAATACAATGTGACTATTCATTTACCTTTCTTGATTTCTTTATTTTACATTTCATGATGTTCAGTATACAGTTTCTGTTAAATGCTTTTAAGCATATACATATTTATTTTGTTTTCCTTAAAGAAATTATATATCGTATTGTGATTTTCATTTCACTTTTCACCTGTTTATTGATAGTAGGTATTAGAAATGCAATTTATTAACTCTCCTTTTTGGACAAACTTACCTAGGATAGAAATAAACCTACCAAAATCACCTTTTATCTTTGTATTGGAGACCAGAATCAAAAGACCATCTTAAGTTTATTTTTGTGCGTGGTGTAAGTTGTTGCTCAAGTTTGTTTGTTTGTTATTTTCATGCAGCTGCCCAGCTCTTCCAACACCATTTGTTGAAAAGGCTATTTTTACAACATTTTATGCTCCTGTCCCCTTTGTGGAATATTAATTGACCATAGAAACTTGGATTTATTTCTGGGCTCTTTATTCTGTTTCATTGGTTTATGTGTCTGTTCTTATGCCAGTACCAGGCTGTTTTGATTACAGTGGCCTTATAATACAGTTTGATACCAGGTATTGTGATCCCTCCTACTTTGTTCTTTCTTAAAATTGCTCAGGCTATTCTGGATCCTTTATGATTTCACATAAATTTTTGAAATGTTTGCTCTATATCTGTGAAATATGTCATTGGTATTTTAATATGGATTGCATTGAATCTATAAATTACTTTGGGTGGTATGGATATTTTGATTATGTTAATTCTTCTAGTCCATTAACATGGTATATGCTTCCATTTATTTGTGTCTTCCTTAACTTTTTCTTCAGTGTTGTATCATTTTCTGAGTACAAGTCTTTTACCTCCTTGGTTAGATTTATTCCTAGGTACTTTATTTTTCTTGTTGCTATATCAAATGGGATTTTTTTCTGATTTCTGTTCTGATAAGCTTCAACACCATGAAAGTCCTACAAGAGACCATAAGCAGGAAAATCTCAGATACTCCATGCAACAATATTCTCACCAATATGTCCCCTAGAGCAAGGGACATAAAGGAAAGAATAAACTAATTGGACTTCATCAAACTATAAAGCTAGTGCATAACTAAAGAAAACATCAGCAAAATGAAATGAAAAGCAACTGTATGAAAAATAATATTTGCCAATGATACCTCAGATAAGGGTTTAAATTCCAAGACATTTAAAGATATTTGTCACACAACTCCACAACAGGAAGGCAAACAATTCAATTTAAAAATGGGCAAAGGACCTGAAGAGACACTTTTTCAAGGAGGACATACAGAGGGCCCAGAGACATATGAAAGGATGTTCAGCATCACTAGCCATCTGAGATATAAAAATTAAAGTCACAATGAGATACCATTTCACACAGGTCAGAGTGGATATCATAAACAACAAGTGCTAGGAAGCCTTGTGGAGAAAAGAGTACTCTAGTGTACTTTTGTGGGAATGCAGCGTGTTGCAACCACTGTGAAAAACAGTATGGCATTTCCTCAGAAAACTAAAAATGGGACTGCCTTTTGACACAGCAATTCCACTGCTGGGATTATACCCTAAAATCCTGAAACACCAATTTGAAAGACTCTATGCATCTCAATGTTCATAGCAGCCCAATTTACAATAGCTTTGTGCTGAAAACAGCTGAAGTGCCCACTAGTAAATGAGTGGATCAAAAATTGTGGTACATTTACCCCATTTGCAATGGAATATCCTGTAGCAGAAAGAATGAAGGAGCTCCCACCTTTTGCAACAGCATGGATTGAACTGGAGATTATTATGCTAAATGAAATAAACCAGGCAGTGAAAGATAAATCCCATATGATCTCACCTATAAGTGGAACTTAACAAAACAAATAAGCAAGCAACGTATAACCAAAGACATAGATGTAAAGAACTAACTGACAGTAAGCAGAGGGGAGGGCAGAGGGAGATGAGGGAGAAAGAAGGGGAAAGGTCATCAAAGAATATGTATAAAAGATACATGGTCAAAGACAATGGATGTGGGAAAGATTGATTGTGGGAGGTGGTGGCGCATAGGGCATGGGAGAGTAATGGGAGAGAAATGGGGGCAATTCTAATTGAACAATGATAAAAAATTAATACAAATAAATAAATTAGGCCTAAGTCACCAGTTATTATTAGATGGATAACAAGATAACATTTTACCATCTTGTTCTCCTGTTCCTGGCCTCTTAGATCAGTTTGCTATTATCCTTCACCTCCATAGCTCTCAGTTGCTTTCTGCATTATTTTTATAGTTTATTTTCTTGTTTATCTGGGAGAAACAGGAAGAGATGTGTCTATATTATCTTGTCCAGATTAGAATTCACTCTGTGATTTTGGAATTAAAATAAATTATATTACTGAATGATTATTATATCTATGCAAATTGTAAGACATATCAATAAAAAGTAACTTGATTATGCATAGGAATAAGAACTTAAATTTTTCTTCAATTCATATCAATTTTTTTCTTTATATTTTTTCATATCAAATGTTTATATATTTGAGGTATAGTTAATATTTCTTCCTACATACAAGGCCTTATTATATTATTGTCCTGTGTTAATTTAATCTTCTATGCTTACAAAGAAGTGAACCCACAGATGTAACATTCCTTCATTGAGTAGTACTATTAATATAAGTCTGGTCTTTTTTTGGACTCTAATGCCATTTTGAGAAAAATAATGCTAGGAAAATGATCTCTAATCCCCATCCCTATTGACTGCTAGGTCCACTTCCATTCACTGTAGCTTTAAACTTAGTTTAGTAGATATCTTCCCCCAAAAAACTGGAAAATAAAGGCATCTCAGATTGGAAAAGTAAATGTTCTTAGTGCCAATAATGTTATCCTGCTGCTGGAACATATATTTCATTGATCTATCATCCCTGCTTCTACTATCTTAGTTTCTCCACCAGGTAGTGATTAATATGTACTCTCTTTCACTAGATCTTATTTCATTGAGACTTTTTGTCACTAAACATCATCATTTTTAGTCTTTTCCATCTTGTTGCACTAACAGGCCAGTGGGTGAATGTGGTTAAGGGTTGACCAAAGAATATACTAAATCAAGTTTGTAGAATTTCAAAAATTAATTCAAGGCCACATCTGTTACCTCTGCTTATTCTAATTGTATTGAAACTCCTGCTGTTTCCTCAAAATGTAGTTTTATTTACAGTTCAAGCCATACATAAAAATCAATATTCCCCAGATTAGTTGGAGAAGATGGCAACAAATTACATGAATTTTGTTATATAATCATAGGCACTTGCACTTGGAAAATGTATGATATCTTGGAGCCTTACATTTGGGAACTTAGATAGTTCCTTCTTATGTAACTAGGCAGCATGGGGTCTGGCTGCTTTGGGGCCATGTATTTGCATAACAGGAATATTTGTGAAGAAGAAAACAGGTTTTCATTACTAGGGTTCCCAGTTTGAGGGGGACTGGAAGCATTCCCACTCCAAACCAACTGAGCCAACCTCTCCCAAAAGGGTAGAAAACCAGCCACCCTTAGGAAGATTAAAATCCAAATTGTCCAGAAGTTCCTAATCATTGCTTATCTGTACTCTAAAGTACTTACTCTAATGGGTTTCCAACTCTACAGCTCCAGGTGCCCCCACTCTTTCTTTCTTTCTCTCGTGCAAGGGTCACCATTGATTCACAACAGCTGTCTCTCTGTTTCTCAAAGTCTGGGGTGCACTGCCAGATCAGTCCAGACATTTGAGCAGGAGAAGCTCCATCAATGAGAAATTTCCTAGCTCATGTCTCCATGCACTGCTGCTATCAGGGAAAAGAATGGAAGCAGTCTGGGACCTGTGTTCCATGCTGCAAAGGGTGCTAGCATCCCAAGGCTGGTGTCCAGTGAGGTACATATTCCAGCATGAGATGTTGCCTCTGGGAGCTGGCTTCCAACCATGTGGGGCTGAAGCTTCAAGTGTTCCCATTGTCTGCCATACCCACTCTTGTGTGGCATAGCCATAGAGAGGCTTCTGCCTACCTTCAGTTCATCCTTTTTTTAAAATTTTATTTATTTTAATTATATTTTATTAATTACATTATTACAGTTGTCCCAATTTTTCCCCTTTGCCTCAATCTGAATGCATCCTGGAGTGTCTCAGGCAATCCTCACAACATTATTCGTCATTGGGTCATGCCCAGGTTCTTTGGCTACTCCATTTCCTATACAGTATTTTACATCCCCATGACTATTTTGTAACTACCTATCTGTACTTCTTAATCTGCTCACTTCTTTATCCAGTCTGCCATAACCTGCTGCCATAATCCCCTGACATGGAAAATGTCAGGATGCGCTCCATATCCATGATTTTGTCTCTGTTCTTCTTGTTCAATTAGTTTGTCTTTTAGATTCAATTGTTGATATATATGTATTTATCGCCATTTTATTTTTCATAGTTTTGATCTTTTTTTCTTAAATAAGCCCAATTAACATTTTCTATAATAATGGTTTGGTGACGATGAACTCCTTTAGTTTTTTCTTATCTGAAATTTCTTAATCTTCCCTTTGACTCTAAATGATAGCTTTGCTGGGTAGAGCAATCTTGGCTGTAGGTTCCTGCTTTTCATGACTTTGAATATTTCTTGCCAATCTTTTAGCCTGCAAAGTTTGAGAAATCAGTTGATGGTCATGGTAAGTGCTTTTCTCTTGCTGATTTTAAGAGTCTCTCTTTTACCTTTGGTATTTTAATTATGATATGTCTTAAAGTGGGCCTCTTTGCATCCACCTTTTTTGGGACTCTTTGCACATTGTCTCTGAACTTATATATCTATTTCCTTCACCAAATTAGGAGAGTTTTCTTTCATTATTTTTTCGAATAGATTTCCAATTTCTTGCTCTTTCTTTTCTCCTTCTGGCACCCCTGTGATGCAAATATTGGACTGCTTGAAGTTGTCCCAGATCCTGCTGATACTATCCTCAGTTTTTTGGGGGATTCTTTTTTCTTCTTGTTGTTCTGATTGCTTTTTTTTTCTTTGCTTCCTTATCCTGCAAATAACTGACTTGTTTCTCAACTTGATCTACTCTGATGTTTTTTCCCTGTAAATTGGTCTTTATTTTAATTAGTGTATCCTTCACTCCTGACTACATATTTCTATGCTGCTGAAGTCCTCACTAAGTTCCTTGAGCATCCTTATAACCAGTGTTTTGAACTCTGCATCTGATATATTACTTATGTCTGTTTTGTTAAGTTCCTTTTCTGGAGTTTTGACCTGTTCTTTCATTTGGGCCATGTTTCTTTGTCTGCTTACAGCAGACTCTCTGTGTTTCTATGTATTAAATAAAGCTTCTATGACTCCCTGTCATGGCAGCATGGCCTAATGTAGTAGGTGTCCTATAGGGTCCAATGGTATAGCCTCTCCTATCACCCAAGCTGGGTATTTGAGGTACACCCTTCATGTGGGCTGAATATACCCTCCACTTACAGTTGAGACTTGATTGCTCTTGACAGGTCAATGGGAGGGATTTACCCAGGTCAGTAAGTTGCAAGGACTGGCTATGATCACTGACCACCCACCTCCATTCTCCATGGAGGATTAGCTGTGTGGGGGAAAGGCAGTGGTGCTCTGACATGGTCTGTAGCTGTCCACTGGGTGTTCAGGCTCTGGGTTTTCCCAGATGGTGCAGGCCAAGGTCAGCCCTCATCTGTATTTTGCCTGGGATCGCACTACCTGGGCTATAAAGCATTCTGAGATAGCTGCTACTTGTGCTGGGCTTGGAGATTCCCAAGAGAAGCCAAGCTGTAAATCTAGGGTGGTTGCTGTTAGTGTTGGGTCTGCAGCCACTTAGCCAACAGATACAGGACCTAGGGGTTCACTGAGGCTGGCTACTGCTTATTTGAGACGATTTCGAAAGTTGTGAAACATGAGCCAAGACCAGTTATTTATATGGAAATGCAGCTCTGATGGGCCTGCAAGTTGGGTGGGATGGAGTCTCTGGGGATCTCCAGGATGGGGCAAAAAGTGTTAGCCAGGTTGATGGAGTCTCAAATATGACACCAGCCTGACAGCTCTGTGGCTCTGTGGGGGGAGGGTTCAGAAAAGAGAAAGTGACCTCTGCCTGCCTTTTTGTCCCCCAGCTCTCACTTTGATGCCAGGCATTTCAGTTTCTCCCTGTACGCTACTGGTGCCTTTCAAGCTGCTACTGCCATGCAGGAGCTCAGAGGGAGTAAGTCTGAGTAAGTGTGAGTATTTTTTTTAAGAGGAAGTGCTTGGGACTCCAGAAGTCTCTTCCACCAACTCAATTTCCACTAATTTTTGCAGCCAAATTATGGGTACTTATCTTCCTGGTGCAGGAACCCTGGCCTGGGGAGCTTGGTGTTGGGTTGATTCTCCTTGCTCCTATGATATCCTTTCTGAATTTTTATTCACCACATGTGGACGTGAGACCAACCCACGCCATATCATCTGCTCTTCTAACAGTCTGGAAGAATGTGGTTTCTTTAATTCCATAGTTGCCAGGCTTCCATTCAACTTGATTTCTGGTGGTTCTTAGTGAAGGTTGTTCTATATTTTAATTCTAATTTTGTTGTGGTTGTGTGAGGAGGTGAGCCATATTTACCTCTGCTGACACCTTGACTGGCCCACCTTTATTTCAAAAGTCATCTCCCCAACCAAACCCTATGCATGCTGGTTGCCACTGAGAGCATCTACCTTTGCTAATGTTGGTCATGTTTACCTTTCCCCCTCTTCTGGTGGTCATGTTGCATAAGGGGGCAAAGTCTTGTTTATCCATGCTCTCTCTGTACAAGTTCCCCTTTGCTGAGTCATGAACTGCTTGTCTGCCTCAGGCAATCTCCCTTTTATGGTGGCCCTTCCCTTCACAAGGAGAGCAAGCTAGTTTTAAGCTTCAATTCCACCTTGGTGTTTTTAATTGTTAAATGTAGAAACGCATACTAGTTAAGCTGAATATTATTTGGCTAACTGCCATTTACATTGAAGAAAAACTTCAAATTTCTTACAGAATTGTCAAAGAAGTGTAGTTATTTTTTATAAATAAATAAAACAAAACCAATATTCCCTGGGTTTTCTATATCTACTTTCTTTCTATATTGATGACCATTACTAGCAATCTGGCTATATTATTTTCCTTTTTTTTACTTTTTTTGGAAGCTAGGGGTAGTTAGAGTGGGGTACACAAAGGATTTATTTGCTTTTGTATAAGTGTATGAACATATGACTTCATATATATTTTATATACAGAAAAGTGAAACAATTAAATTTGAAATACTGAAATATACCACAATAATAATAAATATTAGTTACAGAAGAAAGGACCTTGAGTTTACTGATATAAGAAAATTCAGAAAATAAAATTTACTATTTTCCTAACCTTATTAACTTTAAATCCTTATATTATATAACAACTTGACAGTATCTGTAAGTGACTAATTTTAGAGGCTGTTCCACAGCTTTTGTATTCTTATTATGGTAACAGATGCAGTTTGGATTCTGAGTGTGTAAATCATTGCTGTTTTATTTTTTGTTCTGAATTTTTATAGCACTTAATTTCTGTGCCTATTCTACTTTTATACTCTGTGATACTCAACAGAGTTTTGTG
Organism: Trachops cirrhosus; assembly: GCA_028533065.1. NCBI lineage: Eukaryota > Metazoa > Chordata > Mammalia > Chiroptera > Phyllostomidae > Trachops > Trachops cirrhosus. The sequence goes on from CM052541.1 coordinate 78,678,505, forward strand.
ACTCTGGAAAAAATCAGGATCCAATTTATTTCATAGGTTAAAACAAAACTTTGAAGATTATTAACTGAATTACAGTCTAATATTCACAAATGTGTATTATAGAACCTATTGAAAAACAGTTTCCCTTCCTAAGATCACCCTCATTTTTATCAAAAAGCAAAGATAAGACAAATTTATTTACGTAATTAAGTCTAGCTTCAATTGATCTGATTATTTGCATAAATTCAAAAAGAATAGTAATTGATCATATCGGTTCTCTTAAAACTGCATTGCTGGAATCATAAAATATCTCCAGATTGAGCTTTAATTAGCCTATCAAGGTGAAGTAGCAAAGCCAAATAGTTGCCATGAGATTTTGCCTGCAATTGCTATAGGTTTGAGTGAATTCTTCAAATTCTCAAGGTCCTAAAAATGTCTTGAGGTCCTTTCTTTGCCATCTCTCAGGACAGACACCTCCATTCCTTACCTAAAAAGACTGCCATGAACCATGTAAATAAGAAAGGTACCTGGCTGTTTATCCAAGGGGTTTTTATTGGCATCCAAAGTCAATCATAATCCATTAAAACTTTCTGGTAATGTCCAGAGTCCAGGTATATCTCTCAAACATGACACTTCAGCCAAAATCTTCATTAACAAAACAAGGTTTGAGCCCTGGCTGGTGCAGCTCACTGGACTGAGCATGGGCCTGAGAACCAAAGGGTCACCAGTTCAATTTCCAGTCAGGCAGGGCACATGCCTGGGTTGCGGGCCAGGTCCCCAGTAGAGGGCACACGGGAAGCAACCATACATTGATGTTTCTCACCTTCTCTCCCTCTCCCTCCTTTCCCTTCTCTCTAAAAATAAATAAATAAAATATTTAAAAAACAGTTTTGAAATGTTTCCCATTATAAAGAAAACAGATTTTTCTTGGATTTATGAAAACAAATATATAGTATACCATGGAAATAATAATGCTAACTTATTAAGAGTTTTCTAATTCTGGAGAGATCAGTTAGGGAGAAAAATATAAATGCCTTAATATTGCTTATATAGGGTAATTTCCTAATCGTTTTAATAAAAAATGTTCCTTTATATCCAGAAAGAAAAAAGAAAAATTCTTGTCTCTTTAACAGTGGAAAAAAGAAACCCTCTTTATGATCTTACTGTTGATATTTAAATTCATTTACTTAAATTTATTATTCACCTTAACCATATAATATTCTCTCAAGATTTCTCCTCACAAATATTCTACAACTTTCTTAGTCTTTTTTAGTTTATCTCTTCTTCACCAAATTCAGGAATAACCAGCTTTAGAATAATCACTTTCTATTTTCTTTGAAAAGTACATACATACTTTATCATTTCTAGTGCTAAAACATATAATTTCTCCCCAATTCAATTAAAATTTTAATATTGGAAATCTCAAATTTTAATGTCAACTAAAGAGTATTCAATTAACACTCTTTAAATTGTCAAATATGTTTCATAATTTCTTGAACAGAGGTCCTCCATTGGCAAACATACACTTTTAAGAGACATACATCTAATAAAGTATAAGATATTTATTACCAGCTTCAAATCCATTTTCTAAATTCACTCTAATAAAAAGCCAAAAGTGAGTAACCTTAAGATTTGTTTAGTAATCAATGTTTCAGTGTTTTATGTTATTTCAAAGTATCTAGATATTCAATAATGTTTATCAAACTTTACTAATTTTGGAAAACAACAGCTGAAAAAATTAAATTCATCTATTTAAGTGGTGAAGGTTTCTCTTTTTAAGTAAGATTTACACCCAGAAACTTGAATTTTAAAAGAAAGCAGAGATAAGAGTTCTTGAAAAAAACCTAGTATATGCATTTCAAAGGTCCAGGGAAAGAAATGCAAGCTCCTCCTAGAAGGATTTTGGTTTTATATAGATAATTATCTATGATCCCTAGGAGAGGAATAGGGGAAGTTTGGGAAAAGATAAAATGATTTGGTGTTTTGACTTGTTTCTGGAGCCACACTTCTGACCCTGTACAAACTTTATTTTTAAAACAAGAACAGTTGTTTTTTAACATCTTAAGAACTGGGTTGCCTCCCAAGTGTTAGCAAAGGAATGCCTAATTCATCCACCTATTTTTGAAAGGGTTTTTTTTGTTTGTTTGCTTGTTTTTTAATCTGGGTATATTTTTTTTTCTCAGGTTCTATAGTAAACCCAGAGGGATCTAGTACAGGTAGTAAGTAGCTTAGGGTCATCTCTGTAGGCCACAAAAACTTGAATATATGCAACAACCATCCATTTCTCCAATGGCAAAATAGGCCTAGCTATAAGACAGTATTAAAATTAATAGTGCCATTAACTGGTCAAACCTCTCCATTGCCCAATTTATAATGGCACCTGGGTCTGTTTTTTTTTAAAAAAGCTTCTGTTTATTTTTTTTTATTTTGAGGTAGTCAGGGTCAAATTTTTTCCAATTGCTGTGTATGCACTTTAAAGAGATCTCCCGAGGTACAGTGGACTAATTTTCTTTCTACAGAGAGACAATCATGGAACAAGCCAAGATCTAGAGACATCCCTGAAAGCTGCTGGGCAGTTTTGGGTCACCTGAAAATGGGCACCCTGTACCCTGCCTCCAGGTAGCCACCTAGGGTATGGATTCCAATTAATTTTTATATCTGCAGGGATATTACCGGAGCCTGGGGCCTGGGGCCTGGGAGTTTCTGCCCTTGAAGGCATGATTTCCCATGTTAAATTAAATTTTATTTTGATAGCTGCAGAGCCTGAAGAAATTTCTAGGGATATTGTGTAGTGGGTAGAAGTGTGCTGATTATGGGTTGAGCTTTAAGGAGCTGTCACTTTCCTGAGTCCCCTCAACCCTTTTTTACCTACCTTGGTTTCTGCCACAGCTGTCTAATACAGCCATAGGGATTTGGAGAGCTAGGTAACCAACCTTCATGTGTGCATCCCCAGATGAGTGAGTTATTTAATTGCATTTGATTTGGAATTCTGTGTGGGACTCCTGCATATTGTATGTGCCCTGGCCAGGGATCACACCTGCAATCTTGGCATATCAGTATGACACTGTTCCCAATAGAGATACCAAGCCAAGTTTTCTCAACTCTTATCTTTAACCTAGGTTCTCTCAATCCTTAACCATTAGCTTCACCTTGAAGACTTTTTAAGAAAAAAGTAAACAGCTGAAACAAAGCCAGCCTCTTACCTTAAAAAGGGGAGGTCCAGAATTCCAAGGAGAACACACTCAGGTCAACCTGATGCAAAGTGAGGAGCTGGTGGGGCACAATGTGCCCCTGCTAGTACTTAACATGGGCTTTGGTCTTCAAGGTGGTGCTGGGTGGGCCTCACTGGAATCTCTTGCACTACACCACAATAAGACAATCCAAGTCATAGCACGATAATATCAGTAGCAAAAACAGCACCAGAATGTTATCAAACCTTGGTTCACCAACATTGGTACTTGAGTTCTAGCTAAAAAAGAATTCAGAGCCAAGACTCAAATGAAAGCAAACATTGGTTTAGAAAGTTACAGAGATAAAAAAAAAAATGAGACATGGAGGAAGTGAGCCAGCTGGGCTGTGTGGTCTCAGGAAATAAGTCACATAGGCAGAAGAAGGGCCATTGAAGCTTAGGAGAAGGACAGCAATTAAGACAAGCCTAAAGGAGAAAGATGTGAGTGGTTCTAGTAAGAATGAGATAGAACATACACTTGGTCCTGCATCCTAGGGGCTTTTAAGGATAGACATTTTAGAAGCCACAGGAGACAATATCAATAGGATATTCATTAGCTTTCCAGGTGTGTCCTTTCAGGGTCATGGTCTATAGTGATCGATCAGCACCGGGGCAGGGGGTCATTAATCATTGCAGTTGGTCCTAATGTCAGCCATGGTGTCACCCCACCTGGCCCTGCTGCTTTTCCAGGCCTGGAGCTAAAACATGACTGATGCATAGATGTTATCTTTAGTTTGACCAAAACTCTGTCTCTGTGGTTAACAGACCTGAGGCTTTGTTCCTAAGATCATTTAATGTGCATCAGAACCTCATGGTCTTGAGGGCTTAGTGCTTAATGGAGTGGTCATGCAAAACCTTTTATGGGAGTTATATGAGGCTTCTCTATTCCTTGTTCCTCCTCTAAGGGGGTTTACCACATGATTAGCAACATGGTAGTGGATGAAAGTTCAGGGGAAGGCCTGAACTGCATGACCAGTAATATGAAAGGTCAAGGGTGTATAAAATGCATGAACAGCAATATACTAGGGAAGATAAGTTTACCCTGGGGGCAAGGTCCTGTTTTCCCAGTTTTGTCCATTGCTAGATATCCAGGATTTTCATCCCTGGTGACCTTTTGTTTCTGGCCCATAGTTCTTGCTCTGCTCACACCTGCCTAATTGACTACTACAAATACTGACAATAGATTTTTAAATTCCAGTATTTGCTTAAAGAGATGTTTTAAAAAGTTTCCTCAGCACTTTGTCAGAGAAGTAGAAACATGTAGCCTGGCATACCAATTGCCAGTACCACATTAGGGTGAGGAAAAGATGCATCAAAATTCCAACTGGGACAAAACCATGAACAATATTTTGACCAAATCCCACCAGAGTCATGGGAAGAATTAGCACTCTCTCCCTGAAATGGTGAGAAAAATTATTATATAATTTCTTTTAGGTATAAACGCCCAAAGAAAAATAAGGTATGGAAAATAAAACCATTTTTAAAGACACTGGGAACTTACAGATTACTTAAATTGACACTCACATTGCTAATGGGGAAGTAAGGCCCAAAACCTGGGATCCAGGTTGTACTCAGAGATGTTCGCAGTCTCAGACTCTACTAAATTTATCTGTGATTTTAGCTCAGTGGCAGGATGTTTTAAGTTGTTGAGAGAAATAGAACATAGTAATAGAATTTATTATATTTTCTAGCTATTGAATTAAGTTGAAAATATCCAAAGTGTGCATATTGCACCTTTCAAAACAGTGTAAAAATAATAACATAAATAAAATAAAATAAAATAATAAATAGTTTTAAAAGAGCTATTTAAGGGAGAAAGTGAGTAGATACATGAAGTAGTGTGGAAAATCAATTAGGGAATGTGGACACAAGGTAGAAAACAAAGAAGGAAAATAATAGATCAGGTAAGAAATTAGAGAAAGTGAAAAAAAGAGAAATACATAGGAGGTAATAGATTATGAGAAATAGTGCCATAATTATGGTAAGAGAGGAGACTTAGGTAAAGGGGTAGGATAAAAATAATTTTCTACTTTTATTTCATTCTTCCACTAAACCATGCTTTGAGTGTTACTATTATTGTTACAATTTTGTGCCCCCCGTACTTGTACGTACTTGTAGCTGATACCAACAGATGTATAACTATTCTAATCTTCATTCTTCAGATAATACTTTAAACTGACCATCAAGAGCAGATTATCAGACAAAAGTTGTAGTCTCTCTGAGCTTTGAAAACAGGCACAAGAGTTTTGGCATATTAAGAAGCAGACAAATTAAAGCCAAGTGTCTCATCTAAATAGTATTTTTTAAATTTTTATTGTTATTCTATAACAGTTGCCCCAATTGTTCCTCCTTTGTCCCCCCTCCACCCAGCCCACCCCCTGCTCTCACATTCAATCCCTACTCTGTTTTTCATGTCCATGTGTCATTCATTCATGTCCTTTAACTAGTGCCTTTCTCTTCTTTCCACCATATCCTCCTCCCACCTCCCCTCTGGTCACTATCTATGTGTTACATATTTCTAAGCCTCTGGTTCTATTTTATTCATTAGTTTATTTTGTTCATTAGATCCCTCTTACAAGTGAGACCATGTAGTATTTGTCTTTCACCAACTGGCTTATTTAACTTAGCATAATATTCTCCAGTTCCACCCTTGCTGTCATGAAAGGTAGGAGTTCATTCTTTAATTATGCTATGTAATATTCCATTGTGTAAATGTACCACAGTTTTTTTATCTATTCATTTACTGATGAGCACTTAGGCTATTTCCAGCACTTGGCTATTATATATAGCACTGCTATGAACATAGTTGTGTATAAGTGTTTTTGAATAAGTGATTTGGGATTCTTAGCATATATTTCTAGCAGCAGAAGTCCGGAGTCAGTTCCATTTTTAGTTTTTCGAGGAAATTCCATACTGTTTTCCACTGTGCCTGCACCAGTTTGCATTCCCATCAACAGTGCCCTAGGATTCCCTTTTCTCCACATCATTGCCAGTAGTTGTTTGTTGATTTATTAATGATGTCCATTCACACAGGTGTGAGATGATATCTCATTGTGGTTGTAATTTGTATCTCCAATGACTAGTGATGTCAAACATCTTTTCATATGTCTATGTGTCATCTGTATTTCCCCCTGGAGATGTGATTATGCAGGTCCTTTGCCCATTTTTTGATTGAATTGTTTCTCTTCCTGGTGTTGAGTCCAATGAGTACTTTATGTATTTTGAAGATTGAACTCTTATCTGATGTATCATTGGCAAATATGTTCTTTCATCTGGTCACTTTCTTTTACATTTTGGTCATAGTTTCTTTAGCCATACAGAGGTTTTTTAATTTTGTTGTCATTCCATTTGTTAATTTTTTCCCTTGTGCTAGGAGATATATTAGCAAAATATTGCTACATGGGACATCTGAGATTTCACTGCATATGTTTTCCTCTAAGACTCTTATATGTTGTGACATATTTAACTCTTTTAACCATTTTGAGTTTATTTTGGTGTAAAGTGTAAGTAGGTGATCTAGTTTCATTTTTTTAATGTACCTGTACAGTTCTTCCAATACCATTTATTAAAGAGGCTGTTTTTACTCCATTGTATGCTAATACCCCCTTTGTCAAATATTAATTGACCATAAATATATGGATTTATTTCTGGAATCTCTGTTCTGTTCCATCATCCTCTGTGTCTGTCCTTATGTCAGTACCAGACTGTTTTGATTATCATGGCCTTGTAGTATAGTTTGACATCAGTACTGTAATTCCTCCTACTTTGTTCATCTTTCTCAAAATTGATAAGGCTATTGAGGCTCTTTTCAGGTTCCATATAAATTGTTTAAATATTTGTTCTATATCTGTGAAATAGGCCATTGTCATTTTAATAAGAATTGCATTGAATCTATAGATTTGGATAATATGGACATTTTAATAATGTTAATTTTTCAAATCCATGAACTTGCTATATACTTCCATTTATTTGGATCCTCCTTAATTTCTTTATTTTCAGTGTTCTATAGTTTTCTGAGTAAGGTCCTTTTTTATTTCAATTGTTCAAATATAGCCGTCTCCTTTTACACCCACCACTCTTCCCTGTCCCACAGACCCTTACCTAACACCCTCAACCCTACCCTCTCTTTGGTTGGTCTATCAGTCTTTTCTACAAGTTCCTTGATGACCCCTCCCCTTTTTTCCCCTTTTCACCTTTGATGACCCTTCCCCCTTTCCCCCCTTTTTATTCCCCTCCCACCTCACATCTGGTTACCATCAGTTTGTTCTTAATTTCATTGTCTCTGGTTATATGTTCCATGCTTGTTTGTTTGGTTGATTAGATTCCACTTATAGCTGAGATCACATGGTATTTGTCTTCACCACATGGCTATTTCCCATAGCACAATGCTCCCCAGTTCCATCCATGCTATTGCAAAGGGTAGGGGCTCCTTCTTTCTTTCTGCAGCAAAGAAAGCTGTCAATTTGATAAAAGTACCATAGATTTTTGATTCATTCGCTTACTGATGGGCACCTAGGTTGCTTACAGCACTTGGGCATTGTAAATTGTGCTGCTATGAACATTGGGGTGCATAGGTTCTTTTGGATTGGTGTTTCAGGGTTCTTAGGATATAATCCTAATAGTAGATTTGCCAGGTCAAAAGGAAGATCCATTTTTAGTTTTCTGAGGAAATTCCATGCTGTTTCCCATAGTAGTTGCATCAGTCTACAATCTCACCAAGGGTGCACTAGGGTTCCCTTTTCTTCACAACCTCTCCAACACTTGTTATTTGTTGCTTTGTTTATGATGGCCAATCTGATCAGTGTGAAGTGGAATCTCATTGTGGTTTTAATTTGCATCTCTCTCATAGCTAGAGATACTGAGCATCATTTCATATGCCTCTGGACCCTCTCTAAGTCCTCCTTGGAGAAGTGTCTTTTAAAGTCCTTTGCCCATTTTTTAATTGGTTTGCTTGTCTTCTTAGACTGAAGTTGTGTGAGTTCTTTATATATTTTTGATATCAAACCCTTGTATGAGGCATCATTGGCAAATGTGTTTTCCCACACAGTTGATTCCCTTTTCATTTTAATGCCTTTTTTGGCATTGCAGAAGCTTTTAATATTGAAGAGATCTCATTTGTTTATCCTTTCCTTTATGGCCCTTTCTCTAGAGGACATATCAGTGAAGATGTTGCTGCATGAAATATCTGAAATTTTCCTGCCTATGTTCTCCTCTAGGATTTTAATGGTGTCAAGACTTATATTTAAATCTTTTATCCATCTTGAATTTATGTTTGAATGGTATAAGTTGGTGCTTGAGTTTGATTATTTTTTCATGTAGCTATCCAGCGCTCCCAACCTCATTTGTTGAAGAGGCTATTTTTACTCCATTTTATGCTGCTGCCTCCTTTGTTGAATATTAATTGAGCATAGAGAATTGAGTTCATTCTGGGCTCTCTATTCTGTTCCATTGGTATAAGTGTCTATTTTTATGCCAGAACCAGGCTGTTTTGGTTACAGTAGCCTTGAAATACAGTTTGATATTAGGTATTTTGATTCCTCCTACTTTACTCTTCTTTCTCAAAATTGCTGCAGCTATTTGGGGTAATTTATGGTTCCATATAAATTTTTGAAGTATTTTTTATATATCTGTGAAAGATGTGATTAGTACTTTAAAAGGGTTTCCATTGAATCTATAAATTGCATTGGGTTGTATGGACATTTTGATGATGTTAATTCTTCTGATCCATGAACATGGTATATGTTTCCATTTGTTCATGTCTTCCTTGATTTCTTTCTTCAGTGTTGTGTAGTTTTCTGAGTACAGGTCTTTTAAGTGCTTGATTAGGATTACTCCTAGGTATTTTATTTTTCTTGTTGCTATGTCAAATGGGATTTTTTTTTCTGATTTCTGTTTCTGATGTTTCATTGTTGATATACAAAAATACCTTTGATTTCTGGATTTTGACTTCATATTCCACTGTTTAGCCAAATTCATTTATGAGGTCCAGCAGTTACTTGGTGGAGTCTATACAATTTTCTACTACACTATCATATTATCTGCAAACACTGACAGTTTTGCTTCCTCCTTTCCAAATGGATGTATTTTATTTCATATTCTTGTCTTATTGTTGTGGTTAGGACTTCCAATACTATGTTGAATAGAAATGATGAATGTGGACAACCTTGACTTGTTCCTGATCTTAGTGGAAAAGCTTTTAGTTTTTGCCCATTGAGTATGATGTTGGCTGTAGGTCTCTCATATATGGCCTTTATTATGTTGAGGAATGCTCCCTCTATTTCCACTTTGATGAGTGTTTTTATCACAAATGGGTGCTGTACCTTATCAAATGCTTTCTTAGCATCTATTTACATGATCATGTGATTTTTGTCTTTGCTTTTGTTTATGTGATGTATTATATTTATTGATTTGCAAATATTGTACCATCCTTTCATCCCTGGGATGAATCCCCCTTGGTCACGGTGTATGATCTCTTTAACATATTGTTGGATGCAGTTTGCAAATATTTTGTTGTGGATTTTAACATCTATTTTCATCACTGATAGTGGCCTTAAGTTTTCTTTCTTTGTTGTGTTTTTGTCTGGTTTTGTGATTAAGATGTAGCTGGCTTCATAAAGAGTTTGGGAGACTTCCATCATTTTGGATTTTTTGGAATAATCTGTGAAGGATAGGGGTTAGCTCCTCTGTAAATGCTTTCTAGAATTCTCCTGTGAAACCATCTGGTCCAGGGCTTTTGTGTGTTGGGAGTTTTTTGATTACTCCTTCAATTTTGTCTGCTGTTATTGGTCTATTCAGGCTTTCTGTTTCTTCTTTATTGAGTTTTGGAAGATTATATTTTTCTATAAATTTGTCCATTTCACCTAGGTTTTCAAATTTCTTGGCATAAAGTTCTTGGTAGTAATTTCCTACAATCCTTTGTGTTTCTGTGGTGTCAGTTGCAATCTCTCCTCTTTCATTTCTGATTGTGTTTATTTGGGTACTCTCTCTCTCTCTCTTTTTTTTTTTTGATGAACCTGCTTAAAGACTTGTCGATTTTGTTTATCTTTTCAAAGAACTAGTTCCTTGATTTATTGATCCTTAGAATTGTGCTTTTATTCTCTATGTCATTTAATTCTGCTCTGATATTGGTTATTTCCTTCATTCTATTTGTTCTGCGCTGTTTTTGTTGGTGTTCTTCAAGTTCTTATTGGCATAGGGTTAGGTTGTTTATTTGAAATGTTTCTATCTTTTTTTAGGTAAGCGTGCATTTCAATGAACTTCCTTCTCAGGACTGCCTTCACTGTGTCCCACAGATTTTTGTCTGTTGTGTGTTCATTTTCATTCATTTCTAGACATTTTTTTTTATTTCTTCCTTGATCTCATTTTTAATAGCATGGTCTTCAGTCTTCATGAATCTGAATGTCTTTGAGGGTTTTTTTTCCCTTGAAGTTGGTTTCTAGATTCATTCCCTTGTGGTTGGAGAAAATACTTGATATGATTTCAATTTTCTTGAATTTGTTGAGGCTTGTTTTGTGTCCTATCATGCGGTCTATCTTTGAAAAGAATGTGTATTTTGCTTCTTTGGGATGAAAGTCTCTCTCTCTCTTTGTGTGTGTGTGTGTGTGTGTGTGTGTGTGTGTGTGTGTGTGTGTGTGTATATAATCAGTTAATTTTATTTAATCTAAGACATTGTTCAATACCACAATACCTTTGTTGATATTTTGTTTGGGAGGTCTATATATTTTTGACAGTGGGGTGTTAAAATCTCATTATTTAATTGTGTTGCTGTCAATATCTGTCTTGAAGTCCTCCCGTATTTTCTTTATGTATTTGGGTTCTCCCACACTGGCTACGTATATATTTACAACATTTATGTCTTCTTGATGAATTCTCCCCTTGAGTATTATGAAGTGACCTTCTGGGTCTCTTTTTAAGGCCCCTTTTTTGAACCTATTTTGTCTGATATGAGTATTGCTGTCCTGGCTTTTTTTTTCCTGCCCACGTTCTTCAGATATTTGTTTCTATCCTTTCACTTTCAGTCTGTGTAGGTATTTCATTCTGAGGTGGGTCTCTTGTTGGCAGCAAATGTTTGTGTCATGTTTTGTTATCCATTCAGCTACCCTGTGTCTTTTCATTGGAGCATTTAATCCATGTATGTATTCACTGATCTTTTGTGTTTTTTAAACTCTATTTCATTAATTTGTGTTCTGACCTTTTTTTTTTTTATTTCCTTCTGCTCACTTTGGGCTTTTTTTTTTGTTATTTTTTTTTTCCCAGTTTGCTTTAGGTGTAAAGTTAGATTGTGTATTTGAAGTTTTTCTTGTTTCTGGAGATAAACATCTAATGCTATGAATTTTCCTTTTAAGGCTGCTTTCTTAAAAGGAAATATGTGACATATTTTGAGTTGTTGTGCTCTTATTTTCATTCATTTCAAGGTATCTTTTTATTTCTTCTTTGATTTCATTGTTATACCATTTATTGTTTAATAACATTTTGTTTAGCTTCCATGTCTTTGTATTTCAGTTTTTTTCTTGTGATTATTAAGTTTATAGTATTATGGTCAGGGAAGATACTTGATATGGTTTCAATCTTCTTATATTTATTGGGACTTGTTTTATATCTTAACATGTGGTTTATTCTAGAAAATGTCCCATATGTACTTGAGAAGAATGTTTTTTTTCTGCTCCTTTGAGGTGGAATGGTCTAAAGATACCAATTAAATCAATTTGATCTAGTGTGACATTTAAGGCTGTTTTGTCTTTGTTGATAATCTGTCTGGTCTATCCATTGATGTCCATGGAGAGTTAAAATATCCTAATATGGCTATATTTCCGTCAACCTCTCCCTTTATGTCCATCAAGATTTGCTTTACACACTTAAGTGCTCTTATTTTTGGTGCATACACATTTACTAGGGTTATATCTTCTTTTAGTGGATTGTTCCCATTATCATTATGTAGTGTCCTTCTTTGCCTCTTATATAGACTTAGATTTAAAGTCTATTTTGATAAATTTAACTATTGCTACCCCAACTTTTTTCCATTGCCTTTTACATGCAATATCTTTATTTCTCCCTTTATTTTAAATCTGTGTGTATTTTCCATTATGGGGTGGGTCTCTTGGAGACAGCATATATACAGGTCTTGTTTTCTTATCAATGCAATGACCATCAGTCTTTTGATTGGATTATTTAAGCCATTTATATTGAAAGTGATTACTTATACATACATATTTATTGTCATTTTATTTTTAACTATGTTACTTTGCTTCTTCTTCCCACCTTCCCCTTCCCCTGACCCCTATCCTCCTCGTAAGCCCTTTAACAGTTTTTGTAATAGTGATTTGGCAGCAACAAACTCCTTTATGTATTTTTTTTGTCTAGAAAGATCTTTATTTTTCCTTCAATTTTTAAATGATAGCTTTTGCTGGATAGAGTACCCTTGGTTGTAGGTCCCTTTTTCTCATCACTTTGGATATTTCATGTCAGTACTTTTTGGCCTAAAATGTTTCTGTTGAAAAAACAAATGAGAGCCTTATAGGAGCTCCCTTGTAGGTAACTAACTACCTTTCTCTTGCAGCTTTTAAAAGAGTCTATCCTTGTCTCTGTGCTTTGCCATTTTAACTATAATGTGCTTGTTGTGGACTTTTTTGGATTCATCTTCTTTGGACTCTTATGCTTCCTGGATCTGTGTCTTTTTTCTTTACTAGGTTAGGAAAGTCTTCAGTCATTATTTTTTCAAATAGGTTCTCAACCCCTTCTTCATATTCTTCTCTTTCTGGTACTCTTATGATGCAGCTGTTGCTATGCTTCATGTATTCCAAAAGATCCCTTAAACTATCTTATTTTTTATTCTTTTTTTTCTCTTTGCTGCTCTGATTTGGTGTTTTTTTAACTTTGACTTTCAAATTGCTGATTTGATCCTCTGCTTCACCCAACCTACTGTTTATATCTTCCAGTGCATTACTTATTTTAAACATTGTATTCTTTATTTCTGGTTAGTCCTTTCCAATGTTTTCTATATCATTTTTAATGATTTAAGCATCCTTATAATAACTACTTTGAAATCTATATCTAATGAATTGTTTACCTCTATTTCATTTAGCTCTTCTGGAGAATTCTCCAGTTATTTCAGTTAGGGTTTGTTTCTTTGTCTCCCCATTTTGCCACCTCTTTGTGTGTGTTTCTATATATTAGGTAGATCTGCAAAGAGTCTGGTGTAGACCTGTGTTGGATACAGTTTGTGACTGGCCCTGAGTAGCCTGTTTGGAACTATGAGTATCTACATCTTGTAGTTCCTTCTGCTGGACCTAGGTACATGTGGAAAAATAAAAACAAGCTCTGTTCTAATTATGACCTTCACAATCCCTAGTACTGGGGTGAGTCAGCCAAAGTCTCAAGACACCTAGAGGTATGCATCCATCTGTAGTCTGCCTGTTAGGCTTATTTATTGAAGGAGACTCCAGCTATCTACCTCAGTAGGGCTTGAGCTTCACAGGTTGAGGTCAGAGGGATTCCTGCAGGTGGGCTATTGTTTATTCCCAGGTTGATGTTTTATGGGTAGATGGGTAATGCTCTACCCAAGAAAGATGGTTTCTGCAGTATTGGAGGATGACTGAATACAGGGATCCTGGTGGTTGACCATTCAACCTCATCCCTAGAGCCACCAACCACAGACTCTCATGCAGCTTTATTCTGCATTGCCTTTCCTCTGCCAGAGAGCAAGGTAAGTTTCTGCAAACAAAAGTTTGTGTGTTTTCTCTTTAACAGGGAACCTGCACCTCTAGCTGTTTCACTGGCACACAGAAACACCACTGCTTTTCATACCTGGATGTTTTATAGGCTTCTTTTCTGGTTCTGGTATCCTAGCCTAGGGGGCCAGGCTTGGTGTATAAACCCCATATTTCTCAGGGGTAACACACTCCACAGCTGAGATATGCCTCTAGATCTTCAGATGCCACTTGTGGAATCCCACTCAACCTTCTCATGCCTCCACACTTTCTACCAATCTTTATGTGGCTTCTTTTGTCAGTCCTTAGTTGTAAGAATTCTGTCTTCAATTGGTCATTCTGAATTATTTTTTAATAAGTTAGTTATAATTCCAGTTTGGTCTTAGGAGGAAGTTAGTTTGGCTTCTATCTGCTCTGCCACCACCTTGGATCCCACAACAAAAAAATTATTTTAAAAATTAATAAAATTGACAAACCACTAGGAATACAGACAAAGCAATGGGATAAAAGATTAATTATCGATATTAGGAAGAAAACAAGATACAAACTGCAAACATCAAAATGATAATAGGAAGTACTGTGAAAATTTCATACATAAATTTGACATTAGTTGAAATAAAATAATTGTTGTAAAAGTACAAACTACCACAATTCATCCTATATAACATAAATGATGTGAATAAATTAAGTTTATAATTAATAAATTTCTTAAAGCAGAAATCTTTAGGTTCAGACAAATATATCATATTCTGCAAACTTTTAAAAAGCATTGCCTACAACTTTGTATTTTTTATTTTAGAAAACAGAAGAGAAAAATACTTTCTAACTTATTTTATGAAGTCAAAACCAGACAGACGGGGATACAAAAAATAAAAATAAAAATAAAAATAAAAGGAATGAAAAGAATAAAGAAAATAAAAAGAAAAGGGGAAATTATGACAATAATATTCTTCATGGATAGTGATGTAAAAATTATTTGAAATGTTAGCAAATATAACTTAACAATATATTGTAAGAATTATATATCACGATATATGGGATTTATTGCAAGGGTACAAGGATTATTCAATATTTGAAAAATCAATCAATTCAATTTACCATATTAACAAGCCCAAAAAGAAAATCACATGATTATATCAATTTATTTTAGAAAAGCATTCTGACAAAGCTCAACCCCCAATAATGATAAAAACTCTCAGAAAAACAAAGTAATGGAGGGGAATGATCTCAACTTGGTCAATAGCAACAAAGAAAATGCAGCCAAAATTATACTTAAAGGTAAAATACTAAATACATTCTAAATGAGAATGGAAACAAGGCAATGGTATCTGTTATCACTATTCTTATGTAGTGGTATACTGGAATTATTAGGTAAGGTAGCTTATGCAGTAAGGTAAGATAAAGAAAAAAGCCATATAGATTGTAATGAAATAAATAAAACTGTCCTTATTTGTGGACAGTATAATTGTGTAGAAAATCCAAAATAATACAAAAATTTTCTAAAATCAATGTACTAGAAAAGGTTACATAATACAAGATAAAGAAAATATCTATTTCATTTCTACCTACTACCATGTGGAAAAGTTTACACTAAAATACATGTGTGTTATGGTTTTATATCTACCCTTCACAACAGCATGGATGGAACTGGAGAGCATTATACTAACTGCAATAAGTAAGGAATCAAGAGAAAAAATACCATATGATCTCACTTATAAGTGGAAGCTAATGAACAAAGCAAACAAATAAGCAACATAGAATGAGAGACATGGAAATAAGGAAAAAACTGACAGTAACCAGAATGGAGGGGAGAGAGGGATAATGGGGAAAAAAGAGGGAGCATCTAGCCAAGGAACGTGTATAAAGGACCCATGGTAATGGACAACAGGATGGGGACTGACTGAGGAATCAGGGGGTGGGTGTGGCAGGGGATAGCAATGTGGAAAATATTGGGACAACCACAATTGAACACCAATACAAAAATAAATAAATAAACATGCAAATCAGCAACTTTCATATAATTATTATTTTAACAAATTATAACCACATTGAATGAGATTCTGTGTATATTTAAGATGGAAGAGAACTTTGGACACTAAATTCATTTTGAAAATAAAAACATGAAAAAGATCAAGTAAAATCAATGATCTACTGATATTATATACATATTCATTATATCTCTAAAAGATTTCTTTGTTTATAGTAATGAATCATCATTGAATAATTCTAGTTGATATTAAACTTTCATAATATAATTTTTCAGTTAGTATACCTTTTCTTTAAGGTGTTTTTAAAATATATTTTTATTGATTATGCTATTGCAGTTGTCCCATTTTTTTCTTCCCTTTTCTCCCCTCAGCCCTGTACCACTCCTTCCTCCAGCATCCCTCCACCTTACTTCATGTCCATGGGTCATACATATAAGTTCTTTGGCTTCTCCATTTCCCATACTATTCTTAACCTCCCCCTGTCTATTTTCTACCTACTATTTATACTTCTTATTCCCTGTAGCTTTTCCCCCATTTTCTTCCCTCCCCCTCTGTACTGATAACCCTCTATGTGATCTCCATTTCTGTGATTCTGTTCCTGATCTGGTTGTTTGCTTAGTTTGTTTTGTTTTTAGGTTAGGTTGTTGAGAGTTATGTTTGTTGTCATTTTATTGTTCATATTTTTTATCTTCTTTTTCTTAGATAAGTCCCTTTGACATTTCATATAATAAGAGCTTGGGGATGTTGAACTCCTTTAACTTGACCTTATCTGGGAAGCACTTGATCTGCCCTTCCATTCTAAATGATAGCTTTGCTGGATAGAGTAATCTTGGATGTAGGTCCTTGCCTTTCATGATTTGGAATACTTCATCCCAGCCCCTTCTTGCCTGCAAGGTTTCTTTTGAGAAATCAGCTGACAGTCTTATGGTAACTCCTTTGTAGGTAACTGTCTCCTTTTCTCTTGCTGCTTTTAAGATTCTGTCCTCTTTAATCTTGGATAGTGTGATTATGAGGTGCCTTGGTGTGTGTTTCCTTGGGTCCAACTTTTTTGGGATTCCCTGAGGTTCCTGGACTTTCTGAAAGTCTATATCCTTTGCCAGATTGGGGAAGTTATCCTTCATTATGTTTTCAAATAAGTTTTCAATTTCTCACTGGCACTCTTCTCCTTCTGGCACTTCTATGATTCAGAAGTTGGAATGTTTAAATTAGTCCTGGAGGTTCCCAAGCCTCTCCTCATTTTTCTGAATTCTTTTTCTTCATTCTGTTCTGGTTGACTGTTTCTTCCTTCAGGTTCAAACCACTGATTTGAGTCCCAGTTTCCTTCCTGTCACTGTTAGTTCTCTGTACATTTTCCTTTGTTTCACTATGCATGGCCTTCACTTCTTTCTCTATTTTGGGACCATACTCAATCATTTCTGTGAGCATCCTGATTACCAGTGTTTTGAACTGTGCATCTGATAAGTTGGCTGTCTCTTCATCATTTAGTTGTAGTTTTTCTGGAGTTTGATCTATTCTTTCATTTGGCCCTTTTGTTTTTTGTCTCACCTCACCTGTTATATAGTAAGGGCAGAGCCTAAGGTATTCACCAGGGAAGGACAACGCACATCACTGCTCTGTGGCGCTGTCTGTGGTGGAGGGGTCCAAGAGGGAACAGTGCTGCTTGTTCAGCTTTCTGTCAGTTTTGGGTCACTTCCACCACTACCTACAGACAAACTGGGTCTTTCTGGTGCTGATTCCCTGGTGGGTGGTTTTGTTTACATTTTAGGATCCTGTGGGTCTCTCCAAGGAACTCTCCTGTTAGGCTGGGAGTTTCTCCTGCAGTCTCAACCCTCACAGGTTTTCTCAGTCAGAGGTTTTGAGGCTTTATTTCCCCATACTTGTACCCTTGGGTGTATGGTCTGTCTGGCTCCCCAGTTGTTTCTCCCAGTTTATCTATACACAAATGCAGGAATAGCCAGTCCACAAGGCACTGCCTTGCCCAGTCCACCAGCTGCCACCTGGCCATGAGTTCTGTTTGCCTGTCTGCTCATCTCTTCCCCTCCTACCTAGCTGGGTGAATATTTCTTCTTTAACTCTTTGGTTGTCGGACTTCCATACAAATTTATTTTCTGTCAGTTCTGGTTGTTTTTAAATTCGTTGTTGCCATTCCTTTGGTTGTGCAAGGATATACAGTTATGCCTCCAGTTATGTCTACTTATGCCTCCACCTTGGCCAAAAGGTAATTTTGTCTTTTTTTTTAAAAGATTTTATTTATTTATTTTTAGAGAAGGGAAGGGAGGGAGAAGGAGAGAGAGAGAAACATTAATGTGTGGTTGCTTCTCATGTGGTCCCCACTGGGGACCTGGCCTGCAACCCGGGCATGTGCCCTGACTGGGAATCGAACCTACGATGCTTTGGTTCGCAGCCCCCGCTCAATCCACTGAGCTACACCAGCCAGGGCTAATTTTGTTTTTTCATTCAAAGTGAAGGTCACTTATTCTTTGTTTTTATGTTATGAGTAGTTTTCAGTTGAAACTTGGATGTCTTGGGCATGATGTTGAGACTGTGGATCTTATTGAACCTTCCAGTTTAACTGGCATCAGTGAGAGAATGGCTGCAACCTCATTGCCCCCAGTTATAGGCAGAAATTCAGTTCCTTCCCCTCCATTAACACCTGAGAGAAGTTCCTGTAACTGTTGAGCATGTATGTGATTTCAGGCTTCTCCTTGGGCTTATGTGATTACTTAGACTGGGTAGAGTGGGTGTGTTGTGTTATTACTCACCACTTGGCTCCCTATTAATATTGACCAGTGTCTTTGTTAACACTTAGAATTAATAAAATCCTGACTCTCACCTAAGATTTCTCTAACACCACCTCAGTGGAAAGGTAGAACTTTGTATCATTGCTCTTGGGGGTGGGAAATCCAGGCTCCACTGGTGGTCCACATTTACACTGGAAAGATACCTATCCTCATTAATTTTCAATAGAAATGAATGTCCAAGATCCCCACTGGGTTTCTCTGACATATTCCCAGCAGGTATGTTTGGATACCACAATATAACCTGGTGGGTGTGTAATACTAGACACCCCACTAGGCCTTTATAAGTTCAGGTGAAGGTGAGACATCTAGTTTTTTTCTGTGATGTTTGACAGGAGTAGATCCATTATTTTCTAAATGATTTCTGGCTTATTTAACAGTATTTTTCCTGGGCCTTTGTAGACAGAGTTGGCTTTTATTGAGGCCTTTCTTTTAGTCATTATTGGAGTTCTTGGTTGCTGACATTTTCAGCTCCCAAAGTCTGGTATATAAAAAGTGAAAAACAAACACACAAAAACAAATAAATTACCTTTGTGTTTTTTTTCCTTGGATCTTAAGGTTGCATGATGGTCTAAAATAATTACATTGTTTTACCTTTCTTATTTTCATTATGATTTTTGAAGTAGAATCTTCAAGGTGTTCTGTTGTAATTAGCAGGAGGAATAGAAAAAAATGCATGTATACTTCTTTTTTCAAAAAGCAGGCATAATACACTAATCCATTTTGACTTTGAAAAGATAGGAGTTTCCTATGAATTAAAATTTTATTTTGCATTAATACATTTTTGTCCTTGATACATTTTCCCATTCCCTTGTACTGATTAATTAGCTGTGTAGCCTTGAGAGAAGATGACAATATTTTATTAAGGTATAATTACATTTTTTTGGTGTAAGAATGTGGCAAAATTATATAACATTAGACTGAATCTTAGGACAGATCATCACCTTACAGTTAATTTTTGGAGAGGTTTAGAAAAGTTTGCATGTGTATAATATTCTATGTGAATATAAAAGGGTATATATAGAGTCATAGTTTTACTATATATTAAATAACCAAAAAATTAATATGTTTTTTCCATAAAATAAAAGACACATTTCTCATTGTCACCAATAACTTTATCGATTTGGATAGTTTAAGTGTATTGGCTATCTCCCACATGGTATAGAGTTGATTGTCCAGCTCAAAATTTCACAAACCACTTTTGACATATTTGATCACTCATAGCACCTTTTCCATACACTGCACAAATCTTTTTTTTTTTGCATTTTAGTTATCTTTTTACCTTTCTTGAAGTAATAAAACATAATATGCTAAAAATGTTGAGTATTTTCTTCCATCTTCAATTTAAGTGGCTACACAAAAATTCACAGATTTCGATAAGTTTTTGTTTTAAATGCCCACTGATATGACAGCTATCACAATACAATCTAACAAAATTGTTTTAAATGAAGTTGAAGACAACTAAGCACTACTAGAGCCATATTTTTGTTTTAATCTGAAGAGTTAATTTATTATATGTAAAATTTAAAAAATGATGTCTGGATAATGTTAAATATTGGGGATATATTGACATGTTTACAATTGCTATTTTTTCCCAGAATTTTCATTTATTTTTTTAGAACCTTTTATTTTTTACACATTTTTTATTGTTGTTCAAGTACAGGTGGGGGAAAAATGGAGACAACTGTACTAGAGCCATCTTATAGAAAAAAAAATAAACTTTTTGGCTATCCCAATATATGTGACATTAGAATTAAATAACTAAAATTTAATTTTCACTTATTTGATTACTTCTTCATTGCTTGAAAATAGAGAGACATTAAAAGAGACAGGCAGGCCATGGCCAGGTATCTCATTTGGTTTCAACATCTTTCCAATATGCCAAGTTTATAGTTTGATCCCCAGTCAGGACACGTACAAGAATCAACCACTAAATGCATCAATAAGTGAAACAACAAATGAATGTTTCTCTCTCTGTGTTTGTCCCCCTGTCTCAGTCCCTCTTTTCCTTGCCATCTCTCTAAAATCAATAACTAAAAATAAAAATAAAAAAGAGCCCAGTTGCCAAATCAAAACCATGAGTGAATGAATTCTTACCACCACATAACCCAGAATCTGAAGACATTCCTGCATTTAGTAAATATTAATAAACATTTGATGAGGCAATAAACACAGTGGTTGCCACCACTGTTCTTAGAATATAACCATATCATGTTCTTGTGACTTTAAATTACAAAGTGTGCTTAACTGTATCTTTCATCTTGAACTGAGACTACCAAAGCTTATGTTAGAAGAAGAATACGTGGCTACGGTTAATTTTCATATTATAACTTCTTTGTGAATTATTTAGCCAAAGAATAAGAACTATGGCATGTAGAATCAACAAAGGACCTTGTACTGTAAGATGACTGGATAAAAGTTTAAGAGAGTAGAATTAGGCAGGTAAGGCTATTGAAGAGTAAAGGAAAAAAGTAACACAGAGTAATTACTGAATAAGTTTTATGTACTCTCCCCGAATTTTAAATAAAAATGTCAGGTTCATTATTTATTTTTAATGGATGGTGAACTATTTGAGGATGTTAAAGTGTTCCAGATTGGAAAGGTAGAAATGGAAGAAGAGAGTCACTGAAAATTGTTAAGTAATTTTCTGTTTTATAATGTGAGCTCCTGGAGCACAACTTGCTTATTTACTCTAAAACCCAACTCACTCTCTGTCACATTATAATGGTTATTGGGTAAACAATAACATTTGCTATTTAAATATTAGGTTCAAGGCTCTTTTTTTTTGTAGTTGAAGAAACCCTGAAAGGTTTTTAACTTGTTTCAGATTGCACAGCAGTCTTGTAATTTTGAGATGGGCCTGATTACCACTTCCCCACTCTGAGGAATAGTATGTGTTTCAGTAAGTTTATTGCAAGATGTTTATATACAATAAATATACCAGGCTCAATATTGAAGTGCAAAAATAATAAGCAGAAAGGCCGCAATTAATGCTCAGTGAAATAAAACAAAATAATCTAGCATTAAAAATACAAAAATAAATGAAAAAGTTGACTTTAATTCTAAGGAATGCACATCTCATCTCCCTAATGTTAATTTGCAATATTCAAGCAAAAATATTTTCAATAAGTAGATATACTCTTAGGTTTATTTACTCTCTAAAGGAATGCTCAGAGGAAATAAAAATGTATATTTGGCAATGGTCAAGATATTGGTTACGTATTAGCACTTGTTATTATGCTTTCCAAAATTACAGTGTGAAGTAGAAGTTAAATTCTTAGCAAGTTTTAATAGAAATAAAATAGAAAATCTTAGTCATCATAAGGTCCTGAAAAGTTATTATAGCAAAATAGAACCAAAGATAAAGAAAAAACTGACAGTGACCAGAAGCAGGGAGGAAAGGGGGATAATAGGGGAAAGAAGGGGAAAGGCAAGGAACAAGAATAGAGGACTCATAGGCAGGACAATGTGGGGCATTGACTGTGGGAGTTGGGGGGCAGGACAGGGTAGAGCAATGGGGAAAAAGTTGAGACAACTGTAACTGAACAACAATAAAAAATTGAAAATAAAAAAAATAATAAAGAATTTCAATAGCCCAGATAAGCATAGAACTAAGATTGATTGTGTAACAAAAATGATTATAGATTAATATAAACATCAGATAAAATAATAATACTTCATCACTTAATTGTATTATTTACTTAATCCAAAACATAAAAAAAGAAAAAAATGATACAAACTGAACCACCAGAAATATTTAATTTCTTACTTAAAATTACTATTTTAAAAAACATATAAGTTTAATGTCACAATTGAAGAAACATGATATTGGACAAAAACCACAGCACAGATTTGTGCTGTGTGATATAGGCCATATTTTTAAATTTCTATGCTTCTCTGTGTCTTTATTTCTAAAAGAAGTCACATTAATAACATAGATTTATTTTGAGAATTAAATTAAAGTCAGTAGACTTGTTAGTTACTTACCTTACAGCTCTCTTTTCATCTCTTTCATATTGGGTTCTCAGGCAAGCCAACTCTGATATAGACATTATCATGAATAAAGTGTATTAAAGTATGCTGTCAGAGTCATCATCTATAGGTGAGAAATGGAAGCAAGGTAGGCAGAAGAAGCTGGACTGCAATACAGTTTTAACAAACATTTAGTTCATCCCACTATGACTTCTGAAGTTAAGATGGTTATTCAGAATTATCCCTTGTTGAGGTTTGGCTGGATATTTATACTCTGAAGACTTATTATTTGCTATGAACTCCCTTGAAGGAGACATGCCCTCAGATGAGGCAGCAATCTTCAGTTGAGCGATCTTCAGTGTAGGTGCAGATATAAGATCATCAGTCATGAAGGTCAACTCCCCTCACCAACACTGTTGACACTACTTTAGGTAATGAAACTAAAATGTATGAGCAGTCTTTGCAATTAAGACATTGTCACTCAGCACACCATTGGAAAAGGGGGTTCAGAGGAAAAAAATCCCCACTTAATAAAAAAAAAAGAAAGAAGTAAAGGAGAAGAGAATAATGTTCAGGAGGGAGAACTATCACACCTCCTTCTTTCTTACTTCAAAAATTGTTTTGGATGGGCACAACCTTGCTGCTGTAACAGCTATCTTTTGGAAATTAAAGTAAATAGTGGGGGAAAGTCAAGCCAGAAACCACCCTACATTATTCCATTAATGAATGAAACAATTTTGGAACTTCCTATCTGACTGTTCTCATTATAGAGAATTATTCAACTTTATGGTGGTGTTAGGTATTTTTTTTTATATTCTGTTTGGGAGTTAAAGCATCATAATTGATCTAGAGATTAAAAAAGACAAAGGATCTGGGATATACCAAATAAATGCTTAATATTGTTGTTATCTTTCTTTTTTTAAAGATTTTATTTATTTATTTTTAGAGGGAGGGAGGGACAAAAAGAGAGAAAGATCAATTTGTGGTTGCCTCTTGCATGCCCCTTACTGGGGATCTGGCCCACAACACAGGCATGTGCCCTAGACTTGGAATTGAACCAAAAACCTTTCCATTCATAGGTCAGCACTCATTCCACTGAGCCACATCAGCCAGGGCTTTTGTTATCTTTCTTATATAACACACATACACAAACAGCATTTTCCAAGATTCAACTATGTAGACCTCTTAAAAACAAAATCATTTTATAAGGCTGGATTTTCAAATAAACAAAATATATTCTGAGCATAATTTTTACATATAAAATAAAATGCTTTGCTATCTAAAATGTCTTCTAAACAGAACTTACACCTTAAATAATATCTCTTCAATCTATATAAATAATACCATTGAAGATCATTTTAATACAAGCATAATTGCCATATCTGGTGAGGTAAGGCATGTGACTGCATCTGAATGACCTCAGACTTTTGTGAGTTGAGAATTTCTGTTAACTTGTGTAGCTCTGCTCATGCTATCAGGCTTCCTATTGACAAAGCCCACCGATGACAATGAGGTTCCTAGCCTAACCCCTCATGCTTTTGTATACAGGGTGGGGCAAATGTATGTTTACAATTGTGAGTATGCCTAGCACAGGTTTTATTCTTGTATCACTATTTATTAATTATTATATTATTTTTCATATGAATAATGGTAAACCTATTTTTGTCAAACCCTGTATTTGTGGTGGGGTAGAAAATATTTAGTAATCAGTTACTTAGTCCTGTTAGAATTAAGTGTAAATTATTAAAACTGAAGCTCACAATGAGTGACTGACAGCACTTTTGTTCTTGCATTTTACAAATGTTCCAGTAATATTTTGGGGTCGTTTTATGGATTTTATATTTTTAGTCACACAGGATTCCAAGAGGACTTATAGGTAGGTGATGTTTTTAACCTTTGTTGTTTTCCTTATGTCAGTTCTACTTACTTGGATAATAGTATTTTAGTAATTGTTGCAATATATTAATTTCTTAATGCATTTGGGACAGTACAAAAAACTTCATAATATTTCCTAACATTGTATTTTAATAAAGTCCAGTATAATGTTTATTTCTGTTTGAAATATTTAAAAAATAAAGAAAATAATGATGATCATATAGTCAATGCTACCAGACCTAACACTTCAATCCATATATAAATTGATCTTGTTATGTACTAAAATATTAATAATTTAAATATCTTACATACATGCACATGCATATACATTTATACATATAGCTTTCCCTGCTTTTGGATATTTCACATACATGTCAATATCTCTGGAAATCACAGTAGAGTACAGAAGACTTGTCCTTATTATGAGAATAGTGTATCTAAGGCACTGGAAATCACGTAAAAGAATTCAGGCCTTGATTAAACATTTTATCTAAAATATGTATCTCTATTGTTGCTAAGCAGTCCTCAGTACGAAGTGTACAGTCCCGTTGATGTGGCCATGTCACGCAGACTTTAGTCATTTTGGAAAAAATCAAGCTATTGTTAGGAGAAAAAAGAGTACTTTATACATTTTTACTTTATATTTTTTTCCATTACAATTTAGTCCCTTATATACTGTCCTCTCAATAATGACCACAGTGTTGTCCATGCCTGTGATCCTTTTTCCTTTTTGCTCAATCCCTCCACACCCCCACCTGCCCCCCAACCAGCTGTCATCCTGCTTTCCTTCTATGAGACTGTCCCCATTTTCCTTGTTAGTTCAGTTTGTTCATTAGATTCCACATGAGTGAAATCACATGGTATTTTTCTTTGCTTGACTGGATTGTTTCACTTAGAATAATATTCTCCATGTCCATCTGCATTGTCACAAAGGGTAATAGTTACATTCTTTTTTAAGACTGAGTAGCATTTCTTGGCATAAATGTCCCATATTGTTTTATCCACCCATCAGTAGATGATATCTTGGAGACTGTAAATATCTCTACAATGACCATAGGAGTGCTTATGAATTTTTGAGTTAGTGTCTTGGATTCCTTTGGTTATACTCCCAGAAATGGGATTGCTGGGTCAAAAGGCAGGTCAAAAGTCAGATCAATTTTTAATTTTTTTGAGGTATTTCTATACTGCTTTCCATATTAGCTGCACCAATCTACATTCCCATCAACAGTGCAAAAATGTTCCCCTTTCTCCACATCTTCACCAGCTTTTGTTTTTTTGTTGATTTAATGATGATAGGCATTCTGACAGGTGTGAGAAAGTATCTCAATGGTTTTAATTTGCACTTCTCTGATGATTAGTGATATTAAGCATCTTTTCATACAGCCATTGTCCTATTTGGAGAAGTGTCTATTCAGGGCCTTTGCCCATTTTTTAATAGATTTGTTTTATTTTTTTGGTGTTGAGTTTTATAAGTTCTTTATAAATTTTGGATAATAACCCCTTATTACATGTACCAGTGGATATGTTCCCCCATTCTGTGGGTTGTCTTTTTATTTTGCTAATGATTTTCTTTGCTGTGCAAAAAAGTCTTTAGTTTGATGTAGTCCCATTGTTTGTTTTTTTTTGCATTTCCCTGCCTGTGGAGCTATATCTGATAAAAATATTGCTACAAGCAATGTCTGACATTTTGCTGCCTATGCTTTCTGTTATGATTTTTATGGTTTTGGGTCTAACATTTAAATCTTTGATCCATTTTAAATTTATTCTTGTGTGTGGTGTGGGGGGGGGTTAATTTTATTTTTCTGCATGTATCTGTCCAATTTTCCCAACACTATTTACTGAATAAACTATCATTAGCCCATTGTATGTGCTTGCTTACTCTATCAAATATTAATTAACTAAAAAGGTGAGGGGTTATTTCTTGGCTCTCTATTCTGTTCCATTGTTCTATGTGTCTACTTTATGCCAGTACCATGTTCTTTTGATTACAATGGCTTTGTACTAGACTTTGATATTAGGTAGTTTGATTCCTCCAACTTTGTTCTTCTTTCTCAAGACCGAATTATAAATGAGACTGTTTCATAATTTTCCTTTCTGCTCATTTGTAATTGGCATATCAAAATGCAAGTGATTTCTGGATATTAATTTTGTAGGCTTCTACTTTTTTGAATTCATTTATCGGATCTAGTAGTTTTTTGTGGAATATTTGGCATTCTGTATGTACTGTATCATGTTGTCTGCAAATAAAGGAAGAGTTTTACTTCTTCCTTTCCAATTTGGATGCCATTTATTTTTTCTTCTTGTCTGATTGTTGCAGCTATGACTTCCAGTACTATATTGAATAAAAGAGGTGAAATTGGACATCCGTGGTTGTTCCATGATCTTCAGGGTAACATTTGCAGTTTTTTTGTCTATTGAGTATGATGATGGTAGTGGGTTTGTCGTATGTGGCCTTTATTATGTTCAGTTATGTTCTCTGTAATCTACTTTGTGAAGTGTTTTTATCATAAATGGGTGCTATACTTTATCAAATGCTCTTTCTGCATCTATTGATATGATGTGGTTTCTAACCTTCATTTTATTTATATGGTGAATTACATTTTTGATTTGTGAATGTGTACCAAGCTTTCGTTTCCAGAATGAATCCCACTTGATCATGGTGTATGATCATTTTGATGTATTGCTGTATTCAGTTTGCAATATGTTGTTGAGCATTTTAGCATCTATGTTCATCAGTGATATTGGCCTATAATTTTCTTTCTTTGTAGTGTCTTTATCTGGTTTTGGAATTAGTACAATGCTGGCCTCAGAAAATGAGCCGGGGAGACTGCCCTCCTCTGGAATTTTATGAAATAGTTTGAGAAGGAGAGGTGTTAGTTCTTCTCAGAATGTTTGGCAAAATTCACCTGTGAAGCCATCTGATCCAGGGCTTTTGTTTTTTGGGAGTTTTTTTTATTACTCTTTCAGTTTCATTAATTGTAATCTGTCTATTTAGATTCTCTGATTCTTTCTGATTTAGCTGTGGAATATTGTATGTTTATAGAAATTTATCCATTTCGTCCAGGTTGTCCTGTTTGTTGGCATATAGCTGTTCATTATATTTTCTTCCAATCTTTTATATTTCTTTGATGTCATTTGTTATTTCTCCTCTCTCACTTCTGATTTTATTTATTTGGGGCCATTCCTATTATTTTTTGATGAGTCTGGTTAAAGGTTTGACAATCTTGTTTATCTTTCCAAGGAATCAGCTCTTGGATTTATTGATCTTTCATATCTTTTTTTACTCTATTTAGCTTAACTCTGCTCTGATCTTATTTCCTTTCTTTACTCACTTTGGGCTTTGTTTATTGTTCTTTTTTCAAGTTTCCTTAAGTGCGAATTTAAGTTGTTTATTGAACTTTGTCTTGTGGTTTTTTTTTTTTTTTGAGTTGGACTTGTAATGCTATGAAATTCCCTCTTAGGATTGCTTTCCCAGTGCCCCACAGATTTTGCATTGTTGTGTCCTCATTTTCATTTGTTTCCTGGTACTTTTTATTTCTTTCTTGATATCATTACTTAGCTTTCATGTTTTTGTCTGTTTTTCAGTGTTCTCCTAGTGACTGATTTATAGTTTCAGAGAAGTTGCTTGATATGATTTCAGTCTTCTTACATGTATTGAGAGTAGTTCAGTGTCCTAACATGTGGCCTATTCTAGAAAATATTCTATGTGCACATCAAAAGTATGTATATTCTGCAGCATTGGGGTGAAATGCTCTGAAGGTATTAATTAAATCCATTTGATCTAGTGTGTCATTTAAGGCCACTGTCTCCTTATTGATTTTATGTCTGGAATATCTATCCATTGAAGTCAATGAGATGTTAAAATCCCCAAATATGACTGTTTCTGTCAATCTCTCCCTCTATATTCATCCAGATTTGCCTCACATATTTTGGTTCTTCTGTGTTGGGTGTATAAATGTGTATTAGCATTATATCCTTTTGTTGGATCATTCTCTTCATCATTATATAGTGTCCTTCTTTGCCTCCCTATAGCCTTGGTTTTAAAGTCTATTTTTTTTCAAATATAAGTACTGCTACCTCAGCTTTTTCCCATTTCCATTTGCCTCAAATATTTTTTCCATCCCTTTACTTCTAGTGTGTGTGTGTGTGTTTCAATCAGAAATGAGTCTTTTAGAGGCAGCATATATGTGGGTCTTGTTTTCTTATCCATTCAGCTACCCTATATTGTTTGGTTTGAGCATTTAAACCACTTGCATTTAAGGTGATTATTGATAAATATGTATTTAGTGCCACCTTTCTGTTAGATTATTTTCTTCTGTTTTTTTTTTCTTTCTCATTTTGTTCTTTTTCTTAAAATAAGCCCTTTAACCTCTGTTGCAGTACTGGTTTGGTGTTAACAAACTCCTTTAGCTTCTTCTTGTCTGGGAAGTTCCTTATTCATCTTTTGATTTTAAATGATAGCCTTGCTGGATTAGGTAGCCTTCGTTGTAGGTTCTTGGTTTTCATCACCTTGAATATTTCACACCACTCACTTCTGGCCTAAATGTTTCTGTTGAGTAATCAGATGACAGTCTAGTCAGTACTCCCATTTATGTAACTACCTGCTTTTCTCTGATGGCTTTTAGTATCCTCTACTTGTCTTTAAGATTTGTCATTTTAATTATGATGCATCTCAATGTAGGCTTCTTAGGATCCAGCTTGTCAGTTCTTTATTTATTTCACTTAAATATTGGTCCATATCTGATTTTCATGAAGATCACATGGGTATAGCTGTGATCTAGCATTTCCAAAGCGCTT
Source organism: Trachops cirrhosus (assembly GCA_028533065.1). Taxonomy (NCBI): domain Eukaryota; kingdom Metazoa; phylum Chordata; class Mammalia; order Chiroptera; family Phyllostomidae; genus Trachops; species Trachops cirrhosus. The sequence continues at coordinate 78,707,849 of CM052541.1, forward strand.
CCAAACCAGGAAAGCAATATAAGTCAGGACACTCAGTATAAAATTACTATTATTATAAGTTTTATTGCTTTTATAGCTACACAAATATCTTCTCAGTGAATAAATACATATTAAATGAGTGTATGTAAAATATGAGAAGTACAGAACTTAAATTTTAAAGATCAGATTAGCAATGAATGAACTGCAGGTGCTTTAAATATCAGGGTGATACTTATGCTATAAGGTAGGGAAGAAAAGGAAAACAGGTGATCTAGTTCTTAAAATAACACATATTTATTCAATAATTTATAGAATAGAAAAGACTCAAGTCATGCAAATCAAAGTCCAGTCTATTAAAGGTAATAATTAAATACATTTTTAAGATCACAAATTTAACATCAGTGTTGGATATAGAAGAAAATGAATATAAATGTATTTTGTTCTCACACTGCCCCACTCTCCTAAGACTCTTCCTTCCTGTCCCAAGTCCTTTTTCAGAGACTCTGCTTTCTCCTGTTCCTCCTTTTCCTTCTTGTTTACACCAGGTATTACAGGGCCCTTCAAAACTCAAAATGTTATGTTTTATGATGCAATCTCTTGGTAAAAAAAAAAAAAAAAACTATTTGTAGCTCCCTAAAAATCTTTGAAGCTTTAATCTCTATGCAAGAAAAAATATTTCTGCTGCCATCAGATCTTCTCCAAATAATTACACCTGTTTAAATTAACACATGCATCACAGACACTTGTCATTTCAAGATTTTTCTGCTTTCCTAGGATTGGTTATGACTCCCACTTCCATAGTCAGTATTAAGGAACCTGAGTCAGGCTACTTCATGGCAGGCCTTATATCTTCAATCTTTTTACTGCAGCCCAGGTCCTTCCCCACTCTCTTCCTTCTCTATTTAATTTCTCCCCAAAGCAATCCCAGCTTCCTGTTTCTCATATTGTCTCAAGTTGATATAATTTAATAATCCAGATTTTCACATTTTTGTAGTGTAATTCATCATGTAGACATTAGCATAAAGAACATTTCAAATCCCATGGGATAATAGGAGAGATATTTTCCAGATCCTTTCTTAGCTCAGGATTTCCGTCTTATTGAATCCCTTGCCCTACTCTGTAAGGGCAGTCTCCCTCTACTCTTCCCAGAAATCATGTCTTGGTGCATTTAAGTTATTCAGAAGTTATGGAGGCACCAACAAAATAGAAATCATGGCCAGAAAGAAGAAAGAGAAAATAATGTTTAAAATCAGGAGGTGACTAAGTTAATCCTAAAAAGAAACTGTCAAATTCTGTTAATGCATACCTTATTAAGGGGCAGAAGTATTTACATCCCCACACTGCATTCATTGTTCAAGAGTTTTCATCACAAGGACATTTATGTAGATACAACAGGTTCCAGTAACCTGAGGGAAATCCTCCAACAGAGATACAATGCAAATGCTAGTCATCAGAATTCAGTCTGGCATACATGGACATGGTGGAACACCCACAGCATCTTCCATAATTTAACTATGACTACATTTTTGAGTCATTTCATATTATGACTGTAAGAATATTGGATCTTCCCAGACTCTCTCTGTCTTCATAGATCTCACAAAGCATATGCTCTACTATAAATTTGCTTCATTAGATTTCAACTAATGTAACATAAATAAGCATTCTAAGCATGATGAACAGGACATAATATTTTTTAAAACCTCTACTATATGTATTTTATAGATTTTTGTTTAACATTATGCTACCCTGTTAAATTAGGGTACCTTGTTATCAGTGCTATTACCCATTACATACAGACTTAGCTACAAAATTGCTGGAAAAAACTGCAAGTGTTACACTTCTATTTTGACTGCTTTTCTTCACAGCTATCCTTTTTTCCTAAAGCAAACTGAATTTTAATAGCATAAATAAAAATTCAGTTTCTTGACTAAAAGGAATGATAATCCAGTGTATTGGAAAAATGTTTTGTCCTTCTCAATCATATATAATCATAATATTGGCAACACATATAAGTACTTAGAATGCAACTTGAATGTAAGGTGTACTTGGAGGAGGAGGAAATAGAACTAGACAGGAGTTAGCAATTATTAGGAATCTATTAGAATACATATAATGGCCACAATGGGAAGAGTGTTCCATGAAAGAATGAAAAAAGTACAAAATAGTACAAAATGTTACCCTCTTAAATTTTTCTATAGTCTTATGTGAGCACATAATCTTTGATTCTATGAATTTCTAGAAAAATAAACACATGCTCATATTGGGAATCACCCTGCCTGGTTTCAGAAGCTGTAACTCCCCAAGGTGAAGGCATAGTAAAATGACCTTGAGGTCCTAAGCCGCTAAGGAGACAAAGCTTAACCCCCTGGCAGGAGCACTGCCTCTGTCCACTTTACTTCACCCTGCCTGGCCCCCAGTGCATGACCAGTTAACCAATGACAGGTAAGATTCCTCAAGGGAAGGATGACCTAAGACAGGCACAGTCATGAGAGGGGCCTCAGGTAATGACTTGGGGGGCTATGGAGAAAGGGGGTGATGGGCTACAGCCCCTCAGCTTTGACATAGCCTGAGTCCTCATTCTGTCTGCAAGAAGTCTCCTAATCTGTTGACTGCCTAACTTCCCCTGCCTGATTTAAGCCTGAAGCAATGCCAGAGGTGGGTGTGGTCCTGTTCTGGAAAGGGCAGGTTCCCTAGGGTGAGCAGGCCTAAAAAAGAATGCATAAAATCCTATGAAACCTATTTTACTAATACCCTTAATTTAAATGATAAGGGTCCAGGCAAGAAGTAAGTTTGTTCCCTAAAGTTTTATGGTCCTTTAACTATCTGACCCTGACTCAGAACAAGTCCTCCTAGTCCTTTGAATGTTATCTACTGTTTGGTCATTACTGCCTGACAATGATTGGTGAACTTTATGTATACACCCTGTATTCCTATGCAAATTAAACTCAATAAAAAACCATTGAGAAACAGGTTCTGGGCCCTTCTCCTTTGAGGGATCAGTCACCTTTCCTTCCCAAGCAGATCTTGTCTTGGTAGATTTATTCTCATACTCAGTGGAACCGGGGTGGGGGGGCGGTTGGGGGGAAGTTCTGTGGGCGGAGCCCTCCCCCCTACAGTTCATTGTCTTTCCCCTGAGGCACAGATTTTCTACTTTGGGAAAAACAGTGAGCTGTTTAGGGTGCATGCGTGTAGATACCCAAGAACTTTATATTCTCTCACTGTCCTCTCCATCCATGATGCGATACAGGGACATTGACTACATCTTTTCAATGCCTATATGGAGACATGAGAACTTTACATACTCTTACTGTCCTCTTCTCCAACCATGTGGGTCCCTGGTACTTTACACATGCTAACTTTCTTCTCTTTCTACATTTTTTTAAGGTTCACTAGAGCTCTTTCTTTCTTTTTTATATCAATAGTAGTGCCTGTAGATTTTTTTTAAATTTATTTAGAGATTCTGTCCTGGCACATGAATTCTGCATTACAGCACTTTCATAATGAGATGAAAGAAGAATTCCCAACATCTTTATTCTGAAATTTGTGTATCTGTGTATTTTTATTATCACCTCCTAACTAAAGTTGGTCTTCATTTTGGGGTAAGTAGAACAGCATATTGGCCAAAATTGCCCCAAAGGATCTTAAACCTACATAAAGCTCATAATTTAGTTTTCAGAAATTGCTTATTTTAAATCTTTACTTAAATACTCTTTTAATTCTCAAGCTCTTTTATGGTGCAACAGAAATAAGAATCCAAGAAGCAAATACACTACTTAGCTTTCATCATTAGAAGAGCAATGTAACATTATACAGTTGAGTGGAGGTCCTACAGTTAATTTGATGGAATACATTTAACCTGACAGAATAGACTTATATAGCAATTTTTTTGTTGAGGTCTTGTGCCAGTTCCTGAAGATTTTTAGACAAATTTATGCTAATATTAGGTTATATAGCAGGTGCTTGTTTTAACCTGAGTTCTTCCAAAACAGAAACTGCTCAAATTATAAAATAAGCCTAAACTTAAATTATCTCACTAATTCAAACCCAAAAAACTTCCCCAAATTGTTAACCACAAATAATGAAAATTTGTACTTTTGTATCATTTTCCTCTCTTCTGCATTCCCCCTCTTACACACATACATACACATATGCACATGTACACACATACATACACATGCACAAATATCCCCTAGGAACTAGAACTGTGTCTTAGAGATAAATAAAATGCAGTAATATCTTTTATTCTATAATTTTAATAATTTTAAAATTACTAATAATGTTGCTACTATTGGCAAAATATAAATATGACATATACCTTGAAACAAAACAATAAATGCAAAAATATTTCTGGAATATTGGATGAGTATAATATATTACCTGAATATCATTCTGTTACCAGCGTTCTTCTAATAATAATAAATAATAATAAAAACAATACACTGTGTTTATTGATCTTTTATTTTGAGTCAAGCTCCATGTACAAAGGAAATTTCCTAAGTCCATAATCATATAACTTATTGAAGTGACACATTGTTAAAATTTATTATTTTCTCAGTAGAAATGTAACCTTATACAGTTGAGTTTATGCCCTACAGTTAATTTGATGGAGTGCATTTAACCTGACAGAATACATGAATTCATCACTGATATTACCAAAATTGATTTCTATGGAAATATTTGAAACAGTATACTTATATAGTGACACTGAAAAAAAAATCCCTTTATTAAGTTGCTATTACCCTGCAAATTCTATCTATCACCTAATTTACTCTTAACAATTCCATGAGGTAAACAGTGGTATTTTATGTGTATTTCTGTGTGTTTGTCTGAGACGAATCAAGGAAGTATTGTAATGCATGTGTAAAAGTATCTTCTTCTACTTTTAATGATTCTTTCAAAATCCCTGATAACAAATTTTCTGTTAAGCTGGAATCACTCAGGTGTGTGGTAAGCAGCAGTGCTGTGGGATAGCCATCCCTAGGCAAACCTGGAGGAGTGAGGTGTTTCTAAGTGTGGCTACATAAGCTTTTTGTATTCTGCTTACAGCCATCTATCCATTCATCAAGTCTTTCCTTTTTAAAGGTTTTAATCATTTATTTTTAGAGAGATGGAAAGGGAGGGAAATAGAGAGGGAGAGAAATATCAGTGCAAGAGAGAAACGTCACTCAGTTGACTATAGTACCATGCCACAAACAGGGACTGAATGCAACCAGACATGTTCCCTGAATGGGAACTGAACAAGCAACTTTTACTTTGCATGTCTGCACCCAACTAACTGACCCACAGGGGTCAGGGCAAGTCTTCCATTATTTGATTAATGTTGACAAGATGTCTTCTCTGTGTGCAATGCTGTTAACTTCTGGAGTTACAATGATTCATAATAAACAAATCTTTATCTCAAGTTGATTAAAGTTGAGTAAGATTGATGAACATGCATAAAATTAGAGTAGTGATCAAAATCCCATGATAATAAGCACATGATCCAGAGTAAAATGCCCCCAACTAATGAACTCAGAGGTGCTGTTGTCTAGGCTGTATACTGAAGGAAGAGAGGGATGGTAAGAGGCTTATAGATATAGAGAACAAGTGTGAAATCACCAACAATGAAGAAGTAATTTGGTATTGCCATGGGGGAACCTCCTCCCGAGAAATGGGGCCTTGAGGACTGCATGATCCAGGGACTTTCCTGGCACTATTACACAGAACTCCATGGGGTTTCAGGTGAGTAAGAGGGGAGAGAAAGAGGCACAAACCTAGGGCTCTGGGAGCCTTGCATGTCAACAAGCCTGTGCCTTCCATACCCCCATAGGGAAGCCACAGGAAGCCACCATGGCAGCAGCATGCCAAAGCCACCTGGCTCCTCTAGAGGGGCATGTCAGGGGCAGCTTTTGCATTGGCAGCTACTCCAATACTACAGAGAAAGCACAGCTTTGGACCTACTGCACAAACATGTGGGATGGGGCTTAGTGAACTGGTTGGTGCTGGTCCTGGAAACTGCATGACCAGGCACCCACTGTGTCTCTTCCCCACATGGGAAGTGACAGTGACAGTGATGATTGGAGTTGTGCTATGCAAGTCTTGCCCAGCCAGACACACAGATGCATGAGTGGGCAGCAATTAGAGAACAACAGACCTTGAGTAGGACACCTGGACTCAGAGACTCTAGGCATCTGAAAGATGCCTAGACCTTATAGCAACAGGAAATCAGCCAAGACACCTATGTTTCTTAAAGGATGATGCCTTTGAGTGGGAGAAGAGTTCTTGGCACAACCTTGAAATGAGCTAGCACAAGGTGACAGCGTGATTTTCTTTTGTGAGAGGAAATGGGCTCTGGGGCACAAACCTGTGATTATTACAAACTGAATATACTTTAAATAAAAGATTCATTTTCCTTTTCATTGAAATCTGTTTCCAAAGTTTTTACCTATTGGCAGGAAACAGTAGGACTCCACTGGTACTCAGTTACAGAATGATCAGTCTCCTGAAATTCATTGCTGTATACCTGAGAGTAGTTAGAGGAAAGTTCAGAAATGCAATATTATATTAGTTTTATTTCACACAGATCACTGTGGCTATAGCATGGATAATGGAACAGAGAATGGAAGTGCTGGGATCATGAAAATTAGCAGTATTTAAAACCACATGATCATATCAATAAATGCTAAAAAAGCATTTGATAAAGTACAGTACACATTTATTATTTTAAAAAAGTTCAGCAAAGTGGGAATAGATGGAGCATATCTCAAAATAATAAAGGCCATGTATGAGAAACCTATAGCCAACGTCATACCCAATGAGCAAAAACTAAAGGTGTTCCCCTTAATATCAAGAGTAAGACAAGGGCGTGCACTTTCATCACTTCTATTCAACATAATATTGGAAATTCTGGCCCCAGCAAACAGACAATAAAAAGCAATAAAAGGCACCCAAACTGGAAAGGAAGATGTAAAACTTTCTCTGTTTGCAGATGACATGATTGTGTACATAGAAAACTCTAAAGACTCAACCAAAAATCTACGCAACCTAATGAGTGAATCTGGTAAAATAGCAGGATACAAAGTCAACACTTAGAAATTGAAGGCATTTTTGTACACCAGCAATGAAATATCTGAAACAGAAACTAGAGGGGAAAACATCACATTTACTATAGCAACAAGAAAAATAAAATACTTAGGAATAAACTTAACCCAGGAGGTAAAAAAACATTTATTCAGAAAACTACAGAACACTAAAGAAAGAAATCAAGGAAGACACAAATAAATGGAAGCATATACCATGTTCATGGATTGGAAGAATTAATGTCATTAAAATGTCCATACTACCTAAAGAAATATATAGATTCAACACAATCCCTATCAAAATACCAATGACATATATCACAGATTTAGAAAACAATTTTCAAAAATTTATATGGAACCATAAGTGACCCCAAACAGCTGCAACAATTTTGAGAAAGAAGAACAAAGTAGGAAGGATCACAATGCCTAATATCAAACTGTATTACAAGACCATTGTAATCAAAACAGTCTGGTACTGGCATAAGAACAGACACATAGACCAATGGAAGATAATAGAGAACCCAGAAATAAACCCATATGGATATTGTAAGTTAATATTTGACAAAAAGGGCAGGAGCCTAAAATGGAATAAAAAAATAGCCTCTTCAATAAATGGTGTTGGGAGATCTGGACAAGTATATGCAAAAAAATGAAAAAACTGGACACCAAGTTATAGCATACCATGGAATAAACTCAAGATGGATAAAAAACTTAAATATAAGTGATGACACTATAAAAGTCCTAGAGGGAAACAAAGACAGGACAATTTCAAATATTCTATGCAGTAATATTTTCACCAATATGTCCCCTAGAGCAAGGGCATAAAGGAAAGAACAAAAAACTAATCCTGGCTGGTATGAATCAGTGGATTGAGTGCTGGCATGCTAACAGAATGTCACAGGTTCAGTTTCCACTCAGGGCACATGCCTGGCTGCAGGCAAATGTTTCTCTTCAATTATTGCTTCCTCTCTCCCCTTGTCTCTAAAGATAGATAAACAAAATATTTTAAAGTAAGAATAAACAAATGGTACTTCATCAAATTAAAAAGCTTCTGCACAACTAAAGAAAACATCAGCAAAATGTAAAGGGAACCAACTGTATGGTAACCCTCAGACAAGGGTTTGATCTCCAAATATATACAGAACTCACATGACTCCACTCTAGGAAGACAAACAGTCCAATTAAAACATGGTCAGAGGACATGAACAGACACTTCTCCAAGGATGACATACACAAGTCTCGGAGACATATGAAAGGATGCATCACTAGCCATCAGAGAGATGCAAATTAAAACCACAGCTGTCAGACTGTCTGTCATAAATAAATCAACAAACAAGAGCTGGTGAGGCTGTGAAGAAAATGGAACTTTAGTACAGTGTTGGTGGGAATGCAGATTGGTGCAGCCATTGTGAAAAACTATATGGAATTTCCTTAAAAATCTAAAAATTGAACTACCTTTTGACCCATCAATTCCACTGCTGTGATTATACCCTAAGAATCCTGAAGCATCACTTCAAGGAACCTGTGAACCACAATGTTCATAGCACAATTTGAAATAGGCATGCTGGAAACAGTCTAAGTGCCCATCCGTAAATGAATGGATAAAAAAACTATGGTACAGTTACACAATGGAATTCTATGCAGCAGAAATAAAGAAGGAACTCCTATCCTTTTTAGACAGCATGAATGGATCTGGAAAGCATTATGCTAAGTGAAATAAGCCAGGTGGTGAAAGACAAATACCATCTGGTCTCACCCACAAGGGGAGGCTAAACAACAAAACAAACAAGCAAGCAAAATATAACCATAGACATGGAAATTTAAATAAAATGACAGTAACCAGAGGAGATGGGAGAGGGTGATAACAGGGCAAAAAAAAAATGATGGATTGTCAAGGAACATGTATAAATAACCCATGGAGAAAGATAATGATGGGGAAGAACTGAATGTGGTAGGTGGGGTGGGTAAGGCTGGGGAGAGTAATGAGGGTTTAATGGGGACAACTGTAATTAAAAAACAATAAAAATAGTAAAAAAAAAAAGAGAGAAGATGGAAGGGTGGTAGCAGGGAGCAGATTCCACTTCCCCTTACACATGGGAGAAAAACCTAGCCGATCTATGGAGGAACAGAGCAAACAACCAACGGTACCACAGTATATATAAAACTAGGAGGTTAAAAATTGTAGTGGACATTGAAAAACCAGATGGTAAAGAGCATGCTTCAGAACAATAGGCCCAGGGATCATCACAGGGACCATGGAGGCTGCAGCCCCAGGCCAGGCACCCGCCAGGTCTGCCACAGGGTTCTTGGGAGAAAGCTGGGTCAACCGCTCCCTCCCCAGCCAAACAAGGTCTGAGCAGCACTGGGAGAGACCTGGTTGCTTGAAGTCACAGAGAGGGGAATAAGGACTAAGTGCCAAACACACAGGGGCTGTAAGCACCCACGCATAGCCCTGGGAAGAGTGCACGCCCGAATCTATTTGACCAGATGTGTCCTGACTGAACACCCATGCCCACGACTGGGGGAGAGTGTGCTTGGTAGAAGACCTGGAGCCCACATCCATAAACCCAGGGAGACTGCACACCTAGGAAGGTTGGGATCATAAACCCAAGGCCCTGCAGAGAGGTGCCAAACTAGGTCTGGGGAGAATGAGTGACTAGCCTTGGGGAGAGTATGTGCAAGGCTGACTGAATGCTGAACAGGAAGGGAGAAAAGCAATACCAATGGCCCCTCAGCCTGCTGTAGCCAGCAAGACCAGAAAAGCCAGTGTGGCCAGTTTGAAACCAGAAAGAGTTTTTTTTTTTGTTTGTTTGTTTGTTTGATTTTTTGTTTTTTAAAGCAATTTTTTTATTTTAATTCTTATTATTTTCATATCTCTCAATTCTTTTTACTTCTCTTGCCTTCTTTCTAATTTTATTCCTTCATTTCTTTCCAATTTTATCTCTTCTTCCTTCCTTCTTCTTTTTTTTCAATTTTCTTTTTTCTTTTTAAGTAATGAGACAAATGAGACAAAAAACCCTGGAACTGTGAGAAGACCAGAGTTGGGCCCAAAGAGGGGGTATCCCAACAGTTGAGACAGTGCAACAAATTTCACTTTGCAGTTACAGAGAACCTACAAGTTATTGCATATTTATATTATCAGTTCTTCATTATTATTAGATTTTTTATTATAATAGTATTTTTGTGTTCCCCTTCTTTCGGTATAGCCTTATTTGCTAGAATGGTTACATTGTATCATTTGACAGGTTTCCCCTGTTATCTCATTCATAGTGTGTTGCTAATTTGCTATCCTTCACTTTACTTGTGTCTCATTAGCACACTACTCAAAGTCCTATACACCCTATTCTTGTTATATAGATCTCATACATTCTTTCATATGATGGTTGCTCTAATATTTTTGTAAATAATAGCTATCCCATACAATTGTAAATATACAAAACACTCCTCCCAGATCTTAGCCCACTTCACGGTTTACTGAAATCTACTACTGTAGTGGTTAACTCTATCCTCTCACACACTACAACCATTTACTATCCTTTAATCTCACCTTACCTCAGAATCTCATCTCCCACAACATCACTGTTGTTACATCCAACGTACAATCCTTCCCTCCCCAACAAGAGTCTTATCTTCTTTCCATCCTTTCTAAAAAGTGGCTAGCTGTGTGGACTATCAAGGTTAATACTATACAGAGCTGAAGGATCTGCTATCTACTCTCTACTGGCTGCTACTGTAAATATCATAGAATACTCTCTTGTTATCTTAAACCATTTTGCCTTACCACTCCAATTGATCAAAAAAAAAAAAAAAAAGAGTAGGTGGAAGCTGTGAACACCAGATACTCGAAGGAGATTGCACCACTGAATCTCACAGGTATTCTACCACAGAAGTTCACACCATAAACCGAGGGTGCCAGAACAGATCAATTTAAGGAGCTGAGGCTAACAAGAAGAGTATCACAAACAATGGGAAAACAAAGAACAATCCCAAAATGAAAGGAAAGCAGGAAGCCTCAGGAGGAATGCTAAATGAAATAGAGGCAACTCAACTATTAGATATTGAGTTCAAAGCAATGATTGTCAGGAATCTCAATGAACTCACAGTGAATTACCAGAAACTACAGGGAAGCTACAATGAACTAACTGCAAACTATGTAAAAATGGAAAAGGAAATAAAAACTCTCAGCAAGGGCCAAGAGGAAATGAAGAACACAATATCTGAACTGAAGAACACAGTAGAAGGAATCAGAAGCAGAAGATTGGATTGGTGAGCAGGAGGACAAAGTAGAAAAAAGAACCCAGAAAAAGCAAGAAAAGAAAAAGAGGCTCAGAAAGAGTGAAGAAGGATTGAGAGAAATACAGGACAATATGAAACATAATAATGTCTGTATAATAGGGATATCAGAAGGAGAAGAAGAGCAAGGGATAGAAAACCTATTTGAAAAAGTAGAGGAAAACTTCCTTAATTTGATGAAAGACAAAGTCACACAAATCTAGGAAACACTGAGAGTCCCCATCAAGAGGAACCCAAAGAGGCTCACCTGAAGACACGTCATAATTAAAATGACAAAATTTCAAGACAAGGAAAAAGAGAATCTTAAAAGCAGCAAGGGAGAAACAGGAAGGGACATACAATGAAGCCCCAATAAGGTTAGCAGCTGACTTCTCAATGAAAACACTCCAGGCCAGAAGAGAATGGCAAGAGATATTCCAACTAATGAGAACCAGAGGACTGCAACGAAGGCTACTTTACACAGCAAGCCTCTCAATCAAGATAGAAGGCCAAATAAGAAGCTTCCCAGACAAAAGAAGTCTAAAAGAATACACCTCCACTAAACCAGTTCTGCAAGAGATGCTAAAGGAACTGCTTTAAGGAAAGGAACAAAAGGAGAGAGAGAGAGAGAGGAACACAGTTACAAAAATGGCAATGAATAAGTACCTATCAATAATAACCTTAAATGGATGAAATGCTCTAATCAAAAGACACAGAATAGCTGAATGGAAAAGAAAGCATGATCCACACATATGCTGCCTACAAGAGACCCACCTAAGGAGAAAATATCCACACAGATTGAAAGTGAAAGGCTGGAAAAAAATTTTCTGGGAAAATTTGCAAACAGGAAAAAAAAAGCTGGGGTAGCTTTTTTACTCATATCAGACAAAATAGACTAAAAAAAAAAGGGCCATAAAGTGAGACTCCGAAGGTCACTTCATAATACTCAAGGGAAAAATCCACCAAGAAGACATAAACATTGTAAATATATATGCACCCAACATAGGTGCACTCAAATTCATAAAGAAAATATATGAGGACTTCAGGACAGATATTGTCAGCAACACAATTATAGTAGGGGATTTTAACAGCCCACTGTCAAATATGGGCAGATCTTCCAAACAAAATATCAACAAAGATATTGTGGCACTGAACAATGCCCAAGATGAAATGGACTTAACTGATATATACAGAGCCCTCCATCCCAAGGAAGCTAAATACACGTTCTTTTCAAATGCACATAGAACATTTTCAAAGATAGACCACATGATAAGACACAAAACAAGCCTCAACAAATTCAAGAAAATTGAAATCATATCAATCATTTTCTTGGATCACAAGGGGCTGAAACTAGAAACCAACCCCAAGATATAAAAACCCAAAACACTCAAAATCATGGAGATTGAATAGCATGCTATTAAACAATGAATGGGTCAAGAATGAAATTAGGGAAGAAGTCAAAAATTTTCTGGAAACAAATGAAAATGAACTCACAACAACTTGAAACTTATGGGACACAGCAAAGGCAGTCTTGAGAGGGAAGTTCATAGTAATATTGGTCTACCTAAAAAGATAGAAACATTTCAAACAAACAACCTAACCCTACACCTACAAGAACTTGAGGAACAACAAGAAAGACAGCCCAGAGCCGGTAGAAGGAAGGAAATAACCAAGATCAGAGCAGAATTAAATGACATAGAGAATAAAAGCACAATTCTAACAATCAATGAATCCAGGAGCTAGTTCTTTGAAAAGATAAACAAAATCAACAAGCTTTTAAGGAAACTCATCAAGAAATAAAGAGAGAAGACCTAAAGAAACACAATCAGAAATGAAAGAGGAGATATTACAACTGATGCCACAGAAATGCAAATGATTGTAAGAAATAACTATGAAAAACTGTATGCCAAGAAATTTGAAAACCTAGGTGAAATGGACAAATTTCTAGAAAAGTATAATCTTCCAAAATTCAATGAAGAAGGTGAAAGCCTGTTGACCAATAACAGCAGATGAAATTCAAGAAACTTCCAACACACAAAGGCCCTGGACAAGACCATTTCACAGGAGAATTCTACAAAGTATTTAAGGAAGAAATAACCCATATCTTTCACAGACTATTCTAAAAAATCCAAAATGAAGGAAGACTCCCAAACTCTTTTTATGAAGCCAGCATCATCCTAATCTGAAAACCAGATAAAGACATAACAAAGAAAGAGAACTTCAGGGCAATGTTGCCGATGAACACAGATGCTAAAATCCTCAACAAAATATTGGCAAACTGCATCCAACAACACATTCAAAAGATCATACAACATGACTACATGGGATTCATCACATGGATGCAAGGGAGGTATAATATTAGCAAATCAGTAAATGTAGTACATCACATAAACAAAAGCAAAGATAAAAATCACATGAACATATCAATAGCTGTGCAAAAAGCATTTGATAAGGTACAGCATCCATTTATAGTAAAAACACTCAGCAAAGTGGGAATAGAGGGAGCATTCCTCAACATAATAAAGGCCATATATGAGAGACATACAGCCAACATCATACTCAATGGGCAAATACTAAAATCTTTTGCACTAAGATTAGGTACAAGACATGGATGTCCACTTTCACCACTTCTATTCAATATAGTACTGGAAGTTTAGTCACAGTGATCAGAAAAGAAAAGGAAATAAAAGGCATCCAAATTGGAAAGGAGGAAACAAAACAGTCACTGTTAGTAGATGGCAAATAGTGTACATAGGAAATCCTATAGACTCGGCCAAAAAACTACTGGATCTAATAAATGAATTTGGCAAAATAGCAGGATACAAAGTCAATATCCAGAAATCAAAGGCATTTTTGTATGCCAATAATGAAACAGTAGAAGCAGAAACCAAGAAAAATATCCCATTCGATAAAGCAAAAAGAAAAATAAAATACCTAGGAATAAACCTAACCAAAGAGGTAAAAGACCTGTATTCAGAAAACTACACCACAGTGAAGAAAGAAATCAAGGAAGACACAAACAAATGGAAACATATACTGTGCACATGGATCCGAAGAATTAACATCATCAAAATGTCCATACTACCCAAAGCAATTTACAGATTCAATGCAATACCTCTTAAAGTACCAATGGCATATTTCACAGGCATAGAACAAGCACCTCAAAAATTTATATGGAACCATTAATGAACCCTAATAGCTGCTGCAATTTTGGGAAAGAAGAGCAAAGTAGGAGGGATCACAATACCTGATACCAAACTATTACAAGGCCACTGTAATCAAAACAGCCTGATACTGGCATAAAAATAGACACATGGACCAATGGAACGGAATGGAGACCCCAGAAATAAACCCAAGTCTCTACAGTCAAGTAATATTTGACAAAGGGGGCAGCGACATAAAATGGAGTAACAATAGCCTCTTCAACAAATGGTGTTGGGAGAACTGGACAGCTACATGCAAAAAAATGAAACTCGAACACCAACTTACACCATACACAAAAATAAATTCAAGGAGGATAAGAGACTTAAATATAAACTGTGACACCATTAAAGTCCTAGAGGAGAACATAGGCAGGAAGATCTCAGATATTTCATGCAACAACATTTTATTGATATGTCCCCTAGAGCAAGGGATATAAAAGAAAGAATAAACCAATGGGATCCTATCAAAATAAAAAGCTTCTGCATGGCTAAAGAAAATAGTATTAAAATAAAAAGAGAACCAAGTATATGGGAAAACATATTTGCCAATGATACCTCAGACAAGGATTTAATCTCCAAAATATATAAAGAACTTATACAACTTCACTCTAAGAAGACAAGCAACTCAATGAAAAAATGGGCAAAAGACTTGAATAGACATGTATCCAAGGAGGACACACAGAGGATCCAGAGACACATGAAAAGATGCTCAATATCACTAGCTATCAGAGAGATGCAAATTAAATCCACAGTGAGATTTAATGGCCATCATAAGCAAAGCAACAAACAACAAGTGTTGGACAGGTTGTGGAGAAAAAGGAACCATAGTGCACTGTTGTTGGGATTACAGACTGGTACTACCACTGTGGAAAACAGTATGAATTTTCTCAGAAAACTAAAAATGGATCTGCAATTTTGACCCAGCAATTCCACTGCTAGAATTATATCATAAGAACCCTGAAACAACAATCAAAAATAACCTATACACCCCAATGTTCATAGCAGCACAATTTACAATAGCCATGTACTGGAAACAACCTATGTGCCCATTGGTAAATGAGTGGATCAAAAATCTATGCTACATTTACACAATGGAATTCTATGCAGCTGAAAGAAAGAAGGAGCTCCTACCCTTTCCAACAGCACAGATGGAACTGGAAAGCATTATGCTAAGAGAAATAAGCCAGGCAGTGAAAGACAAATATCATATGATCTCACCTTTAACAGGAATCTAAACAAGAAAATAAACAAACAAGCAAAATATAGCCAAAGACACTGAAATAGAGGACAGGCTAACAGTGACCAGAGGGGAGAGGGGAGGAAATTTCAAGGGAAAAAGGAAGGATTTACAGGAAAAAATATGAAGGACACATGGACAAAAGCTAAGGGGGATGGAAATGGGAGGGAGGTTTGGAGGGATGGGTTAAAGACAGAAAATTGTACTTGAACATCAATTAAAATAAAATTTAAAATTTAGTAAAAAAAATGTGTTATCCTTTATCAAGAAGGGTGGCATTGGTAAATGATTTCTTTATTGTGTAATTCACAAAAAACAAGTTATTAGGTTTAAAGGCCAGTGACAGTTGAGGGTATATATATTTATAATTCATGTGATCTGAATGGCCTTCTTGATCAAATACAAGATTAACTCTTTCTTTCACCACCTCATATGTTCCTGCCAAAGCTGGGCTTGCATGCAGACATCACTTGTAAAAAAGAATTGCTGCTGAAATTTAAAATCCTGATCCCTATCTCTATGCTTTCCTAACTTAACAATGTTGGACTATTTAACTACCCCTTCTGAGTTTCCTATTCTCTTTAGTAGGTGATTATATAATAATAATAACAATAATAATAATAATATTAACAACAACAACAATTATTTCACATGGCTGCTACTAGTAATAAATAAAACAATGCATGAGCACGCTTTAAATACCATGCAAGTTTGATATTATCGGTAACATGTATATGCTATCTTTAACATTCGGGGTGTTTCATTTTAAAAAATTCTGTGTTGCATCACTTTATTTTCTGTTATTGTAATGGAGAAGTAAAGATCAATATTATTTATTATCTATTTTTGCTTTTTTTAGCCTAATTTCCAAACAAATACCCATGTGATAAAAAGAATGAAAATATGACACAAACCTATGTGTTATTAATAACACTTTAAGTTGTTACTAAAATTATGCTATTTTATGAACAAATAAAGGAATCTGATCTCTGCTTCTGGGCCTTTCCTCAATTGTTCTCAACACTCAAACTTCCCCACATTTGGTAAAGTTGTTCATGGCTGGGAAGCTGATGAGATTCAATAACAAGGTCAGAATTCACATGTGGGAGAATATCTGCAAACAGCATGCAGCATTTTCCAAGGCATCTGCAGCTTGAGTTTTGGTGATTTCCATTCAATGTCACTTGTACATTACTGACACGTACCTACTTTCCTATAGTTGTTAATTATGTTGTATGGTGATTCATTAGTTCAGGGCTCTTTTTTCTCACATACGCATGACTACCGATGTCTTTTAAAATGTGTTTTTATTTGTGAAATATTTTTTCAACACTGCAAAGCCCCATGCTTTCTAATTGATAATTCAAATTATAATTTAATAATATAATTAACAACATACATAAAATTTTAAAAGAAAAATATAAATAATTGCTATATTTAAAAATAATTTTATGTGTGTATATGTATATGTGTACATATACAGGCAGAAGTAATGCCATAAGTGTGGTTGGTAGGGTATATGAATGTATTGCTTGAGATGAATAGCAATTTGAACATTTCACCTAAAAATGTCATATGGTGTACTTGAGTGTGATATTGTTATGTTACAGAATTACATGCTTATGCTTTTATAATAGAAGATTTTTATGTAATAAAAGGGGTGTTATTTGTATATGTGCATATATATAGATATATATGTAAATACTTAGACAAAATTACACTAGATGACAGTCAAATAGTACAGTTCTATTGTCTTATTTTGGTGACTCGTTACTGATGATAAAATTTCTAGAAATAGTGGACATATATTGGCAAAATTACAAATTTAAATATATGTATACATTTTTCAATTTTCCAATTGTGTATTATTGACAAATCTAGATCAATTGTTAAACAGTTTTGTGTACATATATGAACGGGTTTTCATATACAGGAGTTTCTAACAGGACATAAAAAATTTTGAATGTGTGGAAAGACGTTTAGCTACACAATGAAAAACTAATTTATTTTCCTTTATGGAATATAGCTAGATCCATTCCTTAGCTCATTTGCAATCTAGCCAAATGACAAAGCAGAAATGAGGTGAGTTGTTTTTATTTTTTTTTAATTTTTAAATTTAGAGTTGAATTTTTTCTTTTTATTAAATTTATTGGGGTAACACTGATTAACACAATTATGTATGTTTCAGGTGTACAATTCTACAATGCATAATCTGCACACTGTATCATGTGTTTACCACCCCAAGTCTCTGTCCATCACCATTTATGGCCCCTATACTCACTTGCATATCCTTGTAACCCATCTTTACTTGTTAATCACCACACTGTTGTCAGTGTCCATGAATTTTTACTTTTTTGCTCAATCCCTCTCCTCCCCACTCCCCACCTCAACAGCAGTCAGCCTGTTCTATATGTCTGTCTCTATTTTGTTTGTTACTTCATTTTGTTCATTAGATTCCACCTTTGAGTGAAATCAATGGTACTTGTCTTTCTCTGCTTGGCTTATTTCACTTAGCATAATATTCTCCAAGTCCATCCATGCTGTTGCAAAGGGTAAGATTTTCTTCTTTTTTTCAGTTGAGTAGTATTCCATTGTGTAAATGTACCACAGCTTTTTAATCTACTCATCTATCATGGACACTTGGGCTGTTTCCAAATCTTGTCTATTGTGCAATGAATAACACTACAATAAACATAAGGACAAATGTATTATTCAAGTCTGTTATTTGGGTTTCTTTGGGTATATTCCTAGAATTGGAATTGCTGAGTCATAAGGCAGTTTCATCTTTAATTTTCAAGATAACTCCATACCACTTACCACAGTGCCTGCATCAGTCTGCATTCACACCAATAGTACATGAGGGTTCCCTTTTCTCCACATCCTCACCAACACTTGTTTCTTGTTGATTTATTGATAATTGCCATTCTGACAGGTGTGAGGTGATGTCTCATTGTGGTTTTAATTTGCATCTCTCTGAGGATTAGTGATGATGAGCATCCTTTCCTATATGTCTATTGACCATCTGTATGTCCTTTTTGGAGAAAAAATCTAATCTGGTCCTTTGCCCATTTATTAATTGAATTGTTTGCTTCATTTTGTTTTGTTTTTGGTGTTGAGTTTTATAAGTTCCTTATAAATTTGGATATTAAACCTTCATCAGATGTATCATTGGCAAATAAGTTCTTCCATTCAGTGGGTTATCTTTTTATTTTGTTGATGGTTTCCTTTGCCATGGAAATTTTTTTTTTCAGTTTGATTAAGTCCTATTACCTTACTAGTTCTCTTTTTCAGTCTCTTTTGCTGGAGTCTCATCCTATTTACAGATTTCAGTACCCTCCTTTGTTTCCATCCACAATCTCTCTCTCAGTGCTTTCAGTCATGTAGTTTTAATTACCAACGGTTTTTAATGATTTCACAGGCCACCTCTCCAGTTCCACCACTACAAATCAGAAAGCAGAACAACTGTTTATGTAGCATCTCCACCTGGATGTCTACTATAAATCTGACCTTCAACATGGGAAAAAAAAAAAAACCCTCCTGATTCCCACTCAAAAAACTGTTGGTAAAGCCTGTGGTGCCTGCCAGGAACAGAACTTCTGCAACAACAAATTTGTCTGGAAGGCTGTGGTCCAAGGCCATTTTTACTGGCTATAAACAGGGTCTCCGGAACCAGAGGGAGCACACAGCTCTTCTTAAAATTGAAGGTATTTATGCTCGAGATGAAACTGAATTCTATCTAGGAAAACAATGTGCTTCTGTGTACAAACCAAAGAGCAACACAGTGACTCTTGGTGGTAAACCAAGCAAAACCAGAGTAATCTGGGGAAAGGTAACTCTTGCTCATGGAAACAGTGGCATGGTTCGTGCTAAATCCCAAAGCAACCTTCCTGCTAAGGCCATTGGACACAGAATCCGTGTAATGCTGTACCCGTCCAGGATTTAAACTTACTGATAAAGAAATAAGAACCCTGACTGTGTGGCTTGGTTGGGGGCCCTCTGGCAAAGCGAAAGATTCCAGGTTGGAAGACATGGTTGGGTTGCAGGTTCAGTCCCTGGTCAAGATGCAAAGGGGAGCTAACTAATGAATGTTTCTCTCACAGGTCTATGGTTCTCATCTTTTTCTCCCTCTCAAATAAATAAATAAAATCTATTTTAAAGAGTAAAACAAAAACAAAAACAAAAACAAAAACTGTTGGTTACCTATCTGTCTTGGATACTGGCACTGGCATTCACTCAATGGTGTTGGCAAAAACCTAGGCATTGTCCCTGCCATATTTTCTCTGTTATCACCCCCACATCAGTCCAGTAAATCCAGCACCACTCCCTCCAATCATTTCATGGTGTGGACTGTTTCTCATCACCTCTGACAAATGCCTCAGGTCCTGCAGCTCCCCCTTGTATTCACTTCCTTCTAGCCACTGCCTTTTTCCTTGTCTGCACCTACTGCAAGCATGTGGGCTTTAGGATCCACAGATCTTTCATCTACAGACTATTTATTCTTTTCTCTTCCTGGAACACTATCTCAATGATGGTTATTTGGTTAGCTTCTTTATAATAATTTTCTTTTATGTTCTTAGAGACCTTCCCTGACTATTCCAGTTGAGGTAGCATCCTCCCTGACTCCATTACTTTGTTTTATTTTTCCTATGGTACTTTTTATTACCTGGCATTATTATTTATTTAATTGGTTGTATGTTGATCATTTTTCACCATATTGTAAACTCAATGATGGCTTGGATTTTTAAATTTTACTGCTATATCACTTATCCCCAGTAATTAGATCAGAGTTTAGCACACTGTAGAATGTTATAAGTCGATATTGAGTGAATGAAATAAGAATTTGCATTGCTATTTTAAATACCACCACATATAACAATGCTATATAAATTGACTAGAGTACCAAAACAAAAGAAGAATGGTGACTACAATTTTTTTGGTCTTTAAACTCTGTTTAAGCCATGCTGCTGTATTAATCAATTTTAATTTGTAAACACCTCTTATACCAGTGTAATAATACAATTCTTTCATGTTATCAGAAAAAAATAATTTTTCTAAAAAATAATAATTTTGTTTTAACAAATTGCAGTTTCTCAGAGTGATAATGCATAGGCTGGAAACTTTAACAAAATGAACCAGAATTTAACAAAACACTGGCTCAAAAAATAAATCTTCAGTGTTGACTAGAATATCACAGAGTGAAATTTTGAATTGACCAAAAGACAAATATACTTTGGAAATGGTATATTGTGGTGATTAGCATGCCTATCAAATCAGTAGGAAAGAGAAACTCAGGTTGATTGGTTTATCAGAAAAAAAATTTAATATGTATGGAGGTGCTGTCTTCATTAGAGATGGTCTTTCTGTATGTGAAAATAAAAATAAACAAAGTTACTGTATTAACTAGTTTATGAACAACAGCTCTGCCCTTCACTCACACCCCCCAAAAACCTACAGGTACATTTTATTGAACTTTCACTCGTTTTTCCACCTATTTTCACATTAACAGTGTTATTTGATCATTACTATTTTCTGGCAAGGAAAGGAACCAATTTATTAATACCTGTCCTGTACCAGAATGACATTTTAGAAAAGTGTCATTTAAGGTATTATCGTTCTATTTATCCAACCAGTCAGTAAATGAGGTGGCTAATAACTGAGTTCTGCTTCCAGACTCACAGCAACAAAAAAGCAACCATAATCACTGGCATGCATTACTGTGAACCTGAACTTTGCTAAGCACTTTACATATATGATTTAATTTAATCCTTATCATGGCCACATGAGGTGTATTATATTATTTTTCTGAGAAAACTAAGGTTTTGCAGTACTAACTACCTTATCCAAGGTTACAGAATTCAACCAGGTCCATCTGAAACTGAGGACTGCAGTACATTGCCTCTAGTAATTGGTGCTCTTTCTACAATACCACCCTGCCAAAGGCATCATGAGCAATTTGTTCAATTTCAATCACTCCTTTTTAGGTCTAGTTTCTAGTGCTTCCTACTTTCACATGGCAAGTAAATGAATTGGCTTTATAAAATCACATGAAATAGGTCATATCAGGGACCTGGATTTGTTTGGTGCAGGGAGAAGGAAATGAGAGGAAGAAACTGCTGAGAATGTACTACAGTAGAGAATTGGACAATATTCTACTATGAGTGTTGAGTTAAAGTCATAAAATTTATCTTCTGCTGTGATAGAAAATATTCATTTATAAAAATAACATCTTCGAAGAATCTGTTGCCTCGATACATTTCAGTCCTGAACACATAGCATAGGAAATATATGCTATAGTTACTTTTCCTCAAACTTGTGTTTACTAGAGACCAAAGCTAAATCATATTGTGAATAAAATGAAAATAAATTAAAATTTCAAAGAAATATTTTCAACTGCATTTAAAAATAATAGTTCAGGATGATGCTTAGCTTTTCATTGCAGATGAGCCATCAGAAATGAGAAAAGACTAGTAATGGTAGTGATGTCCCAAGAAAAAGGACATGGCACACTAAAAAAATGAATGTGAAGCTTTTTATTTTGATGAGATCCCATTTGTTTATTCTTCCCTGTATGTCCCTTGCTCTAGGGGACGTGTCAGTAAAAATATTGCTGCATGGAATATCTGAGATTTTCCTGCCTGTGTTCTCCTGAAGGACTTTTATGGTGTCATGACTTACATTAAAATCTTTTACCTACCTTGAATTTATTTTTGTGTATGGTATAAGCTGATTGTCAAGTTTCACTTTTTTGCATGTAACTGTCTAGCTCTCCCAACACCATTTGTTTAAGAGGCTATTTTTACTCCATTTTATACTGCTACCCTCTTTGTCAAATATTAATTGACCATAAAGAGAACCAACTGTATGGGAAAACTTATTTGCAATGATACTTCAGACAAGGGTTTGATCTCCAAAAGAGATAAAGAACTCATATGACTCCACTCTAGGAAGATAAAAAGCCCAATTAAAAAATGAGCAAAGAACTTGAACAGACACTTCTCTAATGAGGACATACAAAGGGTCCAGAGACATATGAAAAGACGCTCAGCATTGCTAGCCATCAGAGATATGCAAATTAAAACCACAATGAGATATCACTTCACACTGGTGAGAATAGCCATTATAAACAAAGCAACAAACAACAAGTGTTGGAGAGGATATGGAGAAAGGGGCACCTAGTACACTGTTGGTGGGATTGCAGACTGGTACAACCACTATGGAAAACTGTATGGAATTTCCTCAGAAAACAAAAAATGGAACTGCCATTTGACCCAGCAATTCCACTGCTAGGATTATATTCTAAGAACACTGAAACACCAAAAGAACCTATGAACCCCAATGTTCACAGCAGTACAATTTACAATAGCCAAGAGCTGGAAGCAACCTAAGTGCCCATCAGTAAGTGAATGGTACATTTACACAGTGGAATACTATGTACCAGAAAGAAAGAATGAGCTCCTACCCTTTCCAACAGCACAGATGGAGCTGGAGAGCATTATGCTGAGTGAAATAAGCCAGGCAGTGAAAGACAAATACCATATGATATCACCTTTAAGTGGAAGCTAATCAACAAAACAAACAAGCATTGAAAATATAAACAGAGACATTGACATTAAGAACAATTGGACAGTAACCAGAGTGGATATGGGAGGGTATAATGGGGGGAACAGGGCAAAGGATTTTCAGGAACAACTATAATGGACACAGGGACAAAACAAAGGGAGGTGGAATCAGGGGAGGGAGTGGGGATGGCTGAGGTTGGGGGAAAGGGCAGAAAACTATATTTGAACAAAAATAAAATAAAATAAATGAATATGAAGGTTTCAAATCTTGATTTTTTTAATGAAATTTATAGAGGCTGTAATCTTGATTACATATGCAATTCAATCAAACCCCCTTCTAAATCTTAAGTGATTCTGCCCACCAATTATCAACACATGCCCAGCATTGTTTTTCTTAATCTAATGGATACCAGATAAGGTCATGGCAATTCTTACCTCATATGACATTTAGAATTACAATGGAAAGGCATTGCACATATATTCAACAATATTAAGAATATATCAGAGCAGTCTGGAGTAGATGCTGGAGTGCTCAGTTCCAACTAGTAGTATGTGTTATGAAGCAGTATTTCTAATGATAATAATGTATTCTTTAATCAGTACACTCACATACTTTACCTTACTTTGGTTTGTATTAATCTTCTATAAATATGTCTATCAAAATGTATAATTAATTTGTTATTTAGAAAACTACTTCCTCATATTAAAATGTGTTTTTAAAACTTACAAAGTATAGGTGTAGTCTCAGAATGCCATTAATGTGTAAGTGCCTCAAAGCACATCTGGCTTTCATTTCTCTTGTGATGGGAACCAAATTGTTAGACAAAATTATTTATACAAAAGGTTGAAAACTGTTGACCTAATATTTTTATCTGCTAACAAACAAATGCTCAAAGTAATTTGTCACTGTGAAATACAGTTATTAATAACAGGTTCAGCACTGTTCAATGACTTCATTGAGGTTCTATAGATATTAATGGTAGACTAAGAACCTGAACTCAGATCTGGTTAGCAATGTGCATTCCAGTATGCACACTTCATATAACAACATTTCTTCACCAGCAAAAGAGTAAGATTTGAATACATTGAAAGGAGAGGAAGAATGATATATCATTCATGAATGATATATGAGGAATGCTTCTGAGATGGAAATTATCATGACAGATAAGAGAGACAGGAATACATATTTGAGTAAAGTAGCTAGTCATGTTGAGGAGAAGGCAAAAGTTGGAGCAATCTCATTAATAATGGACTTTACCATTTGGAATTTTTGGAGCAAGACTGTATTTGTTCTGGTTAAAAAAAAAAAAACATAAAAAGTTTGAGTCAACTTACCAGCACAATGACAAAATAAAAGTTTGAGCTCCAAAAGTGCATCTGGACAATAATGCCTGCCTAGCAGTTTAGACAAAAAAAAGATAGAGTAGAGAGCTTAGTCTTTTGAGTCAGGGACTAAAATAATACATTTAAGGGTAGGAGAAAAGGAAAAGATTATGGGAGGATGGTGGGACTTGATAACTGAATGACTATTAGAATTATTTAGGTAAAGGGATATTTTTAGAGTAAAATCTTGGGAATGTGGGAGAATGATATGAACAGTAATGAAAATGTCTCTAAGGAAGGTCAGTCCACATGCACACATACAGAATAATTTAATTTCCCATAATCAAATGCATAGAAGCAGTGAGTCAATACTGACCTGATATTCTTGTGAAGGAATCCAGTCTTTAACATACATTGGAACAATTTTCTTTAACTCTTGAAATTACCTTTGATTGTTTCATATACTGGACCAGTGATTTAGTTTTCTAAAATTACATTTTTGGAATAAAGGCAATGTACCAGATATTAGTATCATAATTACTATAATTTTAAATATGTTTATTATAAATAATTAATGGCTTTTATTTATTGTTCATTGAATTAGAAATTCATACTAAAGTTAAATGAGCTTTTTAAAAGATAATTTCTATTCTTATGCCAGATGAAGATGTTTGGGAAATCACAACAGCTTATGACTGACTGTCTTAATATTCACAAAATGGTCAAACTGTGTTCAAAATCCTCTGGAAGACTGCATTAAAAATAAAACACCAGCACTAACAGCAACATTAACAAGGCAATTATAAAATATTTTACTTTCTTCTTGGTGACATAAATTGTCAAAAAACAATGTGTTATAGTTAAATCCTCCAACATCATTGGCTCAAATAATTATTTCTCAACAATCACTTCATAAAACCTGGAGACATTAAGCACATGCATAGTCTTCATTATTTGTTAAGAAATTGACCCAATATATATCTATACCCCAAACCTGTTGAATATGATTAATATATAAAAATAATTCTTATATTTTTCTTTATTTAACTCTAAGGTTTTATTTTCTGATTCCAACCACTATGTCATTCCATAAACTAAATAAGATGTAGGTACCCATTAACTTTTTCTAGAGGCACTTGAGCATGATAGCTATAAGCATGAGCCCTGTAATTAAGATTTACAGGAAATAATCTTGGTCTCACCATTAACTTATTGGGTGATTTTGATAAAATCATTTAAATATCACTTTCACCACTTGTAAAATGGAGCTAATAATAGTGCCAGAGTTTTATAGAGTTTTTGGTATAACCAATGGGGTAGATACAGGAACCAAACACTTAGACATATATTTTTTATTATTATTATTATTATTAATTATCATTAAAGAGGTATTTTTATTTTTCCTATTGTTGTATATGAGCTTTCTACAAACCAAATAACAGGCCTGACTATTTCTTACTCAGTTTTTCAGATCTCCAGCAAGAGTTCACTTGGCATACCTGACCTCCTAACTCACTGAGTGAAAAAATAAGGAGAGATGAATTTCAAGAATGAAGAGAATTCTAAGTCCTTTAAAATTTGGCACCATACGATGAGAACTCTTCATTGAGTGGCCGCTGAATTTCCCAATGTCCTTGATTTTATAGAATTCTTCTTTCTATGGGGAGTAGGGGTAGAAGAGAGGAGAAGCTTTGAGCAAACACCCTGAGATTAGAGTGCATCCAACAGTGAGTGAATAGTTATAATTCAGCTTTTATTTGGCTTTTATATCATGTTACCAGGACAGAAGTTGTACACTGAAAGGTTTGAATAGGTGAAAGGAATAAAACTGTATAGGCAAAAAGCATAACGGGTAGTGCAGAATAGTGGTTCCCAAACATTAGTGTGCATAAGTGTCAAGAGGAGACCTTGTTAGTATACAGAGACTCTGATGAATGTGATAAAACTCATGAATTTGCATTTTTAAGAAGCTCCTAGATGATACAAACATGGCAGATGTGAGGACCACACTTTAAGAACAAATGGAATTGAAGGACAAGATGATCACCCTTCTGCTTTAGGATGACCAGTTTTCCAATTTTTCTTGACAATATATCAGACACTTGATTAATAAAGCACATATTCTTATTTTATATTTTCATCCTTACCCAAGAACATGTTTTTCATTGCTTTGGAAGGGAGAATGAAAGAGAGAACGGGGGGAGGGACATTAATGTGAAAGAGAAACATTAATTGGTTGCCTTCTCATACATGCTCTGACAAGGAATTTCATACACAACCTGTTTATGCGCCCTTAACAGCAATTGAACACATGACATTTGGGTCCACAGGATGATGCTCCAACCAACTGAGTCACACCAGAAAGGGGTACATATTCCTATTTTAGATAAATATTTTAGAATAACAACAATAACACAAATAGCTGTAATTTATTTTTTGCCAATCTCTTTCTATACCTCAAATATAATATATATATAACAAACTTATAAGGAAGAGGATTCAAACTCAAGCTTTTGTGACATTAAAACCTACTCTTTCAGTATGATGCATTAACTCCAAAAAATAGCCATCCTAGACATGAGGTTACCAAGGAGGAAATAAACCATTAAGCAATCTAAGTTGTACACAACATTACACTAACACTTATAGTGTCTGGCTTTTAGAAACATTCTTATTTCTCTAAAAATTCCAAGAGATGATGGCATAACCTGCATAAGGAACATAACTCACTTTTATGGTATTTTATGTATCATTTGACACTATGAACATTTGTATCATACCTATTTCCTTCTAAATTCACGGTGTGTGTGTTCATGAATATATGTGCATATACAATTCATCTGGGTAAGGTATAAAAATTTGTAAGATATTTTATTTACTTGTTTAAACCAAGTGTCCATGCATTTTCAAATACACTTGCCATTAACAGTGTATAGAAAGACTCTTGAATATTTCTATTTTTATTTTCTTAAGTATATTTTATTGATTATGCTATTACAGTTGTCCCAATTTTTCTCCCCTTTATCTCACCTCTACCCTGCAACCTCTGCCGCCCAGCATCCCCACCCTTAGTTCTTTCCAGCCTTTTCTTGCCTGTAAGGTTTTTTTTGAGAAATCAGCTGATAGTCTTATGGGAACTCCTTTGTAGATAACTCTCTTCCTTTTAGTGCTTTTAAGTCCCTCTCTTTATCTTTAATCTTGGGTAACTTAATGATGATGTGCCTTGGTGTATTCCTCCTTGGGTCCAATTTCTTTGGGACTCTCTGGGTTTCCTGGACTTCCTAGAAGTCTATTTCCTTCACTGGATTGGGAAAGTTCTCTTTCATTATTTGTTCAAATAAGTTTTCAATTTCTTGTGTTTGTTCTTTTCCTTCTGGCACCCATATGATTCAGATGTTAGAGTACCTAAAGTTGTCCCGGAGGTTCCTAAGCATCTCCTCATTTTTTTTTTTTTTTGAATTCTTGTTTCTTTATGCTGTTCTGGTCGACTATTTCTTCCTTCCAGTTCAAACTGTTGATTTGAGTCCTGGTTTCCTTCTCTTCATTGTTGGTCCCCTGTATATTTTCCTTTATTTCACCTTTTATAGCCTTCACTTTTTCCTCTATTTTGTGACCATATTCAAGTATTTCTGTGAGCATCCTGATTACCAGTGTTTTGAACTCTGCATTAGTCAGGTTGTCTATCTCTTTGTCACTTAGCTCTTCTTCTGGAGTTTTGATATGTTCTTTCATTTGGGTCATAATTCTTTGTCTTAGTGTACCTGTTATGTTGTAAGGAGGAGGAGCTTTAGGTATTTATCAGGGCAAGGCAACCCTCACTGCATTGTTGTGCTGTCTGTGAGGGAGGGGTCAGAATGGGACCAATGACACTCACTGGTTCTCCTCTAGCTTCACATTCCAACAAATTGTCCTGTGAGACTTGGAGTTGCTCCCACCATGGCAACCTCCACAGTATTTTACAGGTAGCTTTCAGTCTTTAGTTTCCTGATCAGCCAGGCCAGCCTTGCCCATGTGGTCTTCCACCTTGCCTCATCCTCTCTGCTAAGGTGCCCATCTCCCATATCTGCCCCTCCTACCAGTCTGGGTGAATGTTTCTTTAATTCTCTGATTGTTGAAGTTCTATGCAGTTTGATTTTTCTGGCACTTCTGGTTGCTTATTGTTTTTAAATTGGTTGATATCCTTCTTTTGGTTGTGCAAAGAGGCATTTCTACCTATGCCTCCATCTTGGCCAGAACTCCAAAATATTTCTATTTTTCTAGTTTTCCTAGAAATATTTTGAAAGAATTAAGACATTAAATTATGCTTTTCTTTCCCATGGCTAAAGAAAGTTCTTTTGCATTTCTAATGTAATCTGGGTTTCATGTCTAATAACCATTAATTAAGTATCTCCTTTTCAGTAGACTGGCTGGCACAATAAAGGACTTGATAATGATTTTTGACTGAATGAACAAACAACTGTTTCACACTGTTAACACAAGCAGTGAATGAAAATAGATTTGTGATTTGTTTACAGAAAAAAAGAAGGCTTATTCAATTATCATTTTGGAAATTTGTAATATAGCATTATATATGTCAAAAAGAAGAAAAAGGGAGAGGTAGATGGGGAGATAAAGAAGAAAATAGGTGGGAGTAGGGGAAGGAGAATTTGTTGTAATTAATAGGAACCCACGAATGAAAATATATTTTGGAACACATAATTACATTTTCTGAGGGTAGACATAATAATGTTGATTCATTCCATGTTTATTGAAATATAATTGAAATAAAACATTGTGTAAATTTAAGATGTACATCTTGATTTAATTCACTTATAAATATATTGCAAAATTACTCCCAACACAGCATTAGCTAACACCTTCATCACATCACACAATTAGTTACATTTCTATTCACAAATAATAAGATACTTGAAAAAGAAATTATTATAGTTAATATTATTCATTATAATTACCATGCTATACAGTATATCCCCAGAATTTATTCATCTTATAATCAAGGGTTCCTGGTTTTCATGAATATTTCTCCATTTCACCAAACCATGTTAATTGTCATTTTATTCCTATTTTATGTGTTGCACTTTTTTGGATTCAGTATATAAATGATATCGTACAGTATTTATTTATCTGACTTATTTCACACAGCATGATGTGGTCCAGTTGGTCTATATTGTCACAAATGACAGGATTTTCTTATTTTTGAAGGTCAAATAATTTTGTGTATTTATGTACATTTGCTTTGGTGTCATATCCAAAAAATTGTGGATAACACCTATGTAAAGGAGATTTTCACCTATGTTTTCTTCATATTATGTTTGTCTTTAATGCACTTTAAGTTACTTTTTTGTGAGTGGTATGATTATGGGTCCAATTTCATTCTTTTTTATGTGGTTATCCACTTTTCCCAATACTGCCTATTTTTTTTAATCATTCCATATTGTTATTCTATTACAGTTGTTCCAATTTTCCCCCTTTGCCCTCTTCTGCCTATCCCATTCAATTCCCAAACTATTGTCCATGTCCATGGGTCACTCATCCATGTTCTTTGACTAGTCCCTTCCTCTTCTTTCCACCATTATCCACCTCATCCCTCCCGCTGGTCATTTTCAATCTGTTTCATGTTTCCATGCTTGTGGCTCTATTTTGTTCATTAGGTTTTTCTTATAGGTGAGATTATATGGTATTTGTCTTTCACCAACTGGCATATTTCACTTAGCATTATATTCTCCAGTTCCATCCAAGCTATTGCAAAAGGTAGGAGTTCCTTCTTTCTTTCTGCTGCAACGTATTTCATTGTGTTAATATACCATAGTGTTTTCATCCACTCATTTACTGATGGGCACTTAGGATGTTTCCAGTACTTGGTTATTATAAATAGTACCACTATGAACACAGGATTGTGTAAGTTGTTTTGCATTGGTGATTCAGGATTCTTAGGGTATATTCCAAGCAATAGAATTACTGGGTCAAAAGGAAGTTCCATTTTTGGTTTTTTTGAGGAAATTCCATACTGTTTTCCACAGTGGCCATACCAGTCTGCATTCCCACCAATAGTACAGTAATGTTTCATTTCTCAGCATTTTTTTTTATTTATTAATGACAGTCATTCTTTCATTCTGACAGGAGTCAGGTGATTTCTCATTGTGGTTTTAATTTGCATCTATCTGATGGCTAATGATGTGGAACATCTTTTCATATGTCTATGGGCCATGTGTATGTTCTCCTGGGAGAAGGGTCTATTCAGGTCCTTTGCCCAATTTTTAATTGGATTGTTTGTCTTCCTGGCGTGGAGTCATGCGAATTGTGTATATATTTAAGAGATCAAACCCTTGTCTGAGATATCACTGGCAAATATGTTCTCCCATACGGTTGATTCCTTTTACATTTTGATGATTTTTATAGACATGCAAAAGCTTTTTAATTTGGTGTGTTCCCATTTGTTTATTTTCCCTTTATCTCCTTGCCCTAGGAAATATAGTGATAAAAATATTGCTACGTGGAATATATGCAATTTCTCTGCCTATATTCTACTCTAGGACTTTTATGGTGTTGTGACTTATATTTAAGTATTTTAACCATTTTGAGTTTATTCTTGTGTATGGTGTAGTTTCTTTCTTTCTTTCTTTTTTTTTTTTGCATGTACTAATCCAGTTCTTCCAACACCATTTATTGAAGAGAATATCTTTACTCCATTGTATGTTCATGCTCTTTTTGTCAAATATTGATTGACTGTAGAAACTTGGGTTTATTTCTGTGTTCTCTATTCTGTTTCATTGATCTATGTGTGTGATCCTTTAAATGTTGAATTTAGTTTGCAAATTATTTATTGAGGAGTTTTGCATCAGGATATTGGCCTCTAATTTTATCTTCTTGTGTTCTTGTCTGGCTTTGGGGTAATAGAATTCTGTTTTTTTTAAAGATGTTATTTATTTATTTTTAGAGAGAGGGGAAGGGAGGGAGAAAGAGAGGGAGAGAAGTGTCAATGTGTGGTTGCCTGTCATGTGGCTCCCCTGGGGATCTGGCCACAACCCAGGCATGTGCCTTGATTTTGAATGAACTGGCAACCCTTTGGTTCATAGCCAGTGCTCAATTCACTGAGCTACACCAGCCAAGGCTACAATGCTGGCTTTTAAAATGAGTTTGTGAATATCCTCTCCTCTTCATTTTTTTTGGAATAATTTGAGTAGGCCTCTTATTAATTCTTTTTTTATTTTTTTTGGTTGGTGTTAAGATTTTATTCAAATTAATTTAATATAATTGCTTAAGAATAGGAACAGATAAGGTAAAAAATGTAAGAACATAAAATAAATAATTAAAGATAGCACTTTCTCAGCTGTTGGGTACCACAGCATATTAATGCTATTAAACTGTATTAACATATTAATATGTGAATATTATCATAATAAACTACATTGTTTTAAAAATTCTCTACTATATGACATATTAGCTCAGATCACTGTTTCTTGAAATTCTTCTTCAAATGTTTGAAAGAATTCACCACTGAAATCATGCAGCCCTGCACTTTTGTGTGTGTGTGTGTGTCTGTGTAGTGTTGGGAGGCTTTTCATTCCTGATTTGATTCCTTACTTATTGATATGTTCAAATTTTCTATTCTTCCTAATTCAGGTTTAGTAAATTGTATGATTGTAAGAACTGAACCATTTGTTCTAGGTTGTGCAATTTGTTGTTGTACAATTGTTCATAGTAGTCTCTTATGATTATTTGTATTTCTGTGGAACCAGTTGTAGTGTCTCCTCTTTCAACTCCTATTTCACTTATTTAATCTTTTCCCTTTTCCCCTTAGTCTAGCTAAAGTCTTGTAAATTTAGTTTATATGCTTAAAAAACTCAGCTTTTTTGTGATAATTTTTAAATATTTTTCTGGCCTCACATTTCTTTGTTATTTCTGCACTACTGCTAGTTTTATTCTTAATTTATTTTTCTTTTTGTTTTTTTTTTAGTTCCTTGAGGTATGTAGTTAGGTTATTTGTATGAGGTGTTTCTTCATTTTTAATGTAAAAATTTATTGTTACAAACTTTCTTCCCATAATTGGTTTTACATTATCCTTATGTCATGATGTGTTTCCATTTTGTTTGTTTCAATGTATTTTTTATTTCCCTTTTGTTGTTTCCAATTTGTTGTTCAAGAATGTGTGGTTTAATTTCATGTATTTGTGAGTTTTCCTTTTTCCTTCTGCTGTTGATTTACAATTTCACATCATTTTGGTCAAAGGAGATAATGGCTATGATTACATTTTTAAAATTTACTAAAATTTGTTTTGTGATCTATCATATGACTTATGCTGAAGACTGTTCTGCATGCAATTGAGAGACATTTGTATTTTGACTCTGTTGTAAGAAATGCTCTGTAGATGTCTGTTAGATTTATTTGACTAAAAGTATGGTTTAAGTCCCACATTCCTGGATTGTTTTTTTTTGTCTGGATGCTAAGAGTGGGGTATTGAAGGTCCCTACTATTATTTTATTGTTGTCTATTTCTATCTTCTGATCTGTTAGCATTTTCTTATATTCAGGTGTTTGTATCTTGAGTCTGTATATATTTACACTTGTTATATTCTCTTGATGAATTAACCTTTTTATCATTATATAATGACTTTTTAGTCTCTTATTACCATTTTTCATCTTAAACTTCTTTTTCTGAGACTGTAAAGCTACCACTACTTTCTTTTGCTTTTGACTTGCATGGGATATATTTCATATCCCTTCACTTTGAGCCTATCTATGTGTGTCCTCTTCTGCAGACAGCATAGTGTTGGGTCTATTTTTAAAATCCATTCAACCATTCTATGTCTTTTGATTGAAAATTTTAACCCATTCATATTTACAGTAATTATTCCTAGGTAAGAACTTTCTACTTGTTCTGTAGTTTTGCTGGTTCCTTCTTCTTGCTGTCTTACTTTGTAGATTCATACATTTCTGTAGTGTTATTCTTTGAATCTCCATCTTTCTTGAGCCTACTGTAGGATTTTTGTTTTTTGGTAACTGTTAAGATTACATATAACATTATATATTCGATTATATATATGTGTGTTTGTTATATGTATGTGTGTGTGTATATATATAATATTGTACACTAACAATTTAACATTGATACCATACAAAAGCTCTATCCTTTTCTCCTTTAATTTTAATAAATTTTTATTACTCAATCACTTAAGGTGTTTACTTACTTAATCATGCATTCCACAAATACTTTTGATTGCATAATATGTCACATGGTCTGAATAAGAGTTACAATATTAAAGTACAGTAAACTTATGCTCTTCAGGAGCTCCAAAAATAATTAAACAATTAACTTTCTAATTATGTACCACACTCAATTATTTCACAGAAACAGTGACAAAGACAGACCCAGTATTTCAAAGAATGTGGTTAAGTTTTTCAGTGCATATCTATTCAGAAGAATAATGGGACTTGCCCTGGCTGGTGTAGCTTAGTGGATTAAGCGTGGGCCTGTGAACCAAGAGATCACGGTTCGATTCCCAGTCAGGGCACATGCCTGGGTTGCAGGCCAGTTCCCAGCAGGGAATGCACAGGAAGCAACCATACATTGATATTTCTCTCCCTCTCTCCTTCCCTTCCCCTCTGAAGATAAATAAATAAAATCTTAAAAA
>CM052541.1:78742610-78772930 GCA_028533065.1 Trachops cirrhosus
TTTTTAAAGATTTTATTTATTTATCTTCAGAGGGGAAGGGAAGGAGAGAGGGAGAGAAATATCAATGTATGGTTGCTTCCTGTGCATTCCCTGCTGGGAACTGGCCTGCAACCCAGGCATGTGCCCTGACTGGGAATCGAACCGTGATCTCTTGGTTCACAGGCCCGCGCTTAATCCACTAAGCTACACCAGCCAAGGCGGCCAATAATTTCTTTAGTGGCAGAATATACTGGCCTTGTGTGTAGAGTAAGCCACTGTGAACTGTTATCACTCTTACTGCTCAGCTGCCATTAACAGCCACCGAAATTCTACCTTGTTCTAAGCTATCTTGATACATCTTCTCAACTTTGTTGGTTGGGAGGTGGTGAAACTGAAGCAGGCCCTACATGTAGTGCCCAGAAAGGCTGGAGAAGCCGGCTTTTCACCCTAAACTTTTTTTCTCGGTAAAGAAAACTCCTTCTATTTCAAAGTTTTCTAGGGGTTCTACCAATGCTGGCTTCGGTGATTCAATTATGTAGGAATATGTAGCTCTTTCTTCTCTTCTTGTGTGGTCATTCTCAGAGTTTTTGTTTCATCATGTTGCTAAAATATCGTGTCTCCCAGACCTTCTTCTTTTTCTATATAGTTTTATGTGATTTATTTTTAATACTTTTGATTTTTATTGTTGTTCAAGTACAGTTTTCTGCTTTTCCCCCCACCCCTCCCCACCCTAGCCTTCCCCACCTCCATCCCCTGTTTCCAACCCCCCTTGTTATTATCTAGGTGTCCTTTATAGTTGTAAATGTAAACTCTTCACCCTTTTCCTCCATTATCCCCTCCTCTCTCCCTTCTTATTACTGTCAGCTTGTTCACATTTTCAATGGCTTTGGTTATATTTTGCTTTCTTGTTTGTTTTGCTGATTAAGTTCCACTTATAGGTGAAATCAGATGGTATTTGTCTTTCACTGCCTGGCTTATTTCACTTAGCATAATGCTCTCTAATTCCATCTATGCTGTTGCAAAGGGTAGGGGCTGCTTCTTTCTTTCTTCTGCTTAGAATTCCATTGTGTAAGTGTACCAGAGCTTTTGTTTTTCTTTTCTTCTCATAGAGAGCTGTCTAATTATAGATCTTTTTTGAGAGACTGTGACTTGGATCTCCTATGTCACTATTTTGGGGGCATTATACCAGAAAGTGGCTTTTGAATTAAAATGATAAGAATTTGATACCCTATTATACCTTGGGTATTTCCTTTGGGCAACTATCTTAGGTTTAAATATCTTGAATTTCATTTATCATCAAAAATATTATTTGCAGCCTTGGCTGGTGTAGCTTAGTGGATTAAGCGCGGGCCTGTGAACCAAGAGATCACGGTTCGATTCCCAGTCAGGGCACATGCCTGGGTTGCAGGCCAGTTCCCAGGAGGGAATGCACAGGAAGCAACAATACATTGATATTTCTCTCCCTCTCTCCTTCCCTTCCCCTCTGAAGATAAATAAATAAAATCTTAAAAAAAAAGAATACTCCCCTTTCTAAAAAAATATTATTTGCATATATGAGGTCTGTCTAAAAGGTATCCAGCCATGTAATATGAAAAATAGAGACATTTATTGAAGAAGATACAAGAAACACTGTACATAGGTCAATGGCACCTCAATCCCCTTCAAAGTAGGCACCTTGGGACCTCACATAGTTCTCCAAATTGCCATCAGCTGCCCTTTCATGTTTTCTTGAATCTCATCAGTGGTCTGCATCTCTTTCTTTCAAAGCTGATTTTAGTTCTTGGAAAAGCCAAAACTTGCAGGGCACCAAATCTGGGCTGTAGGGAGGCTGAGTCACCTGGGCGATTTGATGTTTCACCAAAAAACTCTGCAAGAGACATGATGCATAAGAAGGTGCTTTGTTGTGATGAAGCTGCCAATCACCAGTTGCCTATAGCTGCAGCCTTCTGAATTATCAAAATAGTTTCCTCAGAGGAATGTTCAAGCTTAATGTAAAATTTGATACAGATTCATTGCTCTACTCGCTTAGTCATTTTGAATGACAAGCAGTGAGACACC
This sequence comes from Trachops cirrhosus, assembly GCA_028533065.1. Taxonomy (NCBI): domain Eukaryota; kingdom Metazoa; phylum Chordata; class Mammalia; order Chiroptera; family Phyllostomidae; genus Trachops; species Trachops cirrhosus. The sequence goes on from CM052541.1 coordinate 78,744,648, forward strand.
ATGACAGTTGATCTGATAATCCAAATAGATAGTAAGTGACTGAAGGGCAGGGTATTTACAAGCATGGATACACTGGACAATGGGATGATTTACGTCATGGGCAGGTTGGAGCAGGACAGCACATTTTCAACATACTCTTCAAAATACTACATGATTTAGTACTTATTTTTTTTTATTTCTGTAGTTCTCCATTTAATATAGGACAGCAGAGAACTGTTATATTTACTAATGGCAAAACTCATACAAATTACATAACTTCTGGGAGATTAAGATTCATTATTTATAAAATGAATATTTATCTTTCATTCATTTATTAATTCCTTGAATCATTTATTAAAATATATGTGTTGAACTGCTTTTATGTCCCAGGCACTGTTCTATTTGCTAGGGATGGACTAATAAAAATAAACTAAAGAACCAAAAAATTAAAAAACAAAAGCACTCAAATTGGTACTTTTTTCAATTTTTTGTACATTTATCTTGTAGACTTGTGGTTGACAGAGAGAAGGGAGACTGGGGAACTGGGAGAAAGTGGTGAAAGGATTAAGAAGTTCTGAATGGTAGTTACAAAATAGTCACAAGGGTATAAAGAAAGCACTGGAAATATGATCAATAATACTGTATGGGGATACCTGGGTGCTGGAAATATAGGGGAGATGATTATGTAAGTTATATGATTATCTAACCACAGATGAAAATAATATTTTATTTTCAATAAAATAATATTGAAAGTAAATTAATTAAAAATAAAAATATAAACAAAAATAGAATGTCATGAAAAAATTTAAAGAGTAAAGAGATAAAGAAGCCTTGAGATGTGTGGTAGTGAGGGAAGTTATTCCTGAAGAAGTAGGACCTACTTGAATGAGGTGAGGACATGAGGCTATGGGCTTATGCAGGTTATCTTCTTTTTCCTTCCCTGAACTTAATAGTTTGCTTTGCTTTTGGTTTCCAAGTTAAGAAGCTCTTAGAGAAAAAGTAATTTTACTTATACTACTGGTATTATGACATAACCAGAAGAAGGTCCGGCTGCCTGCCACTTTGATAGTCAATACTTGAAGGTAGGTGCTGATGTAAAGGAAAGTGGTTTACACAGAGGCTGACCATCTGGAATATGGCCAATCATGTTTCAAAGCCCATCTTGTGGGAAGATGGGCAACTCCTGTCTACAGCCCATCTTACCATCACATTGCAGTCAGAGGTTTTTATAAGGAGGGAGAGAGAGAGCAGAACAAAGGGATCAAAGGAGAGGATTGGAAAGTTCTCCGTGTGCACAGTCCATTCTGATAAGGCAAGTGATAGTCTGGTGTGTGTTACCTGGCTTAGTCTTCCTGGCTTCTTGTCTCCTAGCTTTATGTCATTCTAGCTGCATGGCTAAAGGTCACAAGTCTCCCAGAGTTGGAAGCCTAGAGGTTGGAGTCTGCAGCTTTTGAAGTTAGTTCCTAGGATTCTTATGTAAATGTTCTGTTTATCTACATGCTACATATTAGTCAGAGTCAGCATTCACAGAAACAATGTCAAAAGAATGTTAAAGTAGGTTACAATCCCTCACTGTTATAATCCCCACCATTACAATGAGAGGCAACATAAACTGGTTGAATCTTTACCCAAGATAGTTATTTTCCTTTCTCTGCTGATACCCCGCATTTCTGGAAAAGAAGCTGGAGGAGTTAAATGGAGATAGCTACTAATAACCCAGCTTATCTTCCCTTAAAATATGTTAGAAAGCAGAATATTAGTGTTAAATATTGACTGATAAATTTCATACACAGAAGGTGAGATAGGAGGTGGATTTGTCATCTCAAACTTGTGTGTCTGACTTTGGATTTGTTCACCAATGAGGATATAACCTAGAATAAGTGGCCTTTCCTTTTGCAGTCCTATTTCTTTCATCTACATACAATAATAGTGTCAACAACATGCCCTTTTCAGAGTTTCTGGGAAATTAAATAAAATATTAAGTGCTGAGTACACAAAATATGAAAAAGGATTGGCAACTGTAGTTATTATTGCTATGAATAAACTAACCAAAGTCTACATTTCTCATTGTAGCTACTCCTGAGATCCTGTTTAGTCAGGTGGAGAATAGGCTTTGAAGGCCTGGACACCATCCACAGCAACCACCTCATTTTACTTCAGACAACCATGGTTCCAAGGTATAATCATGCCAGTAAAGGGGCCCAGTGTCTCCTTCTTCATGTGCAGCCTACCCCCACCTGAGGCTGTCACATTCCTTGTTCTTGGGTGTTTCTGATCCTTAGAAGTTGTATTTTCACTTGGCATTTCTAGTAACTATCTAACAGCTTCTAGTTTTTTTTTAATTTTTTTATTTTAGATTATTCAGTACAATTTCTATCTTTTATTCCCATTCCAGACCACCCACCCATCCCTCCCCACCTCCCTTCCATTTCCAAGCCCCGTAGTTTTGTCCATGTGTCCTCTATATTTGTTCCTGTAAACCCTTCCTAGTTTTTTAAATGTTTAACTTCTAGTTAAAGCACTGCAGTTTATTCAAGCTGACAGTTTCACCTCTGCATATGCTTTCTGCCAGGACTTGTAGGAGTTTTTTTCCTTGCTGCCTTTTGATACTAATCATGGCCAGATGTAAATTAATTAATGTCTCCGAGTGTTTCCCAGGAGGTCAGAGTGCTTGGCAACCAGGGCAACAGCAGCTCTGCAGCTGGGAGTAAACTATAACAAAGCATATTGATTCACCGGGCCTACTGCCCACGGGGTTATTTCCTAGAAGTCTGCTTGCTAAAAGAGATAAAAGCAATCAAGAGCAAGGCTTTTTTAATGTTAAGGGCATTAAATTTTCAGCTTGTTTTAATTTTGTTTCTATGTCTTTTGTTTAACTAGTTAAACTGCAAATTAATAAAATAATTAATTGATAAATAAGCAAAGGAGTGGATATATATGAGTGAATGAAAGAATGCAGAACCATGATGTAAAGTCAAGTAATCAATTCCAAGGTATGTGTTTTGCAGTGCCCACTATGTTGCAAGGGCTTTGCTGGGTCCTGGGTGCTTGGTATTCAGAGTGGCTAAGAAGAAGTAAAGAATGGGTTGCAATATTTAAAAAGATAAAATCTAATTGATGGTTCTCTAATAGAGAACCATTCCATTAGTTCTATTATGAGATTTCCTCTGTGTTTTATGTTGGTTTTATGTTTTTAAATCTCTCTCTGTGTGTCTTTTTTTCTCTCAACCAAAAAAGATAATTCAGTCTCTGATAAAGTCTGAAAACATACCTCAAATTTAATATAGTAACTTTACTATAAAGACAAATATAATTACCTCTAATTTTATTAAGTGATTTTCCAAGAACTTCAAGGACATATTATAATTTTACTGAGTGTATAGCAAATATTGCTGAACTTATACTGAATTTCACTGAGCATGCTTTACACAAACAGAAGTTTGAAAACTTATTCCTTTGACAACCCTCATTCATGCCTCTTGAAGATAACTCATCAAGCTGTGCTGTAATTCTTTGCTTTGTACCTCTCTCTGATTCTCATAGATTGGAGTGCTGGAAGATAGTGTCAGAGTAGAATAGATTCTTAGAAAAAGCTTGTGGAATAGATATTTAAATAAATACATAATGCTTATATTTGGAATTTGCGACCAAAATTATCCTATAGTTCCCTGAATTTGTTGTTGCCTTAAAGAAATCCAGGAATCAAAATTATCTTACAGTTCATGCAATCAATAGCTTTCTGAAAGACATGCCTTAGAAATAAATGACCACTTTTCTAAAAACGTCAAATTTGTAGTTATATATAATACATGCACATATGTGCACATATGTGTACACATGTGTGTGCATCTGTGTATACAAAACACATGTATTTTTCTTATAGTTCTACAATTGTACATATATAATTTGTACTTGGGCACATACACTACATACACCCATATATTCACTATATATATACACATATATATATATGCACACACACATATACTATATATACACATATATGCAGATGCATGCATACATATATAATTGACATATGCACATATTTAGTGTATGTATATATCTATATCTATATCAGTCTATCTACTATTAAAAATTGTTTTCAGTGGAGAACATGCATACAACTATAATTGAACAATAAAATAATTTTAAAAATAGAGCATAAGGAATGAAAGGAAGTTGAAAGAGTAGCAAAAAGAATGAGAGAGTTTCTAAAAAACAGAAATAAGAACTGTGAAAACCAACTGAATTTGCATTTGTCAGGGGTCTTAATAAAAGGCAAATTTCCTACATTAAATTTCAAAGAATACTAAATATTTTAAACATAAAAATTCATTTGATCTTCAATATAGGCATAAAATCAGATATTATTTTTTATTGGCAATTACACTGAAAAAATTAAAATGAAAATGAGTAGCATTTTTCAATGACACAGATGTTAAAACTAAAGGCATAATCTTCATGGAAAGAGACATTCTTACTAATGATCTCGTGTTATTGTGTTTTTCATAAACAGGGAGGAACCAGTCAGCCACAAGAACTGCTCAATGGACATGACTCTATAGTACCATCCCACCACTTTATATTCAGCTTCATTTAGTTTCACCCATACTATGGGTGGGGCTCAGAGTATTCTACAAGGCTTAGTTGAACATGAAAAGATAATAATGCTCAATCCCCGAACTACTTTAAACTGCAGAGATGATAGACCATGACACAAATATCTGGGAGAAAATATTTGCAAATAGTGTATCTGATAAGGGATTAGTATTTAGAATATAGACAGAGTTCCTAAAATTCAACAGCAAAACAAAGAAGCAATCTGATTCAAATATAAGCAAAGGACTTGAATAGACATTTCTTTAAAAAGGAGATGTATGCAAATGGCCAATAAGAACATGAAAAAGATGTTCGACATCACTAATCACTAGTAAAATTAAAGTCAATGAGATACCACATCATACCCATTAGGATAGCTACTATAAAAACACCAAAAAAATGTTAGTGAAAATTTGGTGAAATCGGAACTCTTGTACAGTCATGATGGGAATGTGTAATAGTATAGCCCCTGTGGAAAAAGTATTTCAGTTCCTCAACAAATTAAAATATGACTTGGTTTGGTATATAAAATCCCTAATAACTGTTCCAGAAAACTATTAGAAACAATAAACAAATACAGAGAAATTTCAGGATACAAAAAATGAGTGCACAAAATTCCACTGCATTTTTATATACTAAGAGTGAAATTTCAGAAAAAGAAATGAAAAAAATTATTTTGCAATTATAACCAAAAGAAGAAAATACCTAGGAATAAACTTAACAAAAGATGTGAAGGGCCTACTGAAAACCACAAAGCATTGCTAAAAGAAATTTTTAAAAACGCATGATGAATCAACATAATTAAAATGGCCATATTACCCAAAGCAACATACAGATTTAATACAATTCTCATGAAAACCCCAATGTCTTTTTTAAAATAAATAGAAGAACAAATCATCACATTTGTATGGAACAACAAAAGACCCTGAATGGCCAAAACAATTCTGAGAAAAGAAGAATAGAGCCAGAGGTATCACACTACTTGACTTCAAGCTGTTTTACAGGGCTATGATAATCAAAACCTCATGATGTTGGCAGAAAAACAGACACACAGACCAAAAAGCAAAATTGAGAGACCAGAAATAAAAGCACATGTATATGTATAGCCAAAATAGAAAGTTAAGAGATGGTAGGAGAAGTTAAGCAATAGCAACCTCATGGGTCCAGGAGAATTTTCATTTTTATGGTCATGGGCAGGAGAAAGCAGCTAAATCTCCTTGTTTGGGCAGAGTGGATACTTGTTTACTTTGTGGTACCTAAGAAATCCTTGGAGTCAGAGGTGAATACTAGTTTTGTGAAGACTAAGGTTTACTTTTCTAAGGAAGGAAATATCAAATTAGAGTGAGAGAAAAACAAAATTCATAAATTTTAAAATCTGTTAAAAACATGAATATTACATTATCTAGAAAAACAACATAATTTGAAGAAATTGAAACATGTACATCTTCAAACACATTTTTTTTATTCACAGGCTTTCCAACACCCCAAGACATGTGGATTAGTGTAATGCAGAGGCAGGGGTGTGGACAATTCACAGTGGTTGTAAACCTCTATGGTCAATATACCTAACTTTTGTGAATTTTACTGGATATATGGCCAAGTGAACACAGAGCTCAATAGAGAGTTTGCACTGATGAAGGTCTGGATGCTTAATGTTCATGGACTGAAGAGTTAATGTGTCTCAGAATGGACTTCCCTACTTTGTTCTCCTACTCCACCCCTGCCAGTCCTGTGGAAGACAGGGCTTGGGGATAATTTAGAAAGAGAAGAGAGCTGGGCATGTTGTTTATAATAATCACAACCAGAAGACAACTCTATAACATATGCAGAGGCACAACTGGAGTAAAATATTCACTGTGGATCAACTGTTTAAAAGGTAACAGAAGGAGGGGAGGGAGAAACTCAAGGTCAAGTGAGTGAAAGAAACCAGAAGAGATAATGAGGTGATTCCCTATAGGAAGTTAAATTACCCTACTTTTTAATCTTTTTCACTCTAATTTTCATACCCGACTTTTTAATCTTTTTCACTCTAATTTGCATCTGCTGATTGTTTAGTGATTAAGAGGAATAATGGAAAGGGCAGTATGCTTGCTAATAATTGGTAAAATCAGCCCTTCCAATTACCACCAAAACTGCATGTCTATACATACAGACAGTCTCTACCCTAATTATGTTTTAATGTGTCCTTGCACAAAATTGTTGTCAACTAGGTGTGTGTGTAAGAGTTTCTTGACTAGTGTGTAGACAGACTGATTTGTGGTGATTCACTGTGACTTGTATCATATATAATTTTATTACCAGTAATTGTTAAGTACCAAAGTTTGGGAACAAGCGTACTATTTTTTTAATGTAAAAGTTGATTCCCACTACAATATCACCATTCATTTTTAACTGTATACACACACACACACACACACACACACACACACACACACACACAAAGAGAGAGAGAGAGGAAAGAGATGGATTTTGAAATATTGTGCTTAATTTCTTGAGAATAAATAAGATTTTATCTTACAAAGAACATGGGATTTTAAAGAGCTATCTTATAGTTCAATCCTCCACATCTATCACTTTTTCAAACTATCATAGATAACTGCCTTAAGCACAGCTGTGCTCAACCCCAAGGTTGCTATGAGACATGACCAAGAGTAGCATCTGAATGTTTTTATTTTATTCCCACCTTGCTTCTGTTAATATGTGCTTAGGGAATGAAGTGTTGATGCCATTAGACTGTTTGACATATCTGTTTTGTCACCAATAAGTAAAACAGAAAGGTTACAAAATATGCTTAAAAACCAAAAAACAAAAAGAGTGTCTGGGCATGGATCTTATGTCAGGTCTGTTTCATTCTCAGCTCTCATTGTGGTTCCTTTCCCTCAAAATACTGGTTATTTATCTACTTCTAAAATCTTGATCCTTCTTGTTCAGTGTTTTGAAATAATTCCTCAATAGAGATTTAGTGAGAATCTATTATATGTCAGACTATAAGATAGGTGTTGAGTATTCGTGGAGGATATTTGGCTCTTGGCCACTGAAATTTGCATCTAGTGAGAGAGACAAGTAGAGAACAGAAAATGTAATGTATTATAATAAGAGCAATGCTTGAGCTATCTATAGGGTTTGATGTGAGCACAATAGAAAAAGTGCCTTCCACACATGAGAGCTCAGTGAGATGTTTCCAGAAGTGTCAGGAACTAAAATAAGCAATTGTGTAAACATATGGAAAACAAGGAAGAAAGTGGCATAAAGTGTATTTGGAGAGGTTGGTAGTTATAATAACATGCTAGGTATGTAAATTATGTCATATACTTTGGAATTTATTCAAAGGTAGTGAGAATATATTGAAATCATTTAGGGAACTAAGTCAAGCAACCTGCTTCATAAACTTGAAAATTGAATACAGTTAGAATATCATGGCATTGGTCCAGGGAAGATGATGGGAATGCTTGGTTCAGCAGTAGTTGTCATGATGTTGGTGAATAATAAACATATTCTGTATAAATTTTTGGGAAAGAAACAATAAGATTATGTACCAGATTAAACATAGAAAGAAGAAAACATTGAAAAACCCTAAAAATAGTTCAAAGATTTGGCTTAAGTAATTATGAGGATAATGGTACTATGTACTGATATGTGAATGGTAGATGATAAGAAGGAGTTCAGAGTTTTATGTAATGAAATCTGAGATGGATATAAGTCCTCCAAGTGAAGAAGATATAGTCGAATCTCATTATCCATGGTAGTATGTTCTATTATCTTGCCATAAACAATGAATTAGTGAATGCTGAACTACTGTCCCTAGGGGAAACACAGGATTAGTTTTCTAGGAGTCTCCAGTCATGTTTTCATTAACCGATTAGTATGTAACCTTTTTAAAATGTGTGTTTGTGCTTGGAAGAATATCATAGTCTTCTTGTACTTATGAACACTAGACAACCCTTTATAACTATTCTTGGAGGTCATTTCAAAGAGTGAAATAACAAAAATATACAAATTTGAAAAACATGACACTAAGTATATTTCAAACAAACAAAGAATAACACTTGTTTGCAGTGTAAGAGCTGAAATAAGAGGACAAGACATTGTTGTCTTATACATCAACTGAGAATAAGTGTGTAGGATGAAAATCAAAATATTTGCTGTTCATGCCCATCTATGACCACAAAATCCTACAAGTATTCATTTTGAGATTAGAAATAATTTTAATGAGTAGGTGAATTCATAAAAATACAACCCACCAATATTGAGGGTTAACTGTATGCAAGACTAGAGTTCAAATAAATCTGAGAAGAAGATATATCTTTGGGAGCCATTATAAAAATAATGTTATTTCTAATTCTGGTGATGGGGATCACTTAGAAAAATGAGAGAAGTAGGACCAATACAAGATTCAGAGGGACTCTAGTATTTAAACTCAAGAAAGCCAACATTTAGAGATAGGTCTCAGAAAAGAAGGGAGATCCAACAAAGAGCATGAAGTTGGGGGCAGGGAAAAGGAGAATGTGGTTTGATAGCAGCTGAGGGAAGATGGCATGTAAAATGGAGAGCACACTATTGAGTTGAGTGATGATGAAGATAGGCTACAGATAAGGAAGTGAACATTTGGACTAATCAGTGAAGTATTGAGTGGAAGACAGATTGGAGAAAACTGTGCCTATAAGTATCAATAGCAACATCGACAAATTTTGTGCAAGGAAGAGTAGAAAATGGCATCTGGGGAGTGATAACCAGCAATGGAATTTTTTTCTTTTTTTAAGTAGGAGTATAGCCTTTGGCTGGTGTGGCTCTATTTCACTGATTGAGTGCCAGCCTGAGAACCAAAGTGTGGCCAGTTAATTCCCAGTCAGGACACATGCCTGAGTTGCAGCTGGGTCCCCTGTTGGGGGCACTCAAGAGGCAACCACACATTGATGTTTCTTTCCTTCATTTTCTCCCTCCTTTCCCTTTTCTCTAAAAATAAATAAATAAAATCTTAAAAAAAAACTAGGAGTATAAACATATCTCCAAAAGACCACGAGAAAACCTTTCAGAACAGCAAGCTAAGTTTATTAGACTTAATATCAATAAAGGAGAATATTATGTGGCAGTCATTATAGCTTTTCAGAAGGGGTTATTCAAAGGAGGATATTTATGGGGTTAAGATCCAGGTTTGGTGAGTTAAGGCACTTTTTATCAGGTAGAGTTGTCTGGAATTGGACAGAGTTTATGACAAAAGAACTTTGCAGGGGTGAGCACCCTGAGGCAATTATCTGAAAGAGGGCTTGATAAACAAGTTGTTAGTCTTGATAAAGTAAACTATTTCATTTGTCTCACTGACTTATCTTCAAGAATCAAGTATTTCATGGAGCAAATAGCTAAGCCATTTTTTCTGGTCTCATTTGAGTTGGGCACAGGAATAGGAGAACATTCCTGGTTTCAGTATATGAATTACTTGAGAAAGTCTCTATGTTGTTTAGAAGTACTTCCCAAGGTGGGAATAAATGCAAAGGAAAAAATGAGATGACAGCTAAGAGTCCTTGAGAAAGTGAGACTTCAGGATCTATATTCAGAATACAAGCAGAAGCTCTGACATGAAAAGGGGAAGAGCTCTTACATTCAAAGAGGAAGGCAGAGTGAGAGGAAAGATGCAGGTATAGTAGACTTTGGCTCCTGCATTTCTCCTGATGTCTCAGAGAAATGAGGAAAAAATTCAGTTGGAAAAGACAAACAAAGGCAATTCTATCCTTAGGAAGAATGATTTAAATAGTGAGCTGAAAAATCAAATTAATTTATTTATCTACTCTTGTTCTGTTCTACTTTACTTTCAACCATCCTCTGCCTTTACTTACTCCACAAAGTTATATGAAAAGATCAAAAGAAATAATGCACAAAGGAGTGTCATATACAAGGCTTCACACATAACAGGTGCTTGTTAAAATGTTAGCCTGTATTTACTATTAATTTTATTTGTTTTCTAACATGATGTGCTTCCTTCTCCCCATTCTTTATTTTCTGGTTTCCTTCAGTAACAGGAGTGTTTGGCCAGATCTCTGGAGAGGCGGGGAGAAACCCCAATCCAGTGTGAGAGGCTGCATTTCCCAGGAGTAAAAAGGTGCCTCAGAGGAAGCTACTGCCTCAGGCAACAGTAAATAAGTTAGTACAGTCAGTGTGTGTTGCCCTGGCAACTGAGCAGTGCCATACACAGCAGGTGTAGAAGGGCAGTGCAGCAGCAAGAGACTGCACTCCCTGGAAGAACTCCTGAGTGGTTGGTAAGTGCTGAAGGCAGCCCAGGATCAAATCCAGAGCTAGGGCTTGCTTCCATACTCCTGGGGGAACAGTAAACAACTAATACAACTCATAACACCACTTGTATAGAACCTGTGAGGGCTATGGGGGCTAAAAAAACCCTTCACAACACACGTGTAAAATCCTCCTACCCGCTTCTCGATCATGATGGCTAAAAGAGGGGCAAAGACACTGTGTGGGATCATGTAGATGGTGGACATGGGCCTGAAATTAGTCAAGCATTTGGACCTTCCAACAGTGCATAGGATTTGGGAGGGAATGATTTAAAATGGTGGGAGTGCAGAAGATCCCCACTCTTCCTCTCCCTTCATCCTGGTTGGGGTGGGGTGAAGAGCATTGGTAGGACCAGCAGATGCCAGAACCTACTCAGGTGCCCTTTTTGCACTCCCCTTGATTTCATGGTCAAAAGCCAGCCTATGGAGGCTGAGTCCTGTGCACAGGATACATGCCTCATCAATGGTGGGCCCATAGGACACTGGGATACACTTGCAGCTCTTGCCTTGCTCTGCTCATATGGTCTAGAGCAGGCTCCTACAGGCATTCACTTTGCCAGCACCGGACTTGGACAAGATACTGCTGCCCCATGACACAAGGCATGTGTCCTAGACTGCTTTCCTCCTCTTGCCCTGAGAGCAGAGCCCAGATGTGTGGGCTGGGGATGTACCTAGGCCCCAAGGACAAGCAGCCCTGGACTCCAGAGTCCCAGTGCACAATCAGATGCAGCGGCCTGGCATTGTGCCCCAGCCTTGGGTGAGGAAGAAAGCTGTTTTGAGACAATGGAGACCCAGGTCTCATAAGTACACACTAGAGAGAGAGAGAGCACAAGAGTGAGAAAGATAGAGAAAGCCCAGAGCTGTAAAGATGGAGACACATTCATTCCAGCAGTCCTGGACTCAAAAGGGCAGAGAAGAAAGGAGGTAGCATTTCTGGGTATGGATTTGTGTTTCAGTCAGTCTTTCAGGGGACAAGAGGATTTCTGTGTCTTGCACAAGGGAATGTCTTGGAGCAGGGGAGACCCCAGCTTCCCCATAGTGGGCACCCTGTTAATAAAATCCTTTTTCTTTTCCCACCAGTCTCTGGTTTATGGTTGTGAATGGTGGCAGGTGGCAGGATCCTATTCTTCCCTATAACACTTCCATCCTATAATTTGTCATATCTTCTTTAAGGAAAAATATTTCTTCCACACTCTGCCTGACATTAGGATCTTAATATTTATAAAATCCACAAAGACAGTCAACATGTCAGAATATTTAAAATTCTCCTTTTTGGAATCTGTGCTACTGTATTCTATCTGTTTATTAAGATCCTTCACCTCCCACTGCCTCCCTACAAGTTAGGTAGAAGAAGGGGACACAGGCTTCCATGCAGTGTGTCATGTTGTACCAGAGTGCAGCCAAGAGGAGAGCCCCAAATAGGGATTTGTAATAGGGTCCAGAAGAACTTGGAGATAATTGGCTCCACACCTGTCCAGAATGCTGGCAGCTGTGGCCAATTGTGGGAGGAGCCAGAAATGGGGCTGCAGAGGAAGATTGGCGCTGGGATTTAAACAAAGGCACAGCAGCCATTAGGCGTCTCTCTTTTTGGGACCACACATCTGTTTAGGACCCTGAGGCTTCAGGGTCTTGGTTGGGACCATGCAGCTTGGGTGAGAGTCAGAACCACGAGGCTTTGGAAGCTCCCTTTTGCCACATGGAGGGTGCCAGGAGGACTGTGTGCATTTGTGGGGAACTTTAGTTTGTGTTATTTCAAATAAATAATAAATTCCTTTCCTTTTCACTGATCTCTGGTATTAAGAGACATCTTTCCTCAGGCGGTGGGCAAAATGAACCCAGCAGGTGGGGAGGAACCCCTGGAGAAAAAGGGGGGTCTGTTATATCATTCAGCCCCCCCTTCCCCACTCTGTTCTGTAACATTGTATCAGAGTCCCTAAATACAATTCACTTCTCCACCCACCACGTTATCCAAAGATGCTACACTCCTCCAAATATTTAGTCCATTCTAAAAGTTTGATTACACAGTGCATTATTTTCCAGACTTTTCTGGCCAAGTCACTTGTAAGATACTATTAATAACTACAAAATATGGCTTAGTCTTAAGTTGGAGTAAAAAACTTCTTAAATATTAATCATTTATTTTAACATATTTTGTTGCAAGGATATTTCAAAGTAAAAACATCTTGGCAAAGGAAATTTGAAAATATTAGGAAGAACATTTCAAGACTGATATACCAGCATCAGCCAAAATATGTATCACATCGGAGCCTGAGTCCCAGCTCTGCCAGTCACCAGCTGTATAATATTAGAGAAGTGAGTCATAGTTCATAAATTGTTTCTCATTGAAATCTGAAATATAAAGTCATCCTATATAAGGATATTTTTGAGTTTTAAGGAAATCAAGAATATATGTAAAAGTGCTTTTGAATCAGTAATGTTAATAAAATGTATGTTTTTCTCAACTGCAAGAAACCTAACTTTCTAATATAACTTTTTAAAATTTTATTTATTTTTATTCTATTGCATTGTTTTCATTACCATTTATTCTCACTATACCCTCTTCTGTTTCCTCCCACTTACCTCTGCCTATAATCACTACATTGTTGTCCATGTCCATGAGTTCTTTTTCTGTTATTTCATTTTTCTCTCAATCCATCTACCTCCAAACTGCTTCCCAGAGCTGTCAGCCTGCTATCTTTATGTCTGTCTCTATTTTGCTTGTTAGTTAAGTTTTTTCATTAGATTCTGCACATGAGTGATGTCATACAGTCCTTATCTGTCTCTGACTAGTTTATTTCACTTAGTATAATGTTCTCCAGGTTCATCCATGCTGTCACAAAGGGTAAAAGTGTCTTCATTTTTTATGGCCATATAGTATCCCATTGTGTGAATATACCAAAGCTGTTTTATTCCCTCATCTACTGATGGGCACTTGGGCTGTTCCAAATATTGGCTATTGAAGTAACACTGTAATGATGATAGGGATTCATATATTCTGTTGAATTAGTGTTTTGGGTTTCTTCAGAAAAATTCACAGAAGTGGAATCACTGGGTCATAAAGCAGTTCCATATTTAATTTTTCAAAATAAAAAAGTTTTTTTTGTTTTTTTTTTTAATTTTTGAAGAGCAAAGGAAACTAACAACAAAATGAAAAGACAACTCACTGAATGGTAGAACATATTCTCAGTACATCTGACAAGGAGTTAGTGTCCAAAATTTAAGAAGAAGTTATAAAAATCAACACCAAAAATAAAAAATAAAAAATGGGCAAAAAACCTAAGTAGACACTTCTCCAAAGAGGACATACAGATGGCCAGCTGATGTTCAACTGATGCAGAGAGATCTGGTCAGATCACTGGAGAGGAGTGAAAGAGGAGCTAGTAGGAGGAGGTTGCTGAGTTAATGGTAAACAAGCTAGAACAGAGCATAATGGATCTCCCTACCATCAGGTGGACACATGCCAGAGGAAGGTGCAGATCTGCCAGACTGGGACAGGATTGGCTGAGAAGTTGGATGCCTCTGGAGGGCATGGAATCATTGACCAGAAGATTGAAACAAAAGGAGGAAGGAGACTCCATCTCTTTCTCTTACCCAGGGATGCCTGGATGATTTTACTGCAGCTGTCTGTGTTACCCAATCAATGGTATTTTAAACTGAAAATGGAACTCCAAACACAGACTAGGACAGATCTGGTCTGGTCTGGTCTGGGGTGGCAGAGTTATTTTTCTTTGGGTATTCTAGAGGGGACAGACTCTGAGACAGAAACCTGTCATTCTTCCAAAATTGTGTAGCTTTTGTATCTTATTTTAGTTTGTAAACTAATCTTATAGAAATAAGATAATTAAAAAACTAACAGGGGAAATGATAGGGAAACTCAAGAGTTAAAGATTTTAGCCTTAGTTGATAGGCTTAATTGACTACTTCATGTGGAAAGCCATTATCCCAAAATTGTATAGCTTTTGAATAGATTCCTTTCCTTTTTCATCAAAACTCTCCCCCCAGAATTTTGCCTAGGGTGTGGCAATGGGCAGCAGAACTCCAATTGCTATTTGGTAACACAATGTCACTAATCATCAAATAAATGTAAATTAAAACTTCAGTGAGACATCAGCTCATGTTAGGGAAACTCATGAGTTAAAGATTTTAGCTTTAGGTATAGTTGATAGGTTTAAGTGATAAATGCATATGTAAAGCTGTTGTTCTGGGGAAGTGCCATACATGACCTATATGACCCCAGGAGATCAACAAATATTGAACCTTTGTGAGCCAGGGGTCTGCAAGCAATCAAGATGGTGTCTGAGTCATTGTGTTTCAAGGAGAAAATGTCCATGATGCAGATAAGGAATTGTCGATTAGCAAACAAAGAAATACTAGAGTAATTGCCACCAGACTGCAACTCTTATCTGAATAACCCTTTTCAAACAACTTATCTACCCTTTGCTTCTGTTTATAAAAAGGTAAGCTTGAAATGAAATGTTAAGATGGTTTTTAGGGTACATGACCTCCTGTGATTCAATTCTTTTCTCTATTTATTAGCTCTGGTAGTGACAGCATGAATGCCAATTTTTGGCAGCATGAATGGTAATTTTTCTGGTTTCACTTACACCTGACAGATTGGCTATCATCAATAAATCAACAAAAGTGTTGGTGAGAATGTGAAGAAAGGGGAACCCCTGTGTACTATGAGTGGAAATGAAGATTAGTGCATCCACTGTGGAAAGAAGTATAGAGTTACCTCAAAAATAATTTAGCACTTTTTTAATCCTAATAGTTGCTATAACTGAGATAACATAGATGCAATACAGAAAAAGAAGAAAGCATTGACTTGAAAATGGAACCTTGAATTTTAACTTCATATTGTCATTTTACTAGTTGTAGACTTTTGCAGAGTTATTAAGCCTCACTGAGATTCTCAACATAAAATGAGGATAAAATAATTTATTATTGAAATATGTTTTTACAGTTTAGTTATAACTTGTAGCTATAAAAGATGCTACCAGCAAGGAAACAATTACTTTGAAATTTGGTTTAAAAAATTGCCATTATCACTAAGAAGATGGTAACAATCCTCTCAATTTTCAAAGCTTTGTGAGCTATTATTCAAAAATACACAATAAATGTCGTTAAGTTTTGATAGAAGATTTCCAACAAAGAAATTTAACACTTGTGTGGTGGTTCTTGTTATTCTATCACACTTAACATATATTTTTGACAATGGATATGTTTCACATTATTTGTTATCTATTATCCAAATACATTCATTATTGTGCAGAATATAATTTCATACTTTTAAGTGATATCCACCATGTCAGCTGTTTCTCCCCAATAATTTAAAAGGTATCCTTTATTAACACATTCAACAAACAATGGCTGTGTATTTGTATATATTAAGACTTATTTTGGTTGGAAATAAAAGAAAGACTGACAGTGTCTTAAATGATTAAGCAATTTATTCTTTTCAGGTAATATAAAGTCTAGAGGTGGGCAGTTATTACTTCATTTGCATCTCTGTCCTGGTGGTGTCTCTATTACACCCTCAGCATGTATTTCTTAGTCACCAACTTATGATTGCAAGATAGCAGCTGGACTTCAAAATTTGCCTTTAATACATGAAGAAAGAATGAAAGGCAAAAGTCATATGCCATAATTTCTGCATCTGGTGACAAAGTAGCTTATAGGAAAGGAATCCAAGGAATACAAACAAATAGACACTATTTTTAAATAACTAATTTTATAGGTTTTTAAAAGATTTTATTTATTAATTTTTAGAGAGAGGGGAGGGGACGGAGAAAGACAGGGAAAGAAACAGGGATGTTCCAGTGATACATTGATCAGTTGCTTCTAGAAAGCCCCCAGCTGGGGGCCTGATCTGCAACCCAGGAATGTGCTGTGACTGGATTTCAAACCAGCAACTTTTCAGTTCACAGGCTGACACTCAATCCATTGAGGCACACCAGTCAGGGCAAAATAACTAATTTTTAAAATATCAGATTTACAGAAAACTGTGAAGGTAGTATGGAAACTTCCCAAATACCCAAGTCTTTGATTCTGAATTATTCATCTCTTACATTTGTTAATTAATGAACAAAAACTGATACATTATTATTAAGTAAAATCCATATTATATTCAGATTTCCTTTGATTTATTCTATTTTTTTTCTGTCTACAATCCCATCAAGGATTATATTATATTTTATGGACACATTATATTTTATAGACATAACTCCCCAAAGTTTTCTTGACTTGCACAATGTGTCATAATTCCCTTGGTTTGGACAATTTCATAGTGTTGGGTGTCTTTATCAGTTTTTTTTTAAATTTAGAATGTCACTCTGTCAATGTTTTGCTGATTTTTATTTTGATTTGTTTGTTTTTAAATTATTAGACTAGAGTTTTTGTCTTTGTAAGAAGACTGCAAAAGTGAAATGCCATTCTCATTGCATCTTATCAAAGATATATGATATCACTGTGGATACTGACATTGATCACCTGGCTAAAGTAGTATTTTTCAGTTCCTTGTTTGTCAAGTATGTTCCACCTATTCGAGGGCCAGATCTTTATATAAATTATTTGAAATTCTTCTGAAAGGGAACTGTCTCCACATTTATGTTTTCATTCAATTATGTATTTATATCAGTATGAGCTCATGAGTACTTATTTTGTATTTCAGGTTATAATCTGATATTACTTAATTTTGTTTATTTTTTCCATGAAAAGTTGAAAATAATTTTAATATACAATTCTTAGTAATATAAAGAAACAGATAAGAATTGCTAAAGATTTAGAAGATTTGAACAATATGATTAATAACTTTATATAATTCACATTGTTATGAGAAATAAAGCTGGCTCTTTATCCCAGGCCCCAGATAACTGCTGACTCCCTGTTCCGGGCCCCAGATAATGGCTGGCTCTTTGCTCTCTTTGTTCCAGGCCCCAGATAACTTCTGCATTCTGCTTCTGTACCTTTAGCTTCGGCATTCCACCTCCGTGACCCTTGCTTGCATCATTTAGCCCCTCCTTGCTTTCTCCCCGCCCCCCCTACCAGAGTATTTAACCACCTACCAAACCCCTCCTCGGGGGCCCAGAATTTGGAATTTGTCTCCTCTGGGACTGCACGTGTGAATAAAGGCTTACTCCACCACCCTGAATCATGTGGGAGTTCGTTTTTCCGCCACATTTGGTTCCCTGACCAGGAAATGACTCACAAGACCAGGCCATTTGCCTCCAGTGAAGGCAGACGGGGTCGACAAGGGGGGGCCCCCAGGTGACTGAAGGAAAGCACGTGCCCCAGTGATTTTGGGTCCTGAGAAGCTGGGTTCCCCTTAGCCCAGACCTTGGGCTGCTCTTTGACGCGGGCACTCAGGGAAAGCGTACTAAGGCCATCTGGGAAGGCGCTGGATTGGTAAGTGCCCTGGGGACCAGGCCCGAGAACAGGCCCACCCTAAGGGTGGAAGGAGAGACTAATCACCTCTCAGGCCACTTGCCTCAGGTTCAGGTAGGGTTTCCCTGCTCGGGAGAGAAAAGTGTTAATCTCTGTGTGACTGTGTGTGCGTGTTGGAGTGAATGTGTCTGTGGCTCATTGTGCCTAGGGAGTCTGTGGGAGCCCTAACCTGTGGTTCCTCGGTCTTGTTGAATGGCATAACGGCTGGGAGTTTAACCCGAACTCTACCCAGACAGCCTTAGCCAAGACAGACCCAAGTCTCTTGCCAGAGGAGAGGCCAGGCGGGTGCAAGTGAAATCCTCCCCTCCCTTTGTCTGTCAGCGCTGTGTTGGGTGGGAGACAAGGGGGAAGGCAGTCTACCATCCTAGACTGCATGTTCCGGAACTTTAACCGGTTCAGGGGACAGGACCCCAGTATGACACCCGATCAGTTGGAAACTTTTTGTTCTTTGGAATGGCCTACATTTGAAGTGGGCTGGCCCCTTGAGGGAACCCTTAATTTGACCACTAATAGGGCAGTCCACTTGATAGTGACAGGGAAACCCAGACACCTGGACAGTATGTATATATATAAACAGGTGGCAGGAGCTAGCTCAGGATATGCCAAAGTGGCTCCAGCAGTGTGCTGGGCAGGCGCCCCCGTTACAAGGTGCATCAGGGGCCACCAGAAGGCTGTTCAAGCCTATTGCCCACGACCAGGAAATCAGCCCCAAATCCTGGTTGCCAAGGCCCAGCAACCCCCACATTTTCAAGGGAGAAGTAGAGGATGACGAGCCACCTGCATTCCTGCCTCCATATCTAATGAATAATACAAGGCCCCAGCCACCAGCCCTGGACACCCCACCGAGCTCGGTCTCGCCTCCTCCCCCAGAAGCGTCAGTCCAGCAGGAATCACCCATAGCATCCCGCCTCAGGGAACAGCTGCCCCTCCAGATGCTCCTCAGGGAGGCCCGGGGACTGCCCCAGCTAGACCTGGATGGAACACCTCAGCCTGGAGCGGTGGTCTTCTACCATTAGCCATTCACAATGACCGACCTGAATTGGAAGCACCACACACCCTCATACTCAGAGAAGCCCCAGGCCCTCACTGACCTGATGGAATCAATTATGCAGACTCACTGACCCACTTGGTATGATAGCCGCCAGCTCCTCCTTACCCTGTTCAATACTGAGGAAAGGCAAAGAATCATGCAGGAGGCCCACCGGTACCTAGAAACCACAGCACCAGTGGGAACTCTAGACCCAGCCCAGTACGCTGGAACTGCGGCGCCAGACACGCAGCCAGACTGGGACCATAACAGTGAACAAGGGAGAGCAGCCCTTGACAGATATCACGAAGCTCTGCTCTGGGGAGTCAGGGCAGGGGCCCGAAAGCCCACCAATATGTTGAAAGTAGCCAATGTGGTGCAGCGGTTTGATGAATGTCCAGGCGACTTCCTGGAAAGGTTGTGCGAGGCCTATCGCATATGCACTCCATTTGGCCCTGAAAGTCCAGACAATCAGTGGATGGTCAACATCGTCTTTGTTTCCCAGTCTGCCCTGGATATCCGTAAGAAGCTCCAAAAGTTAGAAGGGTTTGCTGGAATGAACATCAGTCAGCTAATTGAAATTGCTAACAAGGTCTTCAAAAGTTGAGAGGAAGTGGCAGAAAGATAGGCCCGGAAGAAATTAGAAAGAAAGGTGACCCTGCTGGCAACAACCCTGGGCCACCCCCCGAAGGAGACGAATAAGGAAAAAAAGGAAGGGAAAGGGCACCATAAGGTAGAGTGAGACCAGTGCGCGTACTATAAAGAAAGAGGACACTGGAAGAGAGAATGCCCAAACCGTAGGAAGAAAGCCAACCAGCCTCCGTTGAGCCAGCCCCCACCATCCTCAGTCTGGTCGGCTTAGACTCAGACTGAGGGGGACCAGGTTCCTTGAATCTCAGCCCCCACGAGCCCATGGTCTGTGCCACTGTTGGGGGCCAGACTTTTTCCTTCATGGTAGACATTGGTCATCACAGAATCAGGCACGAGTTCCTGTACCTGCCAGAATGCCCCGTCCCGCTAATGGGACGGGACCTCCTTACCAAAGTTGGGGCATGGCTGACCTTCCAGACCACAGGCAAGGCCTCCCTACAGATAGGCGGCCCAAGTCTGTTAGCGGTCTTCCTGCCACTGGAAGAGGAGTATAGGCTATACTCTACTGAGGAAGGGAGCCCCAGCCCAAGCCCGGAGGGGGGAACAACCTGCTGCGGGAATTCCCAGTGGTCTGGGTCAAAGACAACCCACCAGGCCTACCCAGAGACCAGGTCCCAGTAGTGATTGACCTTAAGCCCGGAGCCAAGCCCTGCCACCTGCGGCAATACCCCCTCCTGAGGGAAGTCATCCCCAGATACAGACTCCCGCTCATGATCGGCAGTGACAATGGACCAGCATTTGTTTCTCAGGTAGTACAGGACATTGCCTGGCTCCTGCACGTGAAGTGAAAGCTCCACACTGCCTACCGACCCCAGAGTTCAGGCAAGGTAGAGAGGATGAATCGGACTCTTAAAGAGACTCTGGCCAAGTTCCACCAAGAAACAGAGTTGCCTTGGACTGATTTGCTGCCACTAGCCTTGCTGAGGGTCAGAAACACCCCGAACTCCTTGGGGTATACTCCCTATGAGTTAGTATTTGGAAGGCCTACTCCTATAGTAAAGTTAGGAAAAGTGCAGGATCTGAGGCTAAGAGGGGAACTAGACCAGACTCAGTATCTAGAGTGATTGGGGCAGACCTTAGATGTCATAATTAGGCCAGGAGCCCCAGCCCCGAGGGAGGCCAGCACACCCCTTTCAGCCAGGACAACATACGTGGGTAAAAGACTGGAAGAGAGAACCCCTCTGGCAAACCTGGACAGGTCCCCACCTGGTATTATTAACCACCCCAACTGCCCTTAAAGTTGCAGGTGTCACCCCCTGGATCCACCACAGCCGAGCCAAGGCAGCCGCGGACCCTGACGTGAAAGGAACCAGGCCTGCCTTGTGATTGCTGGCCCTAAAGCTCCGGAGGTCGCCGGCTGAGGGAGAAAACTCCCCCCAAGAATGGACAGTTGTTCCGTGGGGTACCTGCTCCTGATTGGCACTGGCACTGGAATTCTGGGGATCTGCCTGGTGACCGTAACACCACCTGAATGGAGCGTTGCTGAACAAACTGCCTTGGGAATAGTATATCTGTGTTTAGTCCTAACTTTCGCCTGTTTAATCTGCCTTGCCTAAACAGTCACTGCAGGTGCCGTTGTCAGGCTGGCTTAGGCTGTAAAGATAACTGCCCTGACTGACACCAAGTTCCAGGCATGGAGCTCTGGTTCCTACTCCTTTACCAGGCCTGGCATACGCCAGCCAACCCCTACAAACACCCTATGTATGGAGGTTTTCTGCTCAAGAGACCTACACTGGAGACAGGAATGTAATAACGCACACTGTAGGCATCGTGACTTGTCACGAAGCTGGATGCAGAGGCCCAATGACCCTTACTATTCCCACCTCTAGTCTTAAAAGCCTCGAAGGATGGGAGTGGACAGTGGCTCCTTTTATATGTCTACCCAGAGACCAGTACACTTATGTTCCTCATCTCCATGAAGGCTGCAACTGGAAACCTGAGGTCTATGGTGGATGCCCTTACAACCATTGTCACCAACACACTGCTAGGATGGGCGAACAGCTGAAAATTCCCATACCAGACCCTAACAGCAAAGATTGGGAAACTGGAGTCCAGGGAAAAAATCTATGTAAATACGTGGCATTCTGGGCCAGTTGAAGACATATTCATCTTCAAAGCTCATGTACCCAAAGACCCTAAGTTGGTTGGGATTTATAACCTTACCAACTCAATTCAAAGTCGGGAAGAATCTCTGGCCTCTGACCTTGGCAGTTCCACCCAGACCAGACCCTTCTCTTGGCTCACCCTCCTACGGGATGGAGCCCAGCTACTCAACCTAACCATCCCTGGAGATGTCAATAACTGTTTCCTCTGTGCCTCCATGGAATAGCCACCCATAGCAGTAGTTCCTATCCCAATCTCCCTGAACACCACTGCTAACCCTGTCTCCTTTTCTCTCCAGAGTGTACCTATCTTTCAGAGGGAAGCCAGGACCCCTCCAGTGTGCTACGGACTTGGACAGACCTGTAATCTCACCATCCTGATCAGCTCTGGAGGACTCACCAGCCCTCCTGGGACCTTCTTCTGGTGCAACGGGACCTTGTACCGCACTGTTTGACCAGCCACCATGAAGATACTCTCACTCCAGAGATGCCACTACCAGAGGCTCCAGCCCGTACCTGGTGATGCTATGACTGAAGAAGACTCAGTCTAGCATCAAAGGGGGGAATGTTATGAAAAATAAAGCTGGCTCTTTGTTCCAGGCCCCAGATAACTTCTGCATTCTGCTTCTGAACATTTAGCTTCCGCACCTTTAGCTTCCACATTCCACCTCTGTGACCCTTGCTTGCGTTGTGTAGCCCCTCTTTGCTTTCTCCCCGACCCCTACGAGAGTATTTAACCACCTACCAAACCCCTCCTCGGGGGCCCAGAATTTAGAATTTGTCTCCTCTGGGACCACGCATGTGAATAAAGGCTTACTCCGCCATCCTGAATCATGTGGGGGTTCGTTTTTCCACAACAACATATGTAGTACTTTGCACCTAACAATGAGAAAATACACATAATTTTAAAGAGTGCATAGAACATGTACCAAAACTGCCATACAGAATGAGTGAAAAAGCACACCTCAACAATTTCAAGAAACTGAAACAATCCAGTGTATGGTTCCTAACCACAGTGTGAAATTAATCTAGCACTACAAAATTATTGACCTACAGAATAATAATTATTAATTATTAGTTAAGTTAAACAAGACCTTTATCAATAAACAATTTTTTACAAAAGAAATTACTAGACTCCTGTTCAACATGTCAATGTAAGTAAACATGGCCTAACTCCTCATACAATCTCATCAAAATTACATCTAACTACAGAACAACCATCATTCAGAACCGCCAGAAATCCAGTTGGATGGAATAATTTGGGAGGGATATCTCAGAAGTGAGGTGTCCCAGAACCACACAAGCAACCCTAGCCCAGGGTTCCAGTTCCAGGAAGATAATTGCCCATAACTTCTGTCTGTAAAAACCAGGAAAGATTGAGACTATGGAAGACAGAAACTACTGAACTCCCTGGCAGTTCCTCTAAGAAGAACAAGCACAGACTTCGACTCACCCACTCTGAGCTCTAGTGCTGGGGCAGCAGCTTGAAAGGCATCAGAAGCACAGGAGAGGAACTGAAGTGTCTGGCATCAGGGCAAGAGCTGGGGGGTAGATTTCTCCCAGACAAAAATGATGTCAGAAGTCATTATCCATTTGTTCCTATTCTGAGCCTTTCCTCCACAAAGCTGATAGGCAGGCTCCACATTAGACTCCATCCACCTGGCTGATAATGTTTGCCCTACCCTGGTGATACCCTGAGACCCCAGGACCCACCCAATTTTTGATCCCAGCCAAGCTGTTTCCAGTGGCTTTTCCATACAAATGACTTCTTGGCTCATGTTTCATACTTTTCTAAATTTTTAAAAATAAGCAACATCAGGCCTCTCACTAAGTGACTCCAGGCCCAGGGCTAGTAGCAGCCAGCCTTCATTTATAGCCTGGCTTTGCCTGGGTACCTCCAAGCTCAGTGCAAGTAGCAGCCATCTACTGATCATTTTGTAGCATAAGCTATGTCACTCCAGAAAGAAAACAGGTTGTGATTGACTTTGTGTGTTCCAATAGTAATCAAGTTTCAACTCAAGAGGAAGGTGTGCACAGAACTTACATAGGTACTCCTCAAATACCCAGTTTGAGTGGTAAAGGAGGCTGTGCTATTGGACCCTACAGGATGTGTACTATATTATGCCACTTTACATAGCCTTGGACATATAATAGTTCTGCATAATACATAGAAACAAACACAGGGAGGCTGCCAAAATTAAGAGACAAGTAAACATTGTAGGAGACCATTCTGCATGGCGTGGGCCCAGCTCCCACTGGGAGATGCACAGGACCCACACCCACTGATAGGTTCTCCCATGGGGAATCAGGCCTGCAATGTGCCTAAGCCACTTCGAGTCTTGCTCTTGCTAAAAAACTCCTTCAGCCAAAATTGAGGACATTTACTGAAAAGTAACTTCCTAAAATTCATGCTATACCTTCCAAGGATGAGTGTAACAGGTTCAACCACTTTTGCTTCTTCATTTGCAGATATCCCTCTTCTGTGATGTGATTAGTGGTATTGGCTCCTTTGTTTTCTGTGAAAGGTAACCACCTAAAGTGAACCTGTACAGAATAAATGAGGACCATCACGTAATGTGCCGAGAAACCCAATAAAGGCAGGTCATGGCAAGGGCCAAGGCTTTTGGTCCCCTTAAGAGAAAAGCCATGCTGTCCCTTTTCCTCCACCAGACTCGGTAGTCCATGTCAATGTCTCATTTCATCCATAATGACGCGACCTCTGAGGGCCGGTGTCTGCATCAAAACATAATCCAACTGAAAGAACAGAACAAAACTCCAGGAGAAGGACTAAGCAAAATGGAGATAAGTAATCTACTAGATGCAGAGTTCAAAACTCTGGTTATAGCCCTGGCTGATGTCGTTCAGTGGGTTGAATGCCAACCTGCAAACCAAGCTGTCACTGGTTCAGTTCTCAGTCAGGGCACATGCCTGGGTTTCAGGGCAGGTCCCTAGTAGGTGTGGGAGAGGCAACCACACATCAGTGTTTCTCTTTCTCTTTCTCCTTCTTTTCCCTTATGTCTAAAAATAAATACATAATACAGTGACTATATATATATATACACACACACACACACACACACACACATATATATAATCACTGGTTGTAAGCACGCTCAAAGAACTTAGTGAGAACCTCAACAGCATAAAAAATATCCAGTCAAAAATGATGGATACGCTAATGAAAATAAAGAACAATTTACAGAGAATCAATAGACAGGGTCAACTGAGAATCAATTCAGTGATTTGGAATAAAGAAAGCAAAAAACACCCAATCAGAACAGCAAAAATAAAAAAAAAAAACAAAAAATTCTTCATAGTGTAAGGGGACTTTGGGACAACATACCAACATCTGCATCATGGGGATGCCAGAAGGAAAGAGAGAAAGAAATGGAAAAACTATTAAAAAAATAATGACAGAAAACTTCTCTACTTTGGTGAAGAAGATAGACTCAAGTCCAAGAAGCACAGCGAGTCCCAAAGAAGATGAACTGAAAGAGGTCTACACCAAAACACAACATAATTAAAATGCCAAAGGTTAGAGTCAAAGAAAGACTCTTAAAAGCAGCAAGAATGACACTTAGTTACTACATGGGAGCTTCCATAAGACTGTCAACTGACTTCTCTAAAGAAACTTTAAAGGCCAGAAGGAATTGGCAAGAAATACTCCAAGTGATGAAAAGAAGGGACCTACAACCAAGATTACTCTATCCCGCAAAGCTAGCTTTTAGAATCAAAGGACTGATAAAAGAGCTTCCCAGACAAGAAGAATCTAAAGGAGTTTGTCACCAACAAACCGGCATTATATCAAATGTTATTGGGTATTCTTTTTAAGGAGAAGATAAAATGAACAATAAAATGGCAATAAATACATGTCTATCAACAACTGAACCTAAAACAAAACAAAATAAACAAACAAGCAGAACACAAACAGACTCATCAAAACAAAAGAACATTTTGATGGTTGCTAGATTGGAGGGAGATTTGTGGGATGCACAAAAAATATGAAGGGATTAAGAAGTACAAATTAGTTGTTATAGAATGTCATGGGAATGTGAAGTATGGCATGGGGAATATAGTAGCTGAAGAACATAACATACAGGACTTAAGGACATGGACAAAAATGCAGAGAATGCCTGAAAGATTGGGAGGCCTAGGGGGGAAATGGTAAAGGGGGAAAATTGGAGACAGTCTAATAGCATTAATAATAAAATATAACTTAAATAAAAAAATTACCCAGTCCTTAAATGTGAACAGTGCCCAATGATTTTCTTCCAAAAAGTTAAATCTGAAAAGAATAGTGAGAGTAACTTTACAGTGGGAAAAATAGACAAACCCTACATCAGTCAGGTGATCACTGTCAATGTCAACTGTCATAAATCATATTGATAGCACATAACCCTGATATAATATGAAATTTCATTTTACTTCTGAGATCTTCCTCAACAAATACATTACCCTATTTTACGCATGAGTAAAGCATCAAAAATTCCAATAAAAGGCCATCTTACAGCATGACTGTCCAAGAGTATCAAAATTATCAAGGTTATCCAGAATAAGAAAGTCTGAAGAACTGTCTCAACCAAGAGAAATCTAAGGAGACATGATGACTGAATATCATATGGTATCTTAGATGAGATCTTGGAAGAGTAAAAGATTAGCCTAATAATTATGTATCTATATTATAATATTAATTATACATAATATACCATAGTCATGTAAGATAATATGGCATTAGGTGGGTGTGTGTGTTAAGTTGGGGGAGGGAGAAAATATAAGAACTCTCTTCACTATCTACTCAATTTTTTGTAAATGTAAAATAATTCTAAAATGTTAAGTATATTATAAACTTATTATCAGCAAATATTTTAACTAAATAAAATTGAGCTAAAATATATTCAAATTAATAGCATGAATATAAAAACAAGTCAAGAAAATTTCTAGCCTTAAATCTGCAAAGAATGCTAAAAATTAACTGAAACTATTCATCTGAAGACAATATGCATCAAAACAAATCTTCTAAAGTAGAAGAATGTAAATAATCAAATAGAAATAAATATAATTTTACGTACTCACTTAAAAGATGAAGCTACAACCTCAACCAAGTCCTCTGAAAAGATTAATGAAAAGTATAAAGTAAGAATGATGAGGAAAAGACAGAATTTACAAATCATTAATACCAAGAAAAAAATGGAATACCACTGCAAACACTAGAGACTATAAACATAACATTTTTCAAAAATATTTTCCAATGAAAGTTGAAATTAGAAATATATGAATATATTTCCTTAAAAAAATCAGTTACTAAACATAATAAAAGAGGAAGGAAAAATGATCAAGTATGGCTAAAGAAACTGAATTTGAAATAAAATAATAAACTACTTATCAAAAAAAAATCATCTACCAGAATAGTTAAGGGAGAATGAATAAAAAGTTTGCACAAACTTTTTCAAAAAACCCTTACCAACTTTATATATATACTGAAAAATTCCTAAGAATGCCCACCTTCCTGAAGATTTCATGTCCCTTATAGCAAAACATGTGAAGTTGCTGAGATATCACTCAACTGAAATATATGACAAAATATATCTAAGAAATGAGAAAACATCTGAATAACCAAATCCAATCACATATGTCCTTAAAAGAACATATCCTTCTCAGGCTGGTGGCAAAAGAGGGAGGCAGAAATGGAAATCTGAGAGATGAGAAGTGTGAGAACAAAAACACTATTGCTGTTGTGAAGATGATGAGGCCATTAAGAGAAAGGTTAGGAGCAGGAATTCATAAAGTTCTGAAGGATACCCCTGGCTGACAGGGAAGAATCAGGACCTGAACACTACAACACTCAATAGCCAAAATGAGTTAAAAAGTTGATTCCTTCCCAGAGCCATCAGAAAGAAACACAGTCCTGCCAACACCATATGATCTTAAGCAGAGATTTCTGTTATATTGTGTTCAGATCCTCTACCCCAGGTAACTGCAATAGTAAACAATACCCCAGTATTGTTATAAAGCACAAAAATTGTGGTAATTTATTATGAAGAAGCAGCTAAATAATACCTTGTCCAACTTTTTATTCAGTTCAGAATAATCTTTTTTTTTTTTAATTTTTATTTTAGTTTATTCAGTACAGTTTCTATCCTTTATTCCCTTTCCAGCCCACCCACCCATTCCTCCCCTCCTCCCTCCCCTTTCCAACACCCC
>CM052541.1:78773430-78807587 GCA_028533065.1 Trachops cirrhosus
TTCCATACTGTTTTCCATAGTGGTCGTACCAGTCTGCAATCCCACCAACAATGCACTAGGGTCCCTTTTTCTCCACAACCTCTCCAACACTTGTTGTCTGGTGTTTTATTTATGATGGCCATTCTGACTGGTGTGAAGTCAGAATAATCTTGATTCAATAAACTGGTAAAGCCTTTACAAAAAATGAAAAAAATAACTTATTTTTATGACTAAGGAGCAAAAACCTAAAACAAAATACTTTCAAATAAATTTCAGATATACTGAAAATAATCATATATCATGACTGAACTGGGTTTATTCTAAAAATATAAGATGGTGTTCCATTCAACAATCAAGAAAAGGAATTCAGTATAGAATCATAATGCAGAACAAAGATCAAGTAATGATTCTGATATATGCATGTCATCATACTTTCTATGCAATATTCAACAGTCCCCGACCTTTTTGCCACCAGGGTCCAGTTTCATGGGAGACAAATTTTCTCCCATGAAAAATTGTCAGGGGGTGGTGTTCAGGATGATTCAAGCACATTACATTCAAGCTCTCCTCCCTCTGTGTGGCCTGATTCCTAACAGGCCCACACTGGTACCAGTCCATAACCCAGAGGCTGGGGACCCTTGTAATATCTTACTGAAAGCCCCACCTAATATAATAAGCCAATAAAATAAATAATGGTATAAGGATTGGAAATAAAGGATTCACAGGTGACATGTGTGTATGTGTAAAATTGAAAATAAAGCTATGCTTAGGCTATAAAATTAATAAACAAATTTAGCAAGCTTGCTGAATCTAAAATTATATAATGCAAAAATTAATTATTTTTACCAAAACCAACAAAAAGGTAATGGCAAATTAAAATTAAAATAAGAGTATTTACAATAAGATTCAAGATTGTTAGATACCAGGGAATAGGGCTAAAAGAAGTGTAAATATCCTCAATAGAGATTTAAGAAGATTATGGATATAATTTTAAAATACATACATAAAGCATTGTACTTTGCTAATATACGATTAAATATTGTAACAGTGCCAAGTTGATAATTAACCTACATATTACAACCATCCCAATAAAAAATTAAGCTGATGTGTGTGCGTAAATTAATGAGGTAAACCAAATACTCAAAACAATTTTTGTAATTAAGTAAGATTAGCTGACTTGCACTTCATAAATAAAAATATTACAAAGCTTTTTTAATTAACAGTAGATTGTGTTAGTAAAAAAGTTAAAGGACACTTGTCTTAAAAAATACACATATATGGCCACATGATTTATACATTTGTTATTGCATTAGAAGGGGCATGACATGCTTTCCAATAAATAGTGCTGACTTTTTAATTTTTTTTCACTTTTTATATAATTATTTTAAGTTTTTAAGTTGTTGTTCAAGTACAGTTGTCTCCATTTTGCCCCCACAAATCCCCCCACCCTACCCATTCACACCTTCCACACTTGATCCTACCTGCTTTGCCTTTATCCATGTGTCCTTTACGCATGTTCCTTGATCACTCTTTCCCTATTCTTTTAAGTGTTTTTTACAGAAAAAAGTCTTGATCTCTATTTTATGTAACCCTCCAAAATAAATATTAAATGGATATATTAATGTAAAAATTTCAAAAATAAATTTTCTACAGGATAACATAAATCTTATCTTTATTGAACTTATCTTCAATGCTTAAAGATAAAACTTCATAAACAGATAAAAAATGTACACATCAGGTGGCGGGTTGAAGCCCAGTGCCCTGTGTACACATCTGGAGAGCAGCAGCACCAGTCGGATGACAGAAGACCCTCCTGTGCCCTCTGAAGATTCAGGGCCTAGCTCGACTCCCACATCCTTAATTACCTGCCCAGCTCCCTGTCCTAGGTGGGGAGGTGGGCTTGTGGGATTGAGTGGCCAGAGTTTAGGGTGCTGAGCGTTCAGGTCGGAGAAGCCAATGGCTTGATAGTGGTGATAACAAGGGTCTCAACATGCTGACAGTGGAGATGAAAGGCTGTATGGAGCTGGTAGATGTGGCACCACAGGATATTATACAGATGAAGAGATTAAGGCAGGTCATTTTCCAGTCAGTTACAATGACAAGTTCTACAAGGATGTGCTGGAGGTTGGTGAGCTAGTAAAACTTACCTATTACAATGATATTTCAGTGGGTATGGTATGCTGTAGGGTGGATCTTTCATAGAATCAGAACAGACTTTACACCCTGGCTGGTGTAGTTTAGTGGATTAAGCGCGGGCCTGTGAACCAAGAGATCACGGTTCGATTCCCAGTCAGGGCACATGCCTGGGTTGCGGGCCAGTTCCCAGCGGGGAATACACAGGAAGCAACCATACATTGATATTTCTCTCCCTCTCTCCTTCCCTTCCCCTCTGAAGATAAATTAATAAAATCTTAAAAAAAAAAAAAGAAGAGACTTTACATCTTGACACCAGGATGTCTGGCACCATACAGAAGGCTAGGAATAGGAATAGGAATTACAATGTTAAATCATACTTAAACACCTTTGAAAAGATGACACTTTTGACATCTATCTACATGTCCAGATCAGCAATGAGTTGGCAATTGACTGCTACAGGAAATATGGCTTTGAAATTATTGAGACCAAGAAGAACTACTACGAGAGGATAGAGCCCTCAGATGTGCATGTGCTGCAAAAAACCCTCAAAATCCCTTCTGGCTAGAATGCAGATGTGAAGAAGACAGACAGCTTGAACAAATTACAAATTAACTTTCTCGAATTTGCTTGTCACCAAATATACAAGAGGCACACGATTTCCCCCCATTTCTTTGAAAGTATTTCCTACTTCTTATTCTTGTTTTTCCTCCTTTTATTTCCTTCCTCTTTTCCTAAAAGTTTTAATGTTTTAAAGGACTTTCAAAATTAATCATGTTTGGATTGCTTTAGTTCTCTTGTTTTGGGGAGGTGGATTGATTGTAGGAGGAAGAAGGTATAGATCTGTTTAGTTTCAGGGTTAAGATACATGGTTCAGAAAATTGGGGTGTCAATTTCAATTTATTTTTGCATTTTTTATGTTCTGCTTTCACACTGAAATGCAGAACCTACAAACTGTTGTGTATTTCAAAATACAAAAAGCAGCAGCAGCAATATTTTGTTCTCTAATCATAGACAAGTTTCCTGTGTTTGTGGTACTTTGGATTTGTCAAGGCAGTTTGTGGGATGCTAATCCCTAGACATTGTCTTCAACTCCATCTTTGGTCCTTCTAGTACTATTTCAGGAGTTGGATCATTTGATATCCTTGTGAGAAATACTAAGCTTAGTTTTTTAAGCAATTGTTTATTGCTTCTTCCCTGGTGGCAAGAGAGTGTGGGATAGTTGGCGTAGGTAGTATTGGACATTGGTCTCAGTATTTGAGTTGAACTGATTTTCACTAGTGAGTTGTATGGTTGTTAGCAGATTTATTTTTTCTTGCTGTTGATTGGTTTTACGGCATTAACTTTCAGAGTGTGAGCTGGTGAAATTAATTATTTTCAATATCCTAGTTATAGATACTGACGTTTAAGTGACCTAAAAAGGTTTGTTGTAACATACTTTTATTTTCTCCTGTCCTTTTTCTTCAGTAAATCCACAATTGTTAGTCTAACCTTAAAAATGAAATCAATGTCCTTACAGGGCAATATCCTTAAAGAATTCTAACTCAGGTGTTGTCTCTTGGACATATTAAAATATTATTATGCTCCAGTGGATGTGGCTCAGTGGATTAACTGCTGACCTGTAAACCAAAGGGTCACCGGTTCAATTCTCAGTCTGGGAACATGACTGTTCCCAAGTAGGGGGTGCTCAAGAGGCAACCACAAATTCATGCTTCTCTCCCTTTTTTACTCCCTTCCTTTCCCTTTCTAAAAATAAAATAAATAAAATTTTAAAATATATATATTTCTAAAATGTATAAAATTGTGTTTTACAGAGGAAGTAGTTATTACATAAAGTTTCTAACTGCTTCATATTCTTACCAAAATTGGTTATTGTTCATTTTCCTTTTAAAATTATAATATGTGAGATCCAAGACGTTGGATGAGTAAGTGGAAGCTATGCTAACCTCCTCCCAGGACCAATTTAGGATTAACTCTAAACTGTAGATAAAGCATAATGAACAACCAACTGAACACTAGTTGGGGAGAAGCCTAATAACAACAGACAGAAAAAACCATTCAGAAATCAGACATTTTTGTACACCAACAATGAAATATCAGAAACCGAATAATTAAAAATCCCATTTGTTATAGCAACAAGGAAAATAAAGTACCTAGAAATAAACCTAACCAAGGAGGTAAAAGACCTGTACTCAGAAAACTACATAACACTGAAGAAAGAAATTAAGGAAGATACAAAGAAATGGAAGCGGGTACCATGCTCATGGATTACAAGAATCATCATCATCAAAATGTCTTTTGATTACTGCTTCAATTTGGTCTCCTGTTATTGGTCTATTCAGGATTTCTGCTTCTTTTTCGAGTTTCAGAAGATTATATTTTTCTAGAAATTTGTCCATTTCACCTAGGTTTTCAAATTTCTTGGCATACAGTTCTTTGTAGTAATTTGTTACAATCCTTTGTATTTCTGTGGTATCAGTTGTAATCTCTCCTTTTTCATTTCTGTTTGTGTTTATTTGGGTCTTCTCTCTTTTTTTTCTTGATGATTCTGCTTAAAGGCTTGTTTATTTTGTTTATCTTTTCAGACAACCAGCTCCTGGATTCATTGATCCTTAGAAATGTGCTTTTATTCTCTATGTCATTTAATTCTGCTCTGATTTTGGCTATTTCCTTCCTTCTAGTTGCTCTGGGCTGTCTTTGTTGTTTTTCTTCCAGTTCTTACAAGTGTAGGGTTGGGTCGTCTATTTGAAATGTTTCTATGTTTTTTAGGAAGACCTGTATCACCATGAACCTCCCTCTCAGGACTATCTTTGCTCTTCCCCATAGGTTTTGGGTTGTGAATGCATTTCATTTGTTTCCAGAATTTTTTTGATTTCTTCCTTAATCTCATTCTTGACCCATTCATTGTTTAATAGCATGCTATTCAATCTTCATGAGTTTGAGTGTTTTTGAATTTTTTCCTTGAGGTTACATTCTAGTTTCAGTCCATCATGGTCAGAGAAAATGCTTGATATGATTTTAATTTTCTTGAATTTATTGAGGCTTCCTTTGTGTTCTATCATGTGGTCTACCCTTAAGAATGTTCCATGTACATTTCAAAAGAATGTGTATTTTGCTTCTGTGTGTGAAAGACTCTCTCTATATAAGTTAAGTCCATTTCATCTGGGGCATTGTTCAATGTCACAATATCTTTGCTCGTATTTTGTTTGGAAGACCTATCCATTTTTGATAGTGAGGTGTTGAAATCCCCTACTACAATTGTATTGCTGTCAATATCTTTCCTGAAGTTCTCATATATTTTCTTTATGTATTTGAGTGCTCCTTTGTTGGGTGCATATATATTTACAATGTTTATGTCTTCTTGATGGATTCTTCCCTTGAGTATTATGAAGTGACCTCTGGGTCTCTTTTTATGGCCCTTTTTTTGAAGTCTATTTTGTCTGATATGAGTATTGCTACCCTGGCTTTTTTTTTCCTGTCCATTTGCTTGGAATATTTGTTTCTATCCCTTCACTTTCAGTTTGTGTAGGTCTTTCATTCTGAGGTGGGTCTCTTGTAAGCAGCATATTTGTTGGTCATGTTTTGTTATCCATTCAGCTACCTTATGTCTTTTGATTGGAGCATTTAATGCACATACATTTAAGGTTATTATTGATTGGTACTTATTCATTGCCACTTTTGTACCCTTGTTCCTCTCTTTCTCTCACTCTTTCTTCCTTTTCTTATGGTAGTCCCTTAAAAAAAAAAGGTAGTCCCTTTAGCATGTCTTGCAGAGCTGGTTTGGTGGAGGTGTATTCTTTGAGGCTTCTTTTGTCTGGGAAGCTCCTTATTTGGCCTTCCATTTTAATTGAGAGCCTTTCTCAATAGAGTAGTCTTGCCTTCAAGCCTTTGTTTTTCATTTCTTGGAATAATTCCCTTCTTGCCATTCCCTTCTGGCTTGAAGTGTTTCCATTGAGAAGTCAGCTTATACTCTTATTGGGGCTCCCTTGTATGTTACTTCCTGTTTCTCTCTTGCTACCTTTAAGATTCTCTTTTTGTCTTGGAATTTTGCCATGTTAATGATGATGCATTTTGAAGCTGGCCTCTTTGGGTTCTTCTTGATTGGGACTCTGTGTTTCCTGGATTTGTGTGACTTTTTGTCTTATCAAATTAGGGGAGTTTTCCATCATTACTTTTTCAGATAGGTTTTGTATCTCTTGCTCGTCTTCTTGTCCTTCTGGTATCCCTATTATATGGATATTATGACGCTTCACTTTGTCTTGCATTTCCCTTAACACCTCTTCATTCTTTCTGAGTCTTTTTTCCTTTTCTTGCTCTTTCTGGGTGTTTTTTTCTACCTTGTCATCCAGCTTGCTGACTCAATCCTCTGCTTCCTCTAGCCTGCTTTTGATTCCTTCTACTCTGTTCTTCAGTTCAGAAATTGTATTCTTCATTTCCTCTTGGCCTTTGTTGATAGTTTCTATTTTCTTTTTCACGTTGATATAGTTTGCAGTGAGTTCATTATAGTTTCTCTGTATTTTTTGGCAATTCACTGTGAGCTCATTGAGCTTCCTGATGACCAGTGCTTTGAACTCAATATCTGATAGTTGACTTGCCTCTATTTCATTTACCATTCTGTCTGAGGCTTCCTCCTTTTCTTTCATTTGGGGATTGTTTCTTTGTCTTCCCATTGTTTGTGAGATTCTTCTTGTTAGCGTCTGCTTCTTAAATTGATCTGTTCTGACTCCCTCAGTTTATAGCATGAACTTCTATGGTTGGAGACCTGTGAGATTTAGTGGTGCTGTTTCCTTGATCTCCTGAGTGTGCTGCTCTTGGGCTGTTGTTTATGTTGACTCTCTGGATATATTTATGTTTTGATTGTTTTCTGGTCTTTCTTTTTTTTTAAAGATTTTATTTATTTATTTTTTTAGAGAGGGGAAGGGAGGAAGGAGAGAGAGAAACATCAATGTGTGGTTTCCTCTCATGTGGTCCCCAATGGGGACCTGTCCCGCAACCCAGGCATGTGCCTTGACTGGGAATTGAACCTGTGATGCTTTAGTTCGCAGCCCATGCTCAATCCACTGAGCTATCCCAGTCAGAGCATGTTTTCCAGTCTTTCTTTGGTGGGTCCTTTTCTCCAGCTGCTTAACTGAGGGTCACTCCGCCCACCACATTTTTATGCTGTTGTTCAGGTGTGGACAGAATGTGCTGAAGCTTGTTCTTCTGTCTGTCCAAGGTTTTGAGGATCCTCTCTTGCTACTGTTCAGTTGTTTGTTCTGGGTAATTTCTCGACTATTTAGTTGTAGTTCCAGATTGGTCCTGAGTGGAGGTTAGTGTGACTTCCACTCACTTCTTCACCATTCTCCTGTATTATCTGTTGGTGGTCCTCTGTTGGTGGGTTCTCATTTCCAGCAGGTATACTGGTGTTCACAGTTCCCACCTACTCTTTTATGTGATCAGTTGGCAGGGGAAGGCAAAATGGATTAAGACAGTGGGAGAGTATATTCTATGGGATTTAAAGTACCAACACATAAAGAAAAGAGATCCTTTGGACAAGTATAGTGTTGACTGTGATATTTAACCCATGTAGCCACTTTTTAGAAAGTGTGGAAAAAAAGACAAGACTCTTATTAGAGGGAGGAAGGATTGTGAGTTGAATTCAGAAAACAGTGAGCTTGAGGGAGGTCAGGTTATGAGACATAGTGAGAGGAAAGTATAAAAAATAGGCATAGTATATGAGAGAATAGTGTTAACCACAATAGTAATAAAGTTCTGGAAGACAGAAAACCTGGCTAAAATCTGGGAGGGGTGCTGTGTAGTATTTGCAATTGTATGGAACAACAATTATTTACAATAATACTGGGACAACAATTATATGACAGACTCTACGTTATCTCAATAACAACAATAGGAAATACATGACCTACAGTAGTGTGGTATTGGAAGACAAGTGAAGTGAAAGAAGGAAAATTAAAAATACACTATGAAAGAGTGTATTTTTACACTCTTTCAAGGAAAGTAAAGAGTGTAAAGGAACTCTTTACAAGGAAAATCAGTCAAAAATGTAATTAAACAAACAAAATGAAGAAAACTAAACAGAAATAAGAGAAAAATAATAAACTTGAAGAAGTAAAAATAATGAAAAAATAATAGAAATAAATAATAATTTGCAAGTTCTGTGGAATAGCAAAGTGAAATTTGACTGTTTCTCAGTTGTTGGGATAATCCCTCTTTGGGTCTGACTCAGTCTTTTCAGAGCTCCAGATCTTATTGTTTCACTTATGGAAAAAGAAAAAGAAAGAAAGAAAGAAAGAAAGAAAGAAAGAAAGAAAGGAAGGAAGGAAGGAAGGAAGGAAGGAAGGAAGGAAGGAAGGAAGGAAGGAAGGAAGGAAGGAAGAAAGAAAGAAAAGCCTCCTGCTGGCTTTAAACAGGCCAAGTAAGTTCTGTTGGTCTTCCAGGCTGCAGCAGGCTGAGGGGGTTGGGTTTCCCTTTTCTCCCTTCCTGTGGTTTTGTGGGGATGGGGGCAGGTCCGAGTTGCACTCTTCACAGGTGCCTAGCTTCCATCTCAGTTCCTCAGTTCCTGCCATGATTCTAGTTCCACTTTGTGCCAGGCCTATGCCTTCAGTCCACCAATTGTGCTGTCCTTGTGGTGCACCAGTTAGGGGTGACTCATACACCACCTTCTTGCTTTTTGCTCTCCTAGGTGCTAGGGACTCTCAAAGTCTCTTCAGGTTAGTTTGGCTTCCCCCTGTGAGTTAATTATTTCTGGGGACTGCTGACTCCCTGAGCCATGCTGCTGTCCTCTGCAGGGGGGTGCCTTTGTCTTTCTCTTAGTGAGTCAGTCCAGCCCCACAGGGCAGGAGCTCCAAAGCAGGTTGTAGGTGCTTGCCACTGGGACCACAGTTATGGACAGGCACCCTCCACTTCTGCGGCTTTGGGGAGAATAGGGGTGTGGCTCCAGTTCTGGTGGCAGGGGTGAGCCCATGGCTGAGACTACAGAGACTGCAGGGGTACAGCTAGGGGAGGCAGGGGTGGCTTCTGAGGGAGAATTCCCTAAAAAACCACCGAGAGCCTTTTTTTCCCAAAAAATTCTTACTGTTCAGGCCTGCTGCTCCAAACAAGCTCCTGACCCCTCACACAACCCAACTTTCCAACCAGACCAGAGACTATCTGGGTTAGGGTCTATCATGGCCCAACTCTTCTCACTTCTCCAGGTGTCACACAGCTCTCTGATTTCTCTTGTAATGACCCAGCCGGTGTCCACAATCTCAGCAGTGCACACTGCCCCTGTGTGTTTGTCACTTATCTTTATTCCCCTCAGTGACTTCAAGCATCCAGGTCCATCCTGGTGCTGCTCAAACCTCCCTGTTTGGCAAGGGAGGGAGTTGTTGATGTGGATCTCTTCCATGAATCCTGCCTTCCATGAAGCTTGGTTGGGGCTACAGCCACCCTGGTCCCTGTGCTGGTCCCAGGGACCTAATTTTCCCAAAGCACTCTCCTAACCATCTGATTTTTCAATGTCCTTTACAGTTTTGGCCTCCAATCTTCATATATGGTGGGATACCATTGGCTGTTCACTCTCTTAGAAGATTGGCTAGGTGTTTCCCGTTACACATTTTTTTTAAATTTGGAGAATTAATTAATTTAAAATGGTGGTGTTTTGCACAAGCCAACATATTAATTGGTTCCTAGTCTTCTATACCTTTGATGTGACTCTACTATTCATGATCACAACTATCATTACTAACAAATTATCTCCAATATTGTTATTTTAAATGTTTATTTAAAGAAAACAAAAACATAGTTCTTTAGAATTGGCATTCCGGGATTTTTAGGGCATAATCCCAGCATTGGAATCTCTGAGTCAAAAGGCAGTTCTATTTTTAGTTTTCTGAGGAAATTCAAAAAGAACCTATTCACCCCAATGTGCATAGCAGATTACTTACTATAGCTAGGTGGTGGAAACAGCCTAAATACCCATCAGTAAATGAGTTAATCAAAAAACTGTAGTGCATTTACTCAATGGAATACTACACAGAAGAAAGAAAGAAGGAACTCCTACATT
Organism: Trachops cirrhosus; assembly: GCA_028533065.1. Classification (NCBI taxonomy): domain Eukaryota; kingdom Metazoa; phylum Chordata; class Mammalia; order Chiroptera; family Phyllostomidae; genus Trachops; species Trachops cirrhosus. Next base: position 78,783,587 of record CM052541.1, read on the forward strand.
TTGTGATAGGATGGATGGAGCTGGAAAGTGTTATGTTAAGTGAAATAAGCCAGGCAGTGAGGGACAAATACCATATGATCTCACCTATAAGTGGAATATAATGTACAAAACAAACAAGCAAGCAAAATAGAGCCAGAAACTTTGAACTAAAGAACAAACTGACAGTGATCAGAGGGGAGGGGAGGTTAATGGGGGAAAGAAGGGCAAAGGTGAAGTCAAAGAACATTTATATGAAGGACTTATGGTCAATGATAATTGAGGGGGTTGAATGTGGGAATGGGGGTGGGCAGGGCAGTGGAGAGCAATGGAGGAAAAATGGGGACAACTGTAATTGAACAACAACATAAAAATTTTAAAAAAGAGAAAAAACAAAAACAAACAAACAAACAAAAATTCCCCTAGATAAATCCTTTCTAGAGTCAATTTGGGATTAACTGTCTCTTTTTCTACCAGACCATGACCCTTCATCTCTTTTTCATGATATTATGGGCTATTTCCAGAATGGATGCTTGATGAGGTAGCATGAACATTTAGAAATACATTCCTATCTATCCAATTGACTGGCATCATTCTGCTCCTCAGTAATTTTCTTGGCTGATTTCTTTCTGAATGAGAAACTTTCCCCTGGGGTTGTTAATATCTTATCATTTCAACCCACCATTTACTGATCTATGTGTTTTTATCATGGAATATATGCTTAGCAACAGCAGCAAATCCTAAAATCTTGAGACCAAGCATAGAACAATCTGTAATATCTGGTCAGTGCCATGGATCACACTGTTTCTCCCAGAACAATAAAATTTATCTACATTTTAAAACTTTAATTAATAAAGATCTTTTTTCCACTGTCTCACATAGACAAAGTTGCAGTTTCAAATAACTACAATAGACTTCCAAGACTTGGATAATTAGCATTGTAGATTTGAGGAGATACATGAAATTAAAATATAGATATATAAATAGGCAACTTTATATTTTGAGGATTAAACATGTTTGCCAGGTGTTCTATTTTCTCACAATTTAGGGATCAGTAAACAGAGAATTTTAGAGGTTGCAGAAACATTGGAATTTTAATATCATAAAAATAGCAAGAATGGAAAATCAGTGTAGTTTGTATTGGGAACACTCAAGCTCCCCTGCTCTGTGATAGGTCCTCTCCTGGGTCTCAGAGTTAATTTATACCCTGTAAAGATATCAACATTTTGTTATTTCCATAATAATGATAAATAAGCTATATCAATTGCACAATAGTTAATTATAAGGATTCTGAGAGGTAGGCATTATTGTCCATTTTCACTTATGAGGAGAGAGTGGTATATATAAAATAGTCAATGGTGTGGCCTAAGGTTAAACAGCTCCTCCTTAGTTCAGCTGATTTGGCCCTCTTACAGTGATTTTTCTCTCAGAGAAAATTGTTTCTCAAATTTTATATTTGACTGTAAACCAAATCTCCAGGTGGTATATTACCTGTGTTCCTAAACACACAAGAACCTTTAGTCCCATATCCTTCTTTTGCCCCAACATGGCAGCCCATCTCCCCCGTGTATTGACTTGATGGTACCTGGATTATTGGGAAGAGGCACATGTGCTTCTTGAGTGAGGGTTGTGTGCTTCTAGGTAAAGCATGGAAGACACTACAACAGTAAGTTGTTCAGCAATGAATATGAAGTAGAAAATTGGCCAATTTCCAAAAATGTTCAGGGCTTGTAGGGTAACAAAATTGCACTTTTCCTGAGACTAAGACAAGATAATATTTTGTGGGTACATGCATGATATATTGGATAATTATAACAATGTCCACACAATAGACATCTTCATTTTTATATTGCTGTCTAATAACCTAGATTAATTCAGACAATGATTAAGATCATCTGTATGAATGCTTACTGTTTGTTATTTTTTTCTTTACTTTTGTTTTCTAAATTAAAATATACTTTTCAGTGATTAAATATTATCTACTGCTTGGAAAATGTGTTTCATTACTTTTTAAATATTTTCTGCAGGAATTTGAAAATTGAATTATTGTAAGTAGCTGTGGGTTACAGCTAAAATCTTTTACTAAATTAAAAATAATCCTCCCAAACACTTAACTTTTATTTTAACAATTCAAACCAAACTTTCATGTAATTAAATGTCTTTATCATATTCTAGTAACCTTCTGATATAAAAGAAGGCTCAAAGAGACAATTCTATTATGAATTGAAGTAACTTCAGTCTAGTGTTCTCTACAGAATTTAGATGTCATTATACCCATGTCCATCCAAGATATTCTTTTTTTAAATGAACTTTAGTCTTTTAAAAAAAGATTGTATTTATTAATTTTTTAGAGCAGGGAAGGAAAAGAGAAAGAGAGGGAGAAACATCAGTGTCTGGTTGACTCTCACACGCCCTCCACTGAGGGCCTAGTCTGCAACCCAGGCATATGTCCTGACTGGGAATCATTGGCAACCCTTTGATTTGCAGGCCAACACTCTATCCACTAAACCACACCAGTCTGGGCATCCAAGATACTCTGAAGCAGCACTGTTCAATAGAAAAAAAGTGCATCAGGGTTTTTAGGATATAATCCTAGCAGTGGAATTGCCCATTCAAAAGACAATTCGGTTTTTAGTTTTCTGAGGAAATTCCATACTGTTTTCCATAGTGGTTGCACCAGTCTGCAATCCCACCAACAGTGCACTAGGGTTCCCTTTTCTCCACAACCTCTCCAACACTTGTTGTTTCTCACTTTGTTTATGATGGCCTCTGATCAGTGTAAAGTGGTATCTCATTGTGATTTTAATTTGCATCTCTCTAATAACTAGTGATACTGAGCATCTTTTCATATGTCTCTGGACCTTCTGGATGTCCTCCTTGGAGAAGTGTCTGTTCAAGTCCTTTGCCCGTTTTTTTTTTTAATTGGGTTGCTTGTCTTCTTAGATTGGAGTCATGTGAGTTCTTTGTATATTTTAGAGATTAAACCCTTATCTGAGGTATCACTGCTGAATATGTTTTCCCATACAGTTGGTTCTCTTTTCATTTTAATGCTGTTTTCTTTAGCCATGCAGAAGCCTTTTATTTTGATGAGATCCCATTTGTTTATTTCCTTTATGTCCCTTGCACTAGGAGACATATCAGTGAAAATATTGCTGCATGAAATATCTGAAATTTTCCTGCCTATGTTCTCCTCTAAGATTTTAATTGTGTCGCAGTTTATATTTAAATATTTTATCCACCTTGAATTTATTTATGTGTATGGTGCAATTTGGTGCTCAAATTTCATTTTTTTTACATGTAGCTGTCCAGTTCTCCCAACACCATTTGTTGAAGAGGCTATTTTTACTCCATTTTTTGTTGCTGCCCCCTTTGTCAAATATTAATTGACTGTAGAAACTTGGGTTTATTTCTGGGCTCTCTATTCTGTTCCATTGATGCATGTGTCTGTTTCTATGCCAGTACCAGGCTGTTTGATTACAGTGGCCTTGTAATGCAATTTGACATCAACAAAACAAACAAGCAAGCAAGCAAAGTATAGCCAAAGACATTGAAATTGAAAGCAGGCTGACAGTGACCAGAGAGGATAGGGGAGGGGATAATGGGGGAAAAGGGTGAAGGATTTACAGGAACAGTTTTAAAGGACATATGGACAATAACAAGGTGGTGGTGGAAACAGGGGAGGGAGATGGGGAGGGATAGGGTGGTGGGAAGGGGTAGGGGGAAAAGACAGAAAACTGTATGTGGACAACAGTAAAAAATAAAAAATAGAAACAAAGTGCAAGCCACATATTCAAATTATTTAGTAGCCACATAAAAAAAGGTAACTGAAGCAGATGAAAGCAATGAAATACATATTTTATTCAACCTAAGTTATTAAATATATAGTTGAAACATATATTCAGTATGAAGTTACTAATGAGGTTTTCTATATATTCTTTATATATAGAATATATATATATATTTTTTAGAATGTGATGTGTAACAACATTTATGGCACCTCTCAGTCTGGACTAGGCATACTTCAGGTAATCCAAGTCCTCTTCTGGGGAGTGGTACCACATTGGACAGCACAGTTCTATAGCATGTATGTTGCTCTTCTTCTGGAGGATGCACAAAATTATCTATCTTGCTCAGATACAAGTGAAGGAGACTTCTTTTTCTGAATAATTGTTCCCAGGCCATTACAAATCCCAGTGCTGTTTATGAATCATGCAACTCACCATGCCAGTCTGACAGCACCTGTGCTGGGCTTTCTTATATCTCACAACAAGGGACTGTATGCTGTGCCAAAATCAACATGTCCAGAGTCTACCAAAATGTACACTCCCACTTTCTGTGTCAGTCTCCTAACTAATCAGTAACAAGTCAGTACAGACTCACTCAAATATAGGGGCCATCCCTTAAGTAAAACCACCGTATCAGATTCTCAGCAAGTGTGAGGTTATAAAAATAAACACACTTCCATAGCAGCAACATATTCATTAAATAATTGCACTAATTATAAAAACATCCCCACTTAATTTCACATTATCAGTGTTCCCCTGTCACATCTGTAACTCTGTCCAAATGCATATTATTCAATGTGTAAAAAAAACACAATATAATAAAATATTGATATGCAGCAAATTACATTAAATATAAATAGCAAATTCACAGAAATTTTCAACATGAAAATTTGCTTTGGCATATAACATTTGTAAAATTAAATTAAATATAGATGGTCCAAATAATAAATTTTAACTCTCAAAGAATTAAATATAGTTCTGGATATTTGAAAAAAAATGACATAAAGATATGCAAAAGAGACTTCATCAGATAACAGGGGAAAGTAGGGGAAGGGTCATCAAGGAACATGTATAAAGGACCCATGCACAAAGCCAAAGGGAGGTAGGGTTGAGAGTGGGGTCAGGAACAGTGGTGGGGGGAAAATGGAGACAACTGTACCTGAGCAACAATAAAAAAATAAAGATAAACTACCCTCAAAGGGGAAACTATATGAACAGGCAATTTTGAAAGAATAAATATAAATAATAATTATATAAACAACTATCCAATGACATTAAACAAAAATTTTCAAATTAAAAAAAATCCTTCAAGTGTTTCTCAAACTTGATTTTTCTGGTTGTTTGCTAAACTAAAATGGAAACTGAAGGTAGCAGTGGCATGATGTCACTCATTATAATGTGTGCATAGAAGAGATTACAACTAATTTAATGGAATATAAAAAAGGTATTTTAATGTATTTTTAATTTTGTAATTTCAGTCTTTTATAGCGAAGATAATCTTACAAAATTTTGTTTATAAGTGGTAGAAGTCATAATCACAAAATAAGTTGATTCTCTTTAATTTACAATTATCATAGTTTAAGAAATACTATGTTATTTTTAAACACACATGAAAGTTGATACTGGAATGTATGCACTTTGAAAATGGTTTAAAGTATATGAACATTTGCTCTGCTCTCTTCAGAATATCACTGGGGAAAGTATGATAGAATATTAATGGTTGCCTACATCATTACCCTTACAGTGAGCAAGGTAAGTATTTGAACATAATGACATGCATTATTTAAAAAAAAAAACATGAGGTTATGTGGAGAATTCATAATGTTTCATTTAATCACAAATAAATAAAGACATGGACTGTACAGTACCTTTCCACAAACAGTACCATTACTATTAGGTGCTTTATATCCAACCTAGAGTGACCATCAGTTTGGAAATGACCCTCTACATTCTATAGAGAGCTATGAAAGAACCTCGCTACTAGAGGAAATTTGGTAGTGTTGCCTTGAGGATGACCTTACTCTAGCTCTTAATTTCACTTTTTCTTTCCAACTGGAGAACTGCATTTGTTGAAGGTGTCAGCATTATTTTACCGCCCCTTCTCATTCATGTGGTTTCACAGTTCTCAAGAGCAAAAGTAGAGAAAGAAAACATGGTGTTAATCTCCAGGGCTAACTAAAAAAAAAAGTTATTTGTTATTTTTATAACAAATGTTATAATGTTATTTTTTCAATCAGAAACTTCTTCAATACCTCGTCAACAATTATTTTTGCTGGTTTATTCTTTTCCAGATTAGAAAATGATCCATTTTCCTCTTTCTTTTCATCTGGCCAGTACAAGGTATTAGATCCATTTATCTCCCTTATAGTTACATTTCATTCTATTTTCTTTGTTATGAAATTACTATGTGAAACAAAGCCTACTGCATATTTAGATGGAAATACAAAGTTGTTTCTGCCATACTTTTTGAAAATTATAATGTGATTTATTGCTCCTTAGTTTTATTTACTGGATTTCAGTGAATATTAATTTGTTGCGTGGACCCCACTTTAGAGTATCAATTTTGGATAAAATCAATTGCATCCCACTGGTGAAACAGTCTTTTCCTCTTGCCTCTTTGCCTTTAAATATTCTTTTTCAATTCTGTTTATATTAACTGTATATCAGATATGGATTAACTTCTTTATGTGCTTCACACTTGAGAATGTTGTATGATAAAAGGAATATATTATTTGAACTTTCAGGAAGAAAACCGAATCCTATTAGAAGCCTTATAGAAAATAAAATATTCTGAAACTGCATTGTACATGCACACTTGTGTATCCTTCCAGAAAATGGGAGTTAATTATTTCTGGTCAGTGCTTGAGGTCAATGGGCCAGGTAGGAGTTGAGAGATATGGTGGGAAAATATGAATGGTTTATGGGCCATTTAAGCTAGAAAAATCCAAAGGCAGAATGCTTTAATGCTATGCACATTATTATTTTTCAGAGAAATAAGGCATTGCATGGGAATTTAGTGAATAAGTGAAATGTTTATTTGGTGAATTAGTTGTTCTTTCTCTCTCTCTCTGTACACACACACACATATACACACACACACACACATATACACACACATAGAGAGAGAGGGGGGAGATAGATATAAGTATAGATATAGATGGATATAGGTATAGATATACATATATAGAGATATATAGGATATAGAGATATCTACCTATATACATAGATAAATAGATATAAAATATATTGTCTAGGAGCACTTGTAAAGTTTTTCTGGCTCTCATTTATGATCTGTTTCATTTTGTGATCTGAAAATTATGTCCCAAATGTCCAGACAGGCAAGCAGCTAGTTCATGAACAGATCCAAGCTAACTCATGACCTACATACATACTCTGGAGAGCCATACAAAGTCTCTAATTCTTCAGAAGCACCATAATTATGTTCCTATGTTGTCAGTGTCAGGTGTACTTTCTCTTTCTAGTCAATATCTCCCTCTCCCTACTCCTGCATATTTCATTTGGGTTACGTGCTGTGTGGTCAAGTTTATAGAGGAATCACCCTCCTTTCTTATGCTATTAGAGTTCTCCATGGTGTATTTGAGTATCACACTTCTCCAGAGAAGAAGTATTAGTTATTTTACACTGGCCAGTATATGTGGATCTAATAGATTATCTAATAGACACTTTTTTTTTGCCCATAAGCATTGCATCTCATAGCCCAATTTTAAAGGTTTATAGATGAAAACAGTCCCATTTCAAGAGTAAAAGGGAGTAGACATGGAAATGGAAGTAGATTTAGTGAGATATCATTTATTTATTCATTCAGGATTTAATGAGACTTATCTAAGCATGTATAATTGTCCAAGGTACTAGAACATTAACATAAATAAAACACTATCCTTTTTTTCACAATTTTTCTTTCAAATAGAGAAGACAGACATGTAAATAGATGAATTACATTCCAATGTGCCTTAGTGCTATAATAGTCTAAACAACAGACTGTAGAAAATAAATTATTTCAAATACACGAAAATTGAAGCTGAGTATTTCGGGAAGCAATCTATAAGGAAAGACTCTGGCAACAATGGAAACACCACTTTTCACCTGCAATGTCCATGTGGTTTCTACAAAGGAAATATGAGAATGAATAAACTTATTTTTTTACTTTTAATATATATATTTAATTTTTCAGTTACAGTTGGTATACAGTATTATATTAGTTTCAAGTGTACAATCCAGTGATTAGACATTATATAATTTATTAAGTGATCACCTGATAAATCTTGTACACTGACACTACACATAATCGTTACAATATTATTGACTATATCCCCTACGCTATACTTTATATCCCCATGATTATTCTGTAACTACCAATTTGTACTTCTTAATCTCTTCACTTTTTTCACATAGTCTCCCAGCACTCTTCCCCTCTGCAAAGCATCAAATTTTTCTCTGTATTTATGAGTCCATTTCTATTCTGCTTGTTCATTTGTCTTTCTCTGACTTATTTCACTCTGAACAATGCCTTCTAGGTCCATCCATGTTGTTACAGATTGCAAGATTTCATTCATTTTTATACCTGAATCATATTCCATTTTATATATGCACCATTTCTTCTTTATATGTTTATCTGTTGATGAACCTTAGGTTACTTCCAAATCTTAGCTATTATAAATAATGTGTCCATAAACGTATGGATATATGTGTCATTTCTATTCAGTGTTTTGAGTTTCTTCAGATTAACATCCAGATGTGGAATCACTGTGTCCTTCTTTGCCTCTTGTTCCTGTAGTCTTTGTTTTAAAGTCTATTTAGTCTGGTAGGAATATTTCTACCCCAGATTTTTTTCTCTTTTGTTTGTTTTCATTTTCATAAAATGTTTTCCATCCCTTTACTCTCAGGCTATGTGTGTCTTTCTCTCTAATATGAGTATCTTGTAGACAGCATCTATATGGTCTTGTTTTGTTATACATTCAGCTTCATATGTCTTTTGATTAGAGTATTTAATATAGCTACATTAAAACAATCCTTAATAGATAAGTATTTATTGGCATTCTATTATTCTTGTTTTGATTTTTCTTCTTCTTCTTCAAAAAATGGTCCCTTAATATTTCTTATAATACTGGTTTGATGATGATGACCTTGGTTAGATTTTTCTTGCCTGAAAAGCTCTTTATTTATCCTTTGATTTTGAATGATAGTTTCACTGGATGGAGTAATCTTGGTTGTAAGTTTTTGCTTTTTATCAATTTGAACATTTATTGCCACTCCCTTGTGGCCTGCAAGGTTTCCATTGACAAATTTGCTGACAAACTTAGGGAAGCCCTTGTAGAAAGTGATTTTCTTTTTCTACTTTAATTATTCTGTGCCCTCTCTCTTCTTCTGGCACCTCCATGATGTGAAATTTGGAGCCTAAAAGTTGTCCAACAGGCTTATGGTACTATCCCAATTTTTTTTGATTTTTTTTTTGTCATTCTGATTGGGTATTTTCTGCTTTCTTATCTTCTAAATCCCTGATTAAATTGCTTGCTTTACTTACTCCACTGTTAATTCCTTGGAATGCATTCTTCATTTTAGTTAGTGTGTTCTCATTACTAACAGGTTCTCTTTTATGTTTTCTATCTCCATTTTTATGTTTCCTAACTCTATGTTGAAGTCCTCACTAAGTTCATATACTCTTCTGCTAAATTCATTGATCATCCTTTAAACCAGTGTTTTGAACTCTCATCTGATAGACTACTTGTCCCCATTTTGTTTAGTCCTTTTTCTGGAGTTTTGTTCTGCTTTTTCCTTTGGGCAATATTACTTTGTACCTTCATTTTGGCTGCCTCCCTGTGTTTGTTTCTATGTATTAGGTAGAGTTGCTTCATCTTCTGGGCTTGGTAGAGTGTCCTGTAACATCCAGTGACACAGGCTTTCCAATCACCTAAATGGGGCACTTGAGGAGTGCTGACCATGTTGACTGTACATTGTCCAGCTGTAGTTGAGCTTTGATTATTGCTGGCACCTCTATCAAAGGCATTTACTCCCAGGCTGACTGGCTACAAGGGCTGGCAGCCATCATAGAGGATCAGCTCTTCAGGTGTGGGCTCCATGAAGCAGAATTTACTTCATTGAGCTCTGGTGCCTTCTGAGTCTGTCCCTTGAGTGTGTTGCTAGTGGAGGTTGTTGAATGGTGCTTTGACATGGTCTGAAGCAGTCCACTGTGTGTGCTGGCTCTGGGGCCTCCTAGGATGTTCAGGCCAAGGTCAGCCTCCTGCCCAGTGTGACCCAAAATGAGATACAAAGTGATTTTCAGATGGCTGCTACATGTGCTGGTCTTGGAGGTGCCCAGAAAAGGCCAAGATGCAAACTAAGTTAGCTGCCACTAGTGTTGGGCCTTTGGCCCCCTAGAAAACGGTACATGGCATTCCGAGGCCAGATACTGCTTGTTTGTGAGGTTTTAGGAATGTCTGAAGCACAAGCCAATACAGGCTGTTTGTATGGAAAAGCCACTAAAAATGCCTTTGGTGGGCATGAAAGTTGAGTGGGGTAGGGTCTCAGGGAATCACCAGAGTGGTGGGAACATGTTAGCCAGGTTAATGGAGATCAGGTATGGCATAGCCTGCTGGCTCTGTTGGAAGGGGGATTCTCAGCAAAGGAACATGCCCTCTGCCAGCACTTTTGTCTGGGAGAAAGCTGCCCATCTAGTTATGGCAGTGATGCTAAATAATTTAGTTCCTTGCTTATACCTCTGGTGTCTTTGTGGTATCATCCCAGTGTTGTGACACAGAGCAAGTGAGTCTGAGTAAGTCTGTGTATGAGCCCTTTAAGAGGAACTGTCTAGGATTCCAGAGGCCCTCCTTCTCACTCAGCCACAATTTCTAATTGTCAGAACCAGAAGTTATAGGGACTTCTCTTCTTGGCACTGGAACCCTGGGCTTGGGGACTTGGTTTAGTTCTGGGACCCCTTGCTTGCTAGGGGGGACCTCTGCAGCCAATATATCTCTCCCAAATTTTTACTCACCATGAGTAGGTTTGATCCCAGTTCTTTCTGTATCTCTGCTTCTCCTTCTAGTCTCAGTGTGGCTTCTTGGTGTATCCTTAGCTATAGGACTTATGTTCAGCTATATTTTAGGTGATTCTGAATGATGGTGGTTCTGTAGTTTAGTTATAATTTTAATGTTGTTGTGGGAGGATTTGAGTATGGCATTTACCAGCCTTACCATCTTCTTTTTATTATTAATTCACTGTGTTTAAATTATGTCTTTATAGAGTACCTCTTCAAAAAGGAATGGTTAATTAATATTTATAAAACAAGGTGAAGTTATATTAATGGTCATAATTTAACTAAGAAGTTGCAAAACACTTGATTGGACTTAGTGAAGTTCTGAAAACAATCCTTAGTGTGTGTAGCTTTCTTCTGTAAGAACTTAAAAAATATTTTCCTAGGCATTTTGGATCTCTGCAGTTGAAGAATAGTGAAAGAATAAATATGTTATATTATGTGCAGTGACTGACTATAAAAAAAGTGGAAATATTTGTATATCAGAGAAAAGTAAAATTATTAGGATAAAATATTTTCAAATTATTTTAAAGATTTTTTGTTATTTAAAATAAAAATTACTATGAGGAAAAGATGTTTTATTTATTATTTTCCAGCCTTTCTTATTGCTAATAAGATGAGTGATTTACAGACTTTTTGTAATGCTAATTTAAATACAGAGTTGAGTTCAATGAATTGATACCACTTAGCATGCCTGGGTACTAAGCATGTCTGGACTGTTTAAAACTACTATTTTTTTCTCTTCCAAATCAATGAGTAACACATTAGTCACGTGACATAATAAAGAGAGTTGTATAGAATCTTGGGTGTACTATGTAGCATTTGTGTTAGCATGTATGAAGTATCCTTGAAAGTCCATTATATAAATCCATCACTGGTCTCTATAATACCCATATAATATATATTTTTTGAAGGTGGAGTGGAATGACCTATAGACAGAACCTGAAATTCAAGCCTGGGCACTTGATTGAACTTTAGTGGATTGATCTCTAGCTTCTTTTGTTGACCTCAGAGCTAGATATCCAGTTAGATTAAATTGTGAGCATAGTAGCTTAATTAACTCTGTGTTTTTCAAATACTTTGATTACATAAATGCTTTAAGACATACTCAGAAAATTTAAGCACTTTTGGGAGAAGGAATTCATGAGCACATTTAGAAGTGAGAACTTTTGTTTTTCACCATTTTGTAAATAAAGATTAAAAATAAAAGATATAAACAGGAACACTGAATTTTGAAAAAATATATAATTACAAAAATAGCTGTATACACTTGGCACTAGGGAGTACTAGGATGAGTAGCAACAAGGTTAGCTTCCCAGGATGGAAGCCCTCCATAAGCTAGGTTTGAAGGTGACAGACATTTCTTACCAATTGTCAAATGCAGAGATATATTTGAGAGCACTGTGACACTGCAGACAAAGAAAAAGACTGTCACAAAAATGTAAACTCCTCTAGTCATTTACAGGTTCTAGGATAAGATGGCTTAATGGATGTTGTTCTGATTATGTTTAGGATCCCGTGAAATGAGAATTAACTGATCTCGAATAATAGGCCACTTGAGAAATAGACCACTAAGAGAAGAATAGACCATTAAGAGAAAAATAGTCCACTTGTGACACAGGGCATATCTGAGGGTAAGCAAGTTATATCACATCCATATGTCTTTTCCTTGCATGGGCCAACAAAAGTGTTACAATTTGCTGTTTTGATGTAAGCCAGGCTTCTGAAGAAGTAGGGTGGGCAGAGAAGGAACAATTGCCTCTCTCTCAATGCTTCTTCTTAGAGCTGGAGGGACCTAAAGAGTTAAGGGGTGATGATATTACTAGATATAAATAGAACAGGGTGAGAGAGAGTCTTGATCTCCAGAGGGAGGAAAAGTGAGGTCAAGAAACAGGATGAATTGGTTGAGACCAAGGTGTTATACAATAACATCACAGTTACAAGGCTTTGGTGGATCCCAACAGACTGAACTAACTCCAAACTTAGGCTTAGCTCTGTATCACACTATTCTCTGTGACCAGTCATGTTATGGTAAAGGTAGTAAATGGAATCTACTGATGTAAAATTATCTGAATCAGGCTTAAAACCTTTATTTCTGGGGAACTACTGAGAAGTTTTAGACCTAATCTCCCTGCTGCTTCGGGTTTACTCTATAAACTTATACAATGGTTGACTCATTTCTTCCTCCCAAGTTTCTTAGATGTGATCTTAAAATTAAGCTAGAGTAAGTTTTGTGGAAAGTCAGTCTTAATTTTCGAGGGATCATATAAGTTAATACTCAGTGATCTTTATGATTTTTCTCTAATATCCTCAAGAAAATGTGAAAAATTTGAATATATTGGCAAATTTCAAGTTCTTTTAAAATATTTTCTCTTATATTTAAAAACTGTAGTTACAAATAGTGTATATGTTAATGTTTTGAAATACAGACATTTCAAAATAAAGTTGTTATGTGACTTTTAATGTATACAGCAAAATATTATTAACAGACACATAACTATTCATTTAGAAATAAAAAATATTTAAAAGTCATAAATTTTATAGTGATTTATTTGCTCCTTAACCTTTTATTTCTCTGCCTTATTTACTCAGACAATTCAATCTTAATTTAAATTTTTTTAACATTGCAAATCATTTACTTCTCATTGTTTTATGCATTTCTGCCATAAAATATTTTTATGTTTTAAATTTAGATGTTTGTATTTCTTGTGATCAAAAAACTTTAACCATTTTACCTTATGAATTCAGCTTCCATTAACATTATTAGTAGCATACAACTGATTAAAACAACATTTTACTACAAATTTAGATTGGTAACTGTTATACACAAAAACATAACCTTTCTCTTTCTAAACAGAAAAATCAATCAGAAAGTTATAAAAATTGTAAACATATCTGCATCTAACATAAGAACACCCAAATATATAAGTAAAGTATCAGAGGACTTCAAGAAAACTATAGACAGCAACACACTTACAGTCATCCCACTCTCTTTTTCTTTCAGGGGGGAGAGTGATGAAACTGAGTTTATTTATTTTTTAACATTTTTTTATTATTGTTCAAGTAGTTTTCTGCCTTTTCCCCCACCCCTCCCCACCACCCTAGTACTCCCCACCTCCCTCCCCTGTTTCCACCCCCATGTTATTGTCCGTGTGTCCTTTATAATTGTCCCTGCAACCCTTTCACCCTTTTCCCCTATGATCCCCTCCCCTCTCCACTCTGGTCACTGTCAGCCTGTTCTCAATTTCAATGTCTTTGGTTATATTTAGCTTGCTCATTTGTTTTGTTGATTAGGTTCCTGTTAATGGTAACACCCCACTCTCAACAATGGACAGATCTTCCAAACAAAGAATCATAAGAATACCATGGTGCTGAAAGATACTCTATATGAAATGGACTTAATTGATCTATACAGATCTTTTCACCCCAGGGAAGCAAAATATACATTCTTTCCAAATGCACATGGAACATTATGGAAGATAGACCACATGATAGGGCACAAAACAAGCCTCAACAAATTCAAGAAAATTGAAATCATATCAAGCATTTTCTTTGACCACAATGCTTTCAAACTAGAAACCAACTTTAAGGAACAGACTCAAAACACTGAAATTCATGGAGGCTGAATAGCATGTTATTAAAAATAAATGGGTAAAATGAGATTAAGGAAGGAATCAAAAAGTTTGTGGAAAAAAATGAAAATGAACTCACAACAGCACAAAACTTATGGGACACAGTGAAGGCAGTCCTGAGAGGGAAGTTCATAGTGATACTGGCCTACCAAGAAAAAATAGAAACATTTCAAATAAACAACCTAACCCTATGCCTAAGAACTCAAGGAACAATAACAAAGACAGCCCAGAGCAAGTAGAAGGAAGGAAATGGCCAAGATCAGAGCATAATTAAATCACATACAGACTAAAAGAACGACCCAAAAGATGAATAAATCCAGGAGCTGGCTCTTTTAAAAGATAAACAAAATTGACAAGCCTTTAAATAGACTCATCAAAAAACAAAATGAGAGGATCCAACATTCACTTTAAACACATGGCTCTTTTTTTATTGTTGTTCAATGACAGTTGTCCCCATTTTCCCCCATTTCTCTCCCCCACCCTATCTACCCACATGATTTTTTGTGTCTGGAATGTGCTTCCCTCTCCTTTCATTACTCTCTATTTTTTATAACTCAGTTCAGGCACTCAGGAAACTTTCCTGAACATTCCTCCAGATGTGTTAATTGTCTCCTTTATGTTTCTGGTACTCCTTTTGTCTATTTCTACTGTTAATTTGATCACTGATATGATACTATAATTACTGTGTACTTCTCTGTCACCATAATAAGAAGAAGATCTTGATGATATACTTATATTCCCCCCTTTGTATACCTCAACATAGACTAATTAAATACCTGACAGGATACCAAGCTAAGAATTCTAGTTATGTATTAGGGAATGCCCAGACACGTGCACATATTTTAATTATCAGTACCATGTTGGGATGAAGGATTTATAGTTTACTAAAAATGACCATGTGATTCTCTCATACCACATCTTTTATTTTATCCTGAAGAGCAGTTTTTTCTCTTAGTTTCCATTTTAAACCCACTTGCCTAGTTCCTTTTCTTCTCCATTCCTGTTCCGCAAATCACCAGTTTTGAAAAATGCTGAAGAATGACACGGATGAATGGTGCTGGGCAGAAGAGCTACTGCAGTTCAAAATGAATCTTAAATGGTAGGGCTGTGATAGATTTGCTTTTCTTGTATGTCCTTGAGCACCAACAGGGGCATCATGTTGGGTAATAATTGCTCTGCCTTGCTTGAAGGCATAGAACTTGGCTTATAGGACATTGATTCATTCGGGTCTTGTGTCTATTCCAGCTCCAGGACATTTTCCACTGTTGAAATTGACACAGAACAGGAAGAGATAAATGTGTAATTGCTGGGGCCTTAGGGAGCCCTGAGGCTGCAATTGATGAACAGTAGCCATGGTGGTTGCTTCTCTAACATAGAAAAGGCAGACTGAAGCTTGACTAGGAATGAAGCCACTCCCACCATGAACACATCAGCAACTGTCTTTATATCACTTAAGAGGGAAAGATAAACACCCCAGAAATAAGAGATGAGAACTAGAAATTAAATCAGCAAAGGAGAATATGCATTCTGCAGTCCTAAAACTCAGTATTTCCTTAACATACAGTTTAGCGCATTTACTTTTTTAGAATTTATTGGGGCAACATTGTCTAATAAAATTATACAGGTTTCAGGTGCACAAGTCCACAGTACATCATCTGTATGTTGTATCCTGTGCTCAACATTCCAAGTCAAGTCTCCTCCCATCACCATTTATTCACAATTTACACACTTTTACCTCTCTCCACCTCCCTTTGACTCTGGTAATTACCATACTCTTGTCTGGATCTATGAGTTGTTTTTTTCTGTATTTTTTTTAAAACTCTGTGTAGTCCTAATATCTGGCTAAAATCTGTTCAAAGTTCAATAAGAACTGGAATCAAGATATTTTCCTGTCCCCACACTAAATAATTCTGCAACTTTTGTGTCCTTGTACTAAGTAATTCTGGGATAAAGAATATTTTTCTTGCTAGCATTCTAACCAATACCAGGATAAGGCAAACAGTGCTTAGGTACTTCCTCCAGGAAGTACTTGTTTCTGGAAAACACAACTGTGCCTCAATTAACTTAGTTCACTCATTAAGGCTAACAGCTTGCTCACCATTATTCACTTTGACAACTCTCTTCGTGCCCACAAATCCAAAACTCTCACATAACTCTGCCCAGTGCCAATTTTGCAAGCCCTCTCTTAAAATCACCCAGCCCAGGCTCTATAAAACTGTGTATCTTTCACTGACTTTTTTCCTTAGAGATAAGAAAAGACACTGAGAAGTATTGTTCTCTTTTTTTTTGTTTTTATTGTTTTTAATTATTTGTTTTCAGTTACAGTTGTCCTAAATTTTTCCCCATTGCTCTCCCCTGCCCCTCAACATGGTCAGTTTAATGAACTTTGTTCAACATTGGACAGTCAAGGAGAAAATATTAGCAATTATTTCTTCTTTTCTAAATTAAGACTGTTTCCTGTCTTACTTATTTCAATCCCCCAACACAGTGGAAAACATCCTCACTCTTTCAAACCCCACACATGTTGCTGTGCCACACTCTCTTCCTTCTCTTCAGACCTCCACAGATGCTGGTTTTCACCTATTGTTCCAACTTCTCTTTCTTCTCCTGTTAGTCAAATCATTCTACACTCATTTACACAGTGATGAAACTCATATGTATATCCTTCTTTTGGCCTCTCATTGACCTTCAATATCACTTCCTACTGCTCACCCACACATGCTCAGTGCTCCAGTCAAACAATCCAAGGACTTCTTGTTGGCTGACTCGGCTCCATGCCTTTCCTGCTCTTCAACATATAGACTACTTAATCCTACCTTAGACCCATGTATATATTTAGACCTCTTCTCAGTTACCATATACCAGAAACACATAAATCTTAAACTTCTTTAATGACTGGATTTCATATTATACCCCACACTTGTCTTCTAAGCAAAACCAAACAATAACAGGTTATAGAATGCCACACTCAAACACATTAAATGTCACATAGAGTGAGGAATTTCCAGCTGAACTTTGTTCTATTTTAGGAAAAAGTCCACAGTTGAGTGTTATGGGATTTATTCAACAGTTCCAGTTGTCCTGAACAGTTGAAAGCTTCTTGCTGTGCCTGCCTATGACTGTGGTCACTGCTTCTTAATGGGAAACCACAGCTGAGAGAGGAGGAGCCTATGAAATGCCTCTGGTGTGGCAGATGAAGAGCTTCACAGCCTCTGCAGGGAGGGCTGTTCCAGGCCTTTTTTGCTTCTAGGGAGGGACACTACTACCCAGATGACCAAGGTTATGAAGTCGGGAAGGTCAACAGTGGTCACATGGTTCTCTTTATACTAAGCATTCTTCATTTCCTTTTAATGGGTTAAGGACAACCTCATGCAAATCTGTGTCTCTAATTGAAGTTGCAGTGCATATCTGTCTTGGTGCTCAGAATGTGTTTATTGAGTAAGAGTAAATCCCAGGGACTATTTTAAGATAGAACACTCAAGAGTATGACATCAGCCTTCTGTGTTTTTCTTGTACATTGTTATATAGAATTAACTGTTTAATAAAAGTTTCCCCAATGATGGAAAAGCTAAATATATATTACTATAGGATCTATGACTCCATGTGGCTTTCCACTATAACTTACAATGGGACTGTGCCATTTTATAATTTCTGGAGACAGATTTTCCATATCAACATAAAATATAATTATGCATTAATAATTGATTAGAACAAGCTTTACTCTGATATAATAAATGAATTATTAATCAATGCTCTTAAGGATCTTAGTTCTGAAGAGAAGTTGCTTTATTTCTCCTTACATGTTTCAGTTTCAGGTTAGTACAATATTTACAAAAGAAACAGATGCCACAAATTTAATTATGGAAACAAATCAAAGATTCACTTTTCAAGATGCATTATGTTATTTCAAACTATATCAGAATTTACATATTTAATGGCAAAATAATTTGAAGAATGTGCTCAATTAGAAAAAAATAAGCATTCTGGGCCTTTAGTAGAACAAAGATGTTAGGCAAAGATTCCTGGGACCCAGTTGTAACAACAGTGGCAAATTCTCATGTAGAAAATCTGCTCTTATTTTGTATAAGAACAGCTGCTAAACTATTTTTCTAAAGAATGATAAACTGTGTCAATATCTTCAATACTGAATGCTTCATGTGTGATGTCAATTGTAACCTGCAAGGAGAGGATTACGCTCTTCCTTTTCCCTTGCCTACTGTGACTCCGTCTTCTAGAACAGTTTCTGGCACAAAAAAAAGGCTCTCAAAATATTTTTAATTTAATAATAAAACATGACATGACAGTTGTCTTTTTAAAAGTTATCAGTCTGTCTAGCTGGAGAAAGAAGTTCTGCACTGTTTAGTTCAATGATGATTTTAAAACAGATCAAATAGCTGAAAGATACTTCATGTTAATATCCATTATTAATTAACATGAGGTGTGAGTCTGTTAGTGACACTTTGGTGCTCACCAGATATTCAGAATGGAGTAAGACCTAGCTCTATTTTTTTATATCTGAATGTATCAGAAAAAGAATAAACACTTTGAACCCAAGTACTCAGAGAAAGCTGCCAAAATGTTTGTTTTTAAAGGTTTCCAATCCAATTATACAATTATTTTACTGAAATACATCTTTCCCTTCCCAGTGCCTGAAAAATAAAAGGCAGACTCCTTAGCAGGAAATACCTTGCTCAACCTTATCTGATCCTCCTTCTTCCCAATATTAGTTTTTCCCATCCTCACCTTTGACTTCAATATCATTTGCCTCTGGTAATTCAAATACACACTTCATGGGAACCTTGCCTCTCACAGTAAATACTCCATTCCCCTAATTCCCTACAACAATTTAGTACCTGTTCAGGTCTTAATTCTTCTTATTAGCCTTTTAGATTCTGCTGAGATATCACTTTTCCAACAACTTTCTCTGACACTATGAGTGATTATAGGATCAGTATTGTGTTAAAGCTATTTAAAAACATCAATATTTTAGAATGAGACTAAAGTTGGTAAGTTTGTTAAGTGAAGATCAAAGGGAAATACTGCAAACAGAGGTAGACTAAAATGATTAGAACATTGACCAGAGAGATATCTGTGGAAATAAAGACAAAAGCAAATTGTAAAGATGTTGCTGGTGAGAATATAACTTCTTTTTTAAATTTTTTAAAAGATTTTATTTATTTACTTTTAGAGAGGGGAAGGGAGGGAGAAGGAGAGAGAGAGAAACATCAATGTGGTGATCAACATCGCCTCTCATGTGGTCCCCACTGGGGACCTGGCCCGCAACCCAGGCATGTGCCCTGACTGGGAATCGAACCTGCAATGCTTTGGTTTGCAGCCCACACTCAATCCACTGAGCTGCACCAGCCAGGAATATAACTTCTTTTGATTAGAGTTATAATATAGAGAGTAAAAACAGTATATCATTAGTCAAAAATACTTCTACTAATAGAAATAGGTAAATTGAAAGTGGGATGCTATGCAAAAAGAAGTTATTAAATTCAAGTGAGGTATACTGTGTTTAAGATGATGACAAAATATTCAGATAAAAATGACTCATGGAGTGTTTAAAATGTGGGTCTTCATACTTAGAAAAAAAACCCCACAGAGATAGAGATGATATTTTTGAGGTTTGAAGTTTGTAATTTTAGCATTTCAACAAAAGTGATTTATTTGTTATATATTTCCCCAGCAGACTGTCAGTTCCACAAGGGGGACATTATCTGTAATCTTCATGGCTGTAGGATAGCTTAAGTCATGACTTTCCTCCTCTTGTTATGGGAGACTAGACAGAGGGCCTCTGGCCAGAAGGAATGTGTATTTTCCCAAGGGAGAATGTATGGCTTCTTCTCTATCAAGGGATCGGTTTCTTGCTCAGTGACTGCTTCTCGCCCTTTTCTTTCTGTATGTACACATTGATGTATTGTAACATAGCTTAAGGCCACATGAAAGCTTGTGCAACTTGTACAGGTGCTACCTTTTTTTCTGGGATCCCTTATAATGAGCCTCAGGCTGGGGAGAAGTGTGGTCTCACTTTGCTAAACTACCACGCTCTGTACTCCCTGTAATGTGAGTATAAAGGTTATATCAGCTCCACCAGGTCCTCCATGTGGTGTTTTTCGCTTATTTGAATGAGCAGGCAAAATCTCCAGGTTCAACCTCCTGTGTTACAATTGGCTGTAACTCAAGCAATAAGAATAATGTCAGGTACATAGTACTTGATTAATTAGCAATGTAAAAAAGTGTTTCATGTAAGAGAACTCTGATATAACATGTACTGTATAGCAAATATTGTTATGTTAGGCACGCTATTTGCATGAAAGAAATTAGTCTCCTAGAGGGAAAATTAAAACGTGCATAAGGCCACAAAGATGTCCAAAGCTGAAGACATATGGGCAAAAGATAGGGTAACTTGCTTTTAAGACTGGAAATGGTGAAGGAAGAAAATTATGGAAGAGTTTTTACTTTGTTTGCTCTTTTATTTATTTTTTAATTAAATCCTCATCTGAGGATATGCTTATTGGTTTTAGAGAGAAGCAGGGGGTAGGAGAGAGAGAGAGAGAGAGAGAGAGAGAGAGAGAGAGAGAGAGAGAGAGAGAGAGAAATGAACATTGATGTGAGAGAGAAATATTGATCAGTTGCCTTCCATATGAGCCCAGACTGGGGACTGAACTCTCAACCGAGGTATGTGCCCTGGCCAGGGATCAAACTCCAAAACCTTTGTGGTATATGTGACAATGCCCTAACCAACTGAGAAACCTAGTCAAGGCCTTTTTTTCCCCCTTTCTTTTATTAAAGGAAATATATATGAAGGGCTTCTTGGGCTCAAAAAGACTTATAATTTTATAGTTTATCAGGCTTTTCCTCCATATTAAGATATAATTGATGTTCTCTTCAGTTTTCTTAGTTTGTAGAATGCATTTAGATAATAAGCTTTTGTCTGTTTGTTTAAATTTAATTGTTCTGTTTTGTTCTCAAAGGGCATTAATGCTTCATTGCTTCTTGGTGTAGAGAGAAGGGTTAAGGAAAGAAGAATGGTATGGATAACCACAGGGCTGGATTTAGTCATGCATCTTTTTCACTTCCTCTTATTTGCATGTCTACTCCGTGTTCTTGCCCTGAGACACGCCAGATGCCACTGCTGGGGTCCCATGCAGATGGTGCCTCTTCTGCTGCAGCCCTTTTGGGCTAAGGCTACCTCCAAATAAGTGATTCTTCTGTCAACAGTTTGAAATTTCTCCCTTATTGAAGGTCACTTTCCCATTCAAAAAACCATCTTTCTGTGAAACCTAATTATATTTTATGAATTATTTGTTCATATTATATACTACACAATTTTGATTAGACAATGTTGATGATTAGGGTCCTAGTTCTCATATGGTGAAAAGTTAGGAATCTAAACTACAAACTTATTTGTTCTTGCCTTTTAGGATTCATAATTCTGGGATGTGTGGTAATATTAGATTAATATAAAATACACAATTCAAATATTATTTTACTGTAGTACTTCATGTTTGTGAAATATAGTAAAATATAGATATATAAGAAGATATTAACATTTTCCTGCAACTCAGTACTATTTTCCTTTTAAAAAATAACATTTAGGTTATCAGTGTCATATTCCAATAAAAATGTGTATGTACATAAACATATACACATAATTTGGAATTGTATTATCATAAACTTTAAGTGTTTCTCCAAATACTTTTACATTAGAATAACGACTCAGAAAATTTACTTATGTTTGAACAAATATTGATCTAATCTCAATTGTGGTAGTATGATTGGTTTAATAGAGATGTCAGTGTTGGGTCAACTAACGTTTCCTCAGTTACTGAGAACACTATATCCATACATGGTTAGTTTCCTCTGAGCTCCAGCTATTCTAAAGTAGTACCAAGTACAGGCTAATGAAGAGAACTAAGATCTGGTGGGATACTTAGCCATGGAACAGGCATACAGTAAGGCTGGATAGAGGAAGATACAGTGTAAAGAATGCAATCAAAGCTTCAGCAGGTGACTGATTTTGAGGCAGGAGCAGCTGAGAAGTTCACAAGCAAAAGAAGATGGAACCAAAGTAGAAGAGAGCCAGAGGTGTAGAAAACTGAAATGACCTTATTTTTTGTCACAGACTGTATCATAAAATTGCAATCTTCCATCTCATATTATTGATATCACATCTAGAAAGGAGGTGGGGACAGGGTGATATCAAAGGGTGATATCTATGCTAATCCAATAGAACTATACATGGTATAACCATAAATCTTTCCCATAAGCCCACAGAGATACACAACTTCGGTTAATGGATCACATTTTTTTAAGTTTCCTATTGTAAATGTTTCTCTGTAGCCAATTTGTGGTTTGTATATGCTAATGTTATAAATTTGGGAACCTATTATTACTCCCATGGGAACAGGTGCACAGCAAGACACTCAGGACCAGAAAGCTTCTATCATGACATGGGAAAACTAGAAAAACTAAATGAGATTTAAGCAACCATTTCATGTACTTAAATCAATTGTAATAAAAAAGTCTACCACTACTTTCTATTCTCTTTATGAAGATACAAGTCAGAGAATAAATAAAAGTTTGATAGCCATACCTAGATTTTTTGCTTCAAACAGCAGAGGCAGTCTTGTGGGATTTTCATTTTAATGATATGAGGTTAATAGGATTGCAGACAATGGCTCCATACACTCTTTCTTGATGTTTCTGAGAAGTCATTAGGATTTTTCCTTATCACTAAATATGTCCTAGAGTATCAACTGTTTCTATATCCAGTTATGGCACTCCATAGAATCCTATAAAATGTCCCACAAAATGAAAATAATTGCTGCCATTTCTAGAGAAGAAACTTTGAATCTTTGGGAAAAAAACTCATGCTTTCACCCCCAAAGAAATATTTTTTCTCCTGTTTTATGGAGGAGAAAATTAGATTAAAAAAACTAGCTGAATTCCATTCCTCAAGAGCTGAAGGACAATAAACTAAAGAGGCAATGGAGGACAAAGAAGTCAGTGAGAGGCCAGCTGGAGAGAAGTTCACTAATGTCAATCTAAAGTGTTAATGATGAACAATTTATAAAAAGGTTTAGAACTCTCTTCCTGTATTTGTATAAAGGTGTGCTCTTCAGATAATAAAATATTTTAATGGTAAATTCCTATATCTTCATAGTTCCAAACATTTATTATATGTAGCTACTGGATTAAATACTAGATTGAAAAAAAAATGTGTATCACTTCCTTGTTCTGTTGAATTTGAAGGATGTACATTTTTATACATCCCCTAAAAATTCCCTGCAGGTGTTTGTTTCTGCAAGTTTCACCAATGATGAGCAAAGTAAATAACTGGTACAGCCAAAATTTGTAAACTATCAAATTTATATTCTACTGGGATTCAGGCAAAATAGATATCATTATATTTTTTTTTAATTTTTCTTTTAGTTTATTCAGTACAGGTTCTATCCTTTATTCCCATTCCAGCCCACCCACCCATTCCTCCCCTCCTCCCTCCCCTTTCCAACACCCCTAGTTTTGTCCATGTGTCCTCTATATTTATTCCTGTA
>CM052541.1:78808087-78830752 GCA_028533065.1 Trachops cirrhosus
TCTCCTTCTCCTTCTCCTTCTCCTTCTTCTTCTTCTTTCTTCCTTCTTCTCTCCTTCTCTCTCTCTCTTATTTATCTGAGGATATATGTATCTGGTAAGTCACCATGGTTAACATGTCAACCCTAAAAACATTTCAGTTAATCATCTATGGGACAACTAAGATGTCCAAAAAAGCCTATTTAACTTATGTACCCTGAGCTTTAGCACAATAGTTCTCTGAGATTTTGCTTTCCCAATATGTTAAATGGAGATAACAATATCATCTTTTCCCTTCGAAAAGAGTTGTTAAGCTAAGAAATTGGGATTATATTGATTAAACCACTTGATGTACTATTCACACTTAGCAGTTAGTATAGAGAAGAAATGGTGATTTATAGAAAATATTATAGATCTATGGCATAGACTCGAGTCAATGTGTATACTAATGCCATTTTCCACAATTAGTAATTCGAGAGTATAAATTTTTGAGTAAATTAAGATACCAGTTGCATATTGACTACACTGAGTTTGAGGTACCAAAGACATGCAAGTGGGCATATATAGCAGAAAAATGGAAATCAGAGCCTGTTGCTTACAAGGCATGTTATGTCAGAGTAAAATTATGGAAGTCATGATTTTAAAAGTGATGGGGCTCCAGAGTGTTGGAAATGTCTGAAATGAATAAGGGAGAAACAAACCATTGGCTTTTCATGTTGGTTGCCCATCTGAATAACCTACACAACTATTTAAATATCAGAAACCCTACTAATAGTTAAGTTTCTAGCCCAACTATTGCCCCTAAACTTGGAAAATTTTCCCATTTAATTAGGTTAGGCATCTTATGATCATTACCTCAAAGAAGAAAAATGTGACACAAAAATCATAAAAAGGAAGCCTATTTTTTCTGACTTTCACGATTCTTGACCATATTGCCTGTGAGAAAAGAGAAAGCCTCTAGAACTCAGATGATAAAAGCACCACCACCTCTCACAACTTGATCAATATTTTCTGGGCCCTGGAAAGACGTGTCCTCCAGAACAGCCTTGACTGGCAATGATTATGCAAGTTGGAAGGGGGTTTAGGAGAGCATTTTAACACAGCCTTGTGTTGTAGTGTTCAATTGCAATTAAGGACTCACAGGCAAACACATGGGTAATAGAGCAGCAGTTTCAAGGATCAATGACTAAGCTTTTGTGGGAGAGTATACATATTAGTAGACATGTAAACCCCTTTCCATGAAATAAAGTGTCCCCTCAAAATCTGTATGTTGAAACCCTAGCTTCCACTGTGGTGTTATTTGAAGTAAGAGCCTTTGAGAGCTAAGGTTGCGTCAAGTCATGAGGTATGAGGATGGGGCCTTCATGATGGATTTAATGGCTTTATAAGAAGAGAAAAAAGTTTGTCCCTACTCTTCCCATGTGCACTCACTGTGGAAAGGTCAAGGGTACACGTGTATGTGAGCCACGAGGAAGACTGAGTAAAAACTCTGAATAAAAAAGAGATACTCCAAACTACATAAGATAAGTCAACCCAGCACACAGGAAAAGCAGATCAACACTAAAATCACTTTTGTTATTGAGATAATATTGCTCTCATTCTAACTTTGTAATGTGAGATTCTCACATGAGATTCAGTTTGTCAGAATCTTTAGAGATGAAGGCCATTATCCTTACCTCCAAACACATAAACTCCACAGAATTTTTTGATGTACAGAGTCACCAAGGAAGAACCTTGATAATTAGGTGCACTTAAAATGTGTGGCAGAAGAGTAGGACATAAAATATATAGAACAGAGCTCTGAAAGTTAAGGAAGGTCTTAGTGCAGCCAAGAGCAGGATTTCTCCAAGGAAGGAGAGTTTAGCCCAAAGGACCAGATTCTGTGCAGCAAAGTGAGACATGGGTATGGAAAGGTGAAAGGAGCAGAATCCACAATTCTTCATAACACTTAACAAGGATAAGGAAAATGCCACCTGGTTTGAGGAATAGCAAGGTCAAGGAAATACTTTTCTTTCCTTTTTTTATGTGTTTTTAAATTTCTGTTTTTATAATGGTAAGAGCCATTGTCATATGTTGGACCTAATGGAAAAGATCTAATTGATAAATAATTTAAAGATTTTGGAAAATGTGGGCATTGCTAACAGATAAATAAATAGCATTTATTTATATAATGTAAACCCTATGCTTACAATTGCTTTGCATGCCTTTATTATATAAATTTACTTATTTTTTATAACAAACCCACAAAGTAAATACTATCATTGTAAATATTTTTTATGTTAAAATATATATACTCACACCCATGCATACATGCACAAAACAAACACAAGTTATATGACTCCTGAAGTGCACATGTAGCATGTGACCAAACTGGGATTGAAGCTCAAACTTTCTGCTTTGTAGTTATATTTGCCCATGGTTCCCAAAATGAGTGTTCAAGTACCAAGAGCATCAGAGTGAACACAAAGAGTCACTAAGAATAGTTTACACTTTTGAGATAAATAGTGCTCACAAAGCACCATGTGAGCAACTTGGGAAAGCCAGTGGACATTTCCACTTAAGCTACACCATGCTCCTATTGACGTACAGTTGTGTTCTCAGTATTTGCTGCCATTAAAATCAAGTGCCACCTAAAATTCACTGTGAAATACAATCTGATAGTGGTGGTTTCCAATCTAATTGCATTATTTGAGAAACTATGCAGTGCCCAACAGGCACACATCTCAATAGTAAGCAGTTCTGGTTTGAACAATAAAATGTTTTTTCAACTTATGGATATTATTTTTTCTGGCAGATAAAAAGTTAATGAGCCATAAATATTTATTAATTTTTCAGACTTGCACACCTAAATAGATTTGTTACGTAAATCTTTAGGCCTGGAAGTGCAAACACTCTACCAGCAGAGTGAACCTAGGAAGTGTAGAGACATTGGCCTTATGCTGAAAATGGGAAAGGGGAGCAAATGTCTGGATGGAGACATTAGCCATAGAATGGTGAAAGGATATACCTTAATTTTATGGAGAATTAAAGGGAATTAGAACATGCACATTAACCTTTTCAAATGAAGAAAAGAGAAGTTAGAAGAGTTTTCTTCATTTGGCCAGGATCTACTCAGTGAGTAGGCAGTGAGGTTGTCGGCTGAAAATAGGTGAGGGGAGATAGGATTAAATTAAAGAGCTGATAATATGGAAGCAGTTTTTGAAGCATAAGGGCATAAAAAAATCTCTACCGCACTATACAGTTAAGTATATGAGTTCAATTCTTGGTTGTTTATTTAACCCAATATCATCAATTTTAATATGTAAATAAAAACATTTAATTAGAACTTTTGAAATTAATAACAACTTATTTTGAAAAAATACTAAGATTTTAAAGCCTATCATGTTATATCTGATATGCAATGGTTCTAGTTCTTTATGAAATGTATGTTTTATATACTAACTCATGCACATGTGTTTTCTGTTCAAATCAGTACACACCAAGGCACTGGCTTCTGTGAGACGGATGCATGTTCACTTTCTCTAGAGGTACCCATATCTGTTGATCTAAGATGTGTTGGATAAACACATATTTTAAAAATTGTTTTAATTTGGCACTTCTGTCAAAATACCTGTTTACATTCTCCTCACACACCCTATATCCAAGGTTGTCAGTAACCTAACAACATGGAGCATGCTTCTTCCAGTTTGTCTATGTTGAGGTTTGAGAAATGTCAGTGAGAATTAGAATCCGGAAACTCAAAAATAATCACTCAACCCAAAAGATAGCCAGTATTCTGAAGAGATTATATGGGGAGGCTGAAGAAAAAAATACCTTAGACCTAGAAGTATAATTTTAAATAAACATCTCATTTAAATGAATGGCTTTCATGTCCTTTCCAGATCTTCTGAATTTCATCAGTGTTTCTGCATTGGTTCTAGAACAAAGCCTGTATTATTTAAACTAGTATTTAAAACATTGATTGGTGTGTCATTAAACTACAATTTCAAGTATTGGAGTTGGGAAAAAACATAGGACATAATGGTACATTGAAGTCAATCACCTGTATTGAATAAATAAAAGTTGTGTAAGCTTTAGCAAGTTGTTTAACACCTCTGAATCTCACCTTACTTTTAACTTAAAAAATATGGTTAGTTTCTGCATCTAGGAAGATGGAGTAGACATATGTCCCTCTATTCCTCTTTCTAATAACAAAGTGATCCTTGACATATACACAAAATGAAAATAAGAAACAACAATGACAACACAAACAACAGAAAACTGAAAGGTAGAGAGAAAACAGATTTTGCAGGGAACTCACAGCATAATACTGAGTTCCCTGCACCTTCTTTTTGCTTCAGGTATCCTAGATATGGAGTAAAAGAAGCTGGTAACAAATTGTGCTGACAAAAAACCCCAATACACATTTGCTGTCTAGAGTCAAAGAATAAGCACAGTGGAATTCCAGACAGAGAGAAAAATTTTAGAGAGTAATGGCTCCACTCTAGCCAAATACGGGAAAAAACACTGAAAAACATGGCTCCACCTCCACCCATGTCACAGAAGTTGAATGGGAACTTAGGTGGTGCTAAAGAAGGTTGGGAAGAGAACAAGAATTTTCATCCCATCTGGGCGGTAATGTGTCACCTCCACTTTGGTATTAAAGCAGACAATGCAGAAAACCTGAACTTTTATCTATATTGAGAATTCTCAAGGGATGCTAAGATGGCATTTCAGAATAACATGGAGGGATAAGAGTTTTGAAACAGCCAATGGTGAGGAGGCCCCACCCCCAGGGTGTCAATCAGTAAAAGCCAAATGAGAAACAGCAAGGAGGTCCTTCTTCACTTGACAACCAAGTTGATATCAGTAGAAGCGTAATGGGGAGCTGGAAATTCCACCTCTACCAAGAAGTAATTAGATGTGCATCCCCCATGCCCAGGTGTCAATGGAGGCTGACTAGAAAACCTGGACTTATAGCCACACACATTAATACCAAGGCAACACAAACACTTCCCCTACCAGAGTGAAATCACAAAAGGTCAATAAAAACAAAGCAATTGCGGTCCAGAATCTTATAACATAATACTCTTGATGTCAACATTCCACATAAAAATCAATTATCATGCAAGAATTAGAAAAATTTCAACTGGAATAAAAGGAGCAACAAATAGCATATTTCATATTGCCACTATAATCAACATCACAAACTTAGTGGCTTAAAACAACTTAGCATTATTGTCTTACAGTTATGAAGGTCAAAAGTACAAAATGGGTCACTGGGCAAATAGTGACAGAGCTTCATTCATTCTGAAGGCTCTAGGACAGAGTAGTTTTTTTCAATTTCCAGTTTTTATAGGTTGCCTCCATTCCTTGGCCTTCTTCACTTTCATCTTCAAAGCCGAGAATGATTACATCACCCCAGCACTCACTCTTCTATTGTTTCCTTCTTCTATATATAAGAAGCCTGGCAATTATATTGGGTTCATTCAAACAATTCAGGATAACTTTCCCATCTCCATATTAACTGATTAAATACTTAATTCCATCTGTACCCTTAGTGCCCCTTTGTTCGGCAAACCTAGTATATTCACAGTTTCCAGGAATTGGGGCATAGACATTTGGAGCTACATTATATTTTAAAACTGAAGTGAACACTATTAAACATAAGAAATTTTAAGTTTTCAAAATTATATTTTCCTA
This sequence comes from Trachops cirrhosus, assembly GCA_028533065.1. Classification (NCBI taxonomy): domain Eukaryota; kingdom Metazoa; phylum Chordata; class Mammalia; order Chiroptera; family Phyllostomidae; genus Trachops; species Trachops cirrhosus. The sequence continues at coordinate 78,813,746 of CM052541.1, forward strand.
ATTCCCTTGCTAATATTGTAATTATTTGGAAACTGTATGATGCTTTTACCTTCTTCCCTTTTTCCTTTTTTTTTTTTTTTGAATTAAGGAGTTTACCTGTCTTTGCTTCTGAAAGCTCATGTAAAGTTGTCTCCTCCATGATGAAGGATATTTCTTTTTTTAAATTTCATTTCAATTGTTGTTCAAGTAAATTTTCTATCTTTTACTCCCATCCCAGCCCACCCACCCAGCACTCCCCACCTCCCTCCCATTTCCACCCCCCTAGTTTTTGTCCATGTGTCCTTTATACTTGTTCCTGTAAACCTTTCCCATTTTCCCGTGAAATTCCCTCCCCTCTCCCCTCTGAACACTGTCAGCCTGTTCCCTATTTCAGTGTCTTTTGTTATATTTTGCTTGTTTGTTTGTTTTGTTGATTAGGTTCCTGTTAAAGGTGAGATCATATGGTATTTGTCTTTCACCTCCTGGCTTATTTCTCTTAGCATAATGCCTTCCAGTTCCACCCATGCTGTCGCAAAGGATAGGAGCTCCCTATTTCTTTCTGCTACAGAGAATTCCATTGTGTAAATGTACCATAGTTTTTTGATCCATTCATTTACTGATGGGCACCTAGGTTGCTTCCATCACTTAGCCATTGTAAATTGTGCTGATATGAACATTGGGGTGCATAGGTTCTTTTGGATTGGTTCTTAGGATATAATCCTAGCAGCAGAATTTCTGGGTAAAAAGGCAGATCCATTTTTAGTTTTCTGAGGAAGTTCCATACTGTTTTCCATAGTGGTTGTACCAGTCTGCAATCCCACCAACAGTGTACTAGGATCCCTTTTTCTCCACAACCTCTCCAACACTTGTTGTCTGTTGTTTTATTTATGATGGCCATTCTGACAGGTGTGAAAGTGGTATCTCATTGTGGTTTTAATTTGCATCTCTCTGATAGCTAGCGATATTGAGCATCTTTTCATGTGTCTGTGGATCTTCTGTGTGTCCTCCTTGGAGAAGTGTCTGTTCAAGTCCTTTGCCCATGTTTTAATTGGGCTTCTTGTCTTCTTAGAGTGGAGTCATGTAAGTTCTTTATATATCTTGGAGATTAAACCCTTGTCTGAGGTATCATTGGCAAATATGTTTTCCCATACAGTTGGTTCTCTTTTTATTTTAATACTGTTTTTTTTTAGTTGTGCAGAAGCTTTTTATTTTGACGAGATTCTATTTGTTTATTCTTTCCTTTATTTCCCTTGCTCTTGGGGACATATCAGTAAAAATATTTCTGCATGAAACATCTGAGATTTTCCTGCCTATGTTCTCCTCTAGGACTTTAATAGTGTCATGGCTTATATTTAACTCTTTTATCCACCTTGAATTTATTTTTTGTGTATGGTGTAAGTCGGTGCTTGAGTTTCATTTTTTTGCATGTAGCTGTCCAGTTCTCAAAACCATTTGTTGAAGAGGCTATTGTTACCCTATTTTATGTTGCTGCCCCCTTTGTCAAATATTAATTAACCATAGAAACTTGGGTTTATTTCTGGGGTCTCTGTTCCATTCCATTGGTCCATGTGCCGGTTTTTATGCCAGTACCAGGCTATTTTGATTACAGTGGCTTTGTAATACATTTAGGTATCAGGTATTGTGAGCCCTCCTACTTTGCTTTTCTTCCTCAGAATTGCAGCAGCAAAAATTCCAGAGGAACAAGTGTCTCCTTATTTCAAATTTATATGCATATGTGTGTTGACTTTCATAAGATAAGGTAAGACCTCCTTCAAATGAACAATTCTGGAAATCCCATTGTAGTTTTACTATATGCTTTTAAAGATATATGCCTAAATACCAAACTCTGTCAATATATCAGCTTTCCATCAAAAGCAAAAATATTAACTTTTATTAATACTTTCTTATACAGGTAAAACCCCACATTTAAAACATGTTGAAGGTAATTGGACAAAAAACCCCAAAATATCTATACTTCACTTACATTGCTAAAACATGGATATCAGTGGATTGTGATAAGATTTTATAACCTTAAACAAACATACAATAGGGACACTTCTTCCAGGACGACATCCAGATGACCAACAGACAGGAAAAAAAAATGTTCAATATCACTATTCATCAGAGAAATTAAAATTAAAATCACAATGAGATATCACCTCATGCCTACCAGAATGGCTATCATCAATAAGCCAACACACAAGTGTTGGAGAGGATGTGGTAAAAGGGGTACCTTAGTGCACTGTTGGTGGGAATGCAAACAGGTGCAACCACAGTGGAAAACAATGTGAGGTTTCCTCAAAAAATTAAAATGGAACTGCTTTCTCTGCAAATGAGTCAAACTAGAAAGCAATAACAAAGAGAAAAGAAAAATCTTCAAGCATCTGTAAACTAAACACTTTTAAAAATAATACATGTGTTAAAGTAGTCTCAAGGGAAACCTAGGCACACATGGAATATATTGAAGATGAAAATAAAACATATCAAAATTTGTAAGACTGGGTTAAAGTAGTGCAGAAAAGGCTATTTAGAACACTGAATGCTTACATTAAAAAAGAGAATAGGTGTCAAATAAACAACTTAAGCTCCTATATTTAAGAAGCTAGACAAGAGGAAAAAAGATGACATCAGAGTAGGTGGAAGTTACACTCACATCCTCCCAAGTCTGAGTTGAAATTAAAGATAAATTATACAGCACTCAATTTTTTAAAGTTTTTTTAAGATTTTATTTATTTATTTTTAGAGGGGGGAGGAGAAGGAGAAAGAGGAAGAGAAATATCAATAATATGTGGTTCCCTCTTGCACACCCCCTATGGGTGACCTGGTCTGCAACCCAGGCATGTGCCCTGATTGGGAATTGAACCAGTGACTCTTTGGTTCATAGGCCGGCATTCAATCCACTGAGCCACACTAGGCAAGGCTAGAACAACCAATTTGAGTAACCTACTAAATGCTAGCCAAATATGTCTTATAAACAAAGTTGTATAGAAGAAGCTACATAGAGACTGGGAGGAAGGGAGAGACACGAAAAGGGCTGACCTTGCATCCAAGTGCTGCAGCTAAGAGTCCTGAGGGATATTCTCAGTTGCAAAAGTTTTCCATGAGGAATGCAGGGTCTCAACTCCACACTGGTCTCCCCAGCCTGAAGCAAGAGAGTTAGGATAAAGTGTCCACATAAGATTTGGCTGTAAAAAAATGATAGGGGATTCTGTCTTCCAGGGAGAGATGGGAATCTGTTATAAACCCAGATACCCTCTTAATGAGTCAGCACACAAAATCTCACTCACAACCACTCACCTGGGGCTCTCAAAAAGGCTGGGAGCAGATTAGAGTCTTTTGTGAATAGACAGGGTTGTGTGGCCCTGGAAGAAGAGCTGAAGGGACAGCCACCGGGGTCCTTGTGCTGAGTCCCTCTCCTCTACTACCCACCGATGCCATATTTTATGGGTCCAACACTCCCCTCCAAACTGCATAGCCCTGGGGGGAATGCACAAGTTCACCCTCCTTGTCTTTTGTTACCTCAACCTGCAGAGCTCATGCCCTGGGGAGAAGTCTTCTACCTGAGCTTGTGGTATACAATTAATTGAAGGGATCTTGAGAACAAACTCAGTAAGACTCAGAGAAAGAGTTGTGTGGCTCTGGGGCAGAAACCATTTCCTCTCCCAACTGCATCGTATCAAGAATTCAGCATGGTACCTTGCTTCCCACCCCCTCCTGTGGGCCAGAGTAGCTGTGCTATACTTCCTAAAACTCAGCAAAGCTGCACCCCATCATCCCAGGGGCCAAAGCAACTATACAGCATGCACTTGATCACCTGGAGCACCCTGCCCACCAGGAGCCAGAGCAGCTGTGGCAGATGCTTTCAGAGCCTGAAAAGCTGAACCCTAAGTGAGGTCACAGGAGATTTAGTAGTTCCACCAGTGGAGAACCTCTAGTTTCACCCTTCTGAATACTTGTGGCCTTGCTCTGTTGGGCTCGTGTTCCTCAGTATTGTCAGCAGGCTATAGCCAGCTTCGTTCCCTGGTGCAGAAGAATATTCAGGAAGTCCAGGCAGATTCTGCAAAAAACTGAATTGTGTGGCTCTTATGTGGGACCATTTTTCCCTTACACACCAGACCAGTGCCACCATTTCTGTGCAGAGCACTCCCTTCACACAGTCAAATCCCAATTTATTTAGGCCCAATTAATGCTGCTGGCCTCACACTGATGATTTACTGAGACCCTGTCCCACACCAATGTCTGCAGTCACATGGTTGGTGGTGACTGACTTTGGTGTACCCTGAGACTGTTTCTGAATGTCCTCAAACACAACACGGGGGCCAACCTTGAATCTATATTGAATATATATTTAATCTATATTAATCTAGTCAGCAGCACTAACCTCTTCTTGGTGACTTATTGAAAGCCTCCCTCACACAACTTGCATACCACCAGAGGCTCTATCAGAGAATGACCTAACAGGGAGTGAGCAGGCGAGGGTGATTTTGGAGTACCTTGAGCCTTTGGTTGACCTTCCCCTGGCCTTGGTGCTGGTGCAAACCAGAATTGGTGCACAACTACTCCTTCTCTCATGCACACTCAGGCTCAGTGGAAGCAATCATAAATTGTGAATCACTTTTTAGTTCCAAACAGGTAGCTCAGGGCCCATCATTGGCAGTTCCTGACATGGACCGACAGTGGTTGCTCTCCCAAGTGACACCACAACAAACACAATCACTGGTTCAACCACACTAGAGCACAATCTAATTAGTTCCACCAGCAGTGCACACAAAGGTATATCTCAGCGGACATCAGTTTACTGGGGTGTATTCAGTGTTGTGGAGCAGCACCTGCATGGTGAACTTGGTGTTGATCCTCATAGCTAGCTTGAGGAGTAACTCTCAAACTAGCCATGAGAGTAGCTATCCCTGGAGAATAGTTGGCCCTGGATGGGCCAATGTAATCAATACTCAACTAAAACAGAAGGGCTCACATAACCCATACAAGGGAAATTCCTAAAACACCGGAGCTCCGGTGATCAAGTAGACTATGCCTCTGACTCTCACAAGACACCTACTATATTAGGCCAACATAGGAAGGCATAAGAGACCTATCTCATACACAGAAACAGATACAGATAAACAGGCAAAATGGGGAGACCAAAAAAAATAAAAACATGTTTCAAATGAAAAAACATGAGAAATTCCCAGAAAAAGAAGTAAATAAAATGGAGGTCAGCGATCTACCAGATATAGACTTCAAAACAATGGTTATAAGGCTGCTCAAATAGCTTAGTGAGAACTTCAATAAAAGATAGCAAGCATAAAGAACTACATAGAAACAATAAAACAGATCTAGTCAGAAATAAAGAATGCAATATCTGCATGAAGAATACAATAGAAAGAATCAAAAGCAGGTTAGATGAAACAGAGAATTGGATCAGTGATTAAAAGACAAAGTAGCAGAAAACACCTAATCAGTGGAGATTAAGAAAAAAAATAATTAAAAATGAGTATAGTCTAAGGGACCAGTGGGACAACATGAGGCATAACAACTTCCACATGATAGGGATAACAAATAAAGGACAGAGAGCAAGGGATCGAGTACAATGTTAAAAAAATGGCTGAAAACTTCCTTAACCTACTGGGGGCAGGGGGAAACAAGTCCAGGAAGCACAGAGAATCAAATAAGATGAACCCAGACAGGCTTATACCAAGACACACATAATTAAAATGGCAAAAGTTAAAGACAAAGACAGAATCTTAAAAACATCAAGGGAAAGATAGTTACCCACAAGGGATCACACCTAAGATTGTAAGCTAATTTTTCAACAGAAATATTTCAGGCCAGAAAGAATTGGCATAACATATTCAAAGTGATGAAAAGCAAGGACCTACAACCAAGATGACTTTACCCAGCAAACCTACCATTTAGAATTGACAATGAAATAAACAGCTTCCAAGGCAAGAAATAGCTAAAGGAATTTATTATCACCAAGCCAATGGTACAAGTAATGTTAAAGGGCCTTCTTGGAGAAGAAAAACAAAACAAAACAAAACAAATCGTGGAGCATAGGTATAAAGAATAAAATGCCAGTAAATACATACCTATCAATAATCACTTTAAGCCTGGCTGGTGTGGCTAAGTGGATTGAGCGCTGGTCTGTGAAACATAGGGTCACTGCTTTGATTCCCAGGCAAGGCACATGCCTGGGTTAAAGGGCAGGTCCTCAGTAGAGGTGTGTGAAGGGCAACCACACATTGATATTTCTCTCCCTCCCTTCCCCTCTGTCTAAAAATAAATGAATAAAATCTTAAAAAAATAAGAAACTAGAAAAAGAACAACAAAGCCTTAAGTAAATAGAAGGAAGGAAATAATACAGAATAGAGGGGAAATAAGTGACATAGAAACTGAAAATAAAAAACCTACAAAAGATCAATAAACTCAAGAACTAGTTTTTTGAAAATGTAAACAAGATTGAGAAACATTTAACTAGAATAATCAAGAAAAAACAGAGGTCCCAAATAAATAAAATCAGAAATGAAAGAGTGGAAGTAAAAATGGACACCACAGAAATAAAAAGGACTGAAAGAAAATATTCTGAACATAACATCCTACTGGACAATATCAAAAAAAATAGATAAATTCCTAGAAATATACAATCATCTAAAACTGAATACAAAGAATCAGAAAAACTGAACAGACCAAATACAACTAATGAAAAGAATGAAGTAATCAAAAAACTTTTGGCAAACAAAAGTCCTGGACTGATGGCTTCACAGAAGAATTAACAAAAATATTTAAAAGAAAAAGCACCTATTCTTCTCAAACTATTCCCCAAAAAATTTTAAGAGGAGATAAGCATTATCCTAATTTCTAAACCAAATAAAGACATTACAGAGAATAAGCACACACACATATGTTTATATATATATATTTGCCAATATCCCATATATTCCTAATGAACACAGATAAATCCTCAAGGAAATATTAGCAAACTGGATGCAGAAATACATTAGAAAGACAATCATACACCATTATTAAGTGGACTTTACTCTGAGGATCTAAGGTTGGTACAATATCTGCAAATCAATAAATATGATACAGTACATAAGTGAATAAAAACATATAATCATATAAATAAATGCAGAAGGAAGCATTTGATAAAATCCAGTACCCATTTATGATAAAAACTTTCAGCAAAGTGGAAATAGACATAACATACCTCAACATAATAAAGGCCATATATGAAAAACCCACAGCTAACATTATACTTGATAGGGAAAAAAAGTGTTTCTTTAAAGATGAAGAATAAGACATGGATGTTCAGTTCCAGGACTCTTATTCAACATATCACTGGAAGTCCTAACCACAGCAATCTTATAAGAATAAGAAATAAAGGGCATACAAATTGGAAAGGAAGAAGGAAAAATGTCATTATTTGCAGATGTCATGATACTATTCATAGAAAACCCTAAAGACTACACCAAAAAACTGCTGGAACTGATAAAAGAATTCAGTAAAGCAGAAGGAGACAAAATTAATACTCAGAAATTGGTTGCATTTTTATACACCGATAATAAACTACCAGAAGGGAAAACTAAGAAAACAATTACATTTAAAATTTCATTCAAAAAAGAAAGCCGCTTAGGAATAAATTTAACTAAGGAGGTAAAACACTTATACAGGAAAATTATAAGATACTTAACAAAGAAATAGAAGATGAAACAAAAAATGGAAATATATGAGCTAAGTCCAGAAAGCATACAGCCATGTACTATGAGAAGATAAAGACATTTATTGAAGAAGATATAAGATGCAGGAAACATTGTACACAGGACAATGACATATCAATTCCCTTCAAAGTAGGCACCTTGGAACCGCACACAGTTCTCCCAGTCACCATCAGCTGCCCTGTCCTATTTTCCTGAATCTCATTCATGGTGTGAAATCCCTTCCCTTTCAAAGGTGATTTTAGTTTTGGAAAAAGTCAGAAGTTTCAAGGTGCCAAATCTTAGCTGTAGGGGGGCTGAGTCACCTGAGTGATCTGATGTTTCACAAAAAAATTCTGCCTGAGATGTGATGCATGAGTGGGTGCACTGTTGTGATAAAGCTACCAATTCACCAGATGCCTATAGCTGTGGCCTTCTGATAATCATCCAAGTAGTTTCTGTGGAGGAATGTTCAAGCTTAATCCAAAATTTGATGGATATCCATTGCTCTATTTACTTAGTCACTTTAAATGCAATGACGGCATAGTACACATGCTCACCCAAAGGTGTCTACCACCTCCACTGACTAGTACAGTGAAATTGTCATTGTTCACTCATGTGCATTTCAGCTTGCATGCTTGGCTGCCAGATCACCATTCTCATTATATTAACAATGGCTGTACTTTTTCTGGACAGACCTCATATATTGTGTTCATGGATAGAAGAAATTGACATCATTAAAATGTCTATACTACCCAAAGCAATCTATACTTTCAATGCATTTTCAATTAAAATGTCAATGGTATATTTTGTTGAATTAGAACAAATAATCCAAAGATTGGGAGGGGCAGAGATGGGCAGCCAGGGTGAAGAGGACTTGTGGCAAGGCAGCAGCTGGAGCACTGGGATGGGAAGGGGCTGGTGTAGTGGATGAGGCATTGTCTGGTGGAATGTGTGGTCCCACATTTTCATGCAAGTAAACTAGGAGGAGCAAGTGGGGAGCAATAAAGACCAAACAACCCAGGGTTCTGGTGTGGGGAAATAAAGCCTCTGACTTAAAAAAATCTGTGGGGGTTGCAGCACTGGGAGAAACTTTTAGCCTCACAGGAGATTTCATTGGAGAGACCCACAGAGTCCTAGAACATACACAAACCCACACACCTAGGAATTAGCACCAGAAGGGCCCAATTTGCTTGTGGGTAGAGGAAGAAGTGACTGAAAGCATTCAGAGAGATGAACAAGCAAATTGTGCCCTGTCTGACCACTCCTCCACATATAGCACAACAAAGGAGACAAGTGGGTTGCCCTACCTTGATGAATATCTAAAGCTCCACACATTACTATGTAACATGCACACTGAGACAAAAAAACATGGCCCAAATGAAAGAACTAATCAAAACTCCAGAAAAAAATACAACTAAACAACGAAGAGATAGTCACTCTTTCAGATGCAGAGTTCAAAACAGTGGTAATCTGGATGCTCACAGAATTGGTTGAGTATGGTTGCAAAATAGAAGGAAAAGTGAAGGCTATGAAAAGTGAAATGAAGGAAAATATACAGGGAACCAACAGCGATGGTAAGGCAACCAAGACTCAAATCAATGGCTTGGACAAAAAGGAAGAAATAAACATTCAACCAGAACAAAATGAAGAAACAAGAATTCAGAAAAATGAGGAGATTTAAGAACCTCCAGTACTACTTTAAACATTCCAACTTCTGAATCATAGAGGTGCCAGAAGGAGAAGAGGAACAGTGAGAAATTGAAAACTTCTTTGAAAACATAATGTAGGAGAAATTCCCCAATATGGCAAAGGTAATAAACTTCCAGGAAGTCCAGGAAGCTCCGAGAGTCCCAAAAATTTTGAACCCAAGGAAGCACACACCAAGGCACATTATAATTACATTACATTACATTATTATTAAAGATAAAGAAAGAATCTTAAAAGCTGCAAGGGAAAAGGAGACAGTAACCTACAAAGGAGTTCCCATAAGACTATCAGCTGATTTCTCAAAAGAAACCTTACATGCAAGAAGGGGCTGGAAAGAAATATTCAGAGTCATGTAAGGCAAGGACCTACATCCAAGATTACTCTATCCAGCAAAGCTATCATTTAGAATGGAAGGGCAAATAAAATGCTTCTCAGGTAAAGTCAAGTTAAAGGTAAAGTTCATCATCACGAAGCCCTTATTATATGAAATGTCAAAGGGACTTATTTAAGAAAAGTAAGATGATAAAAATATGAACAGTAAAAATGACAACAAACAACTATCAACAATTTAATCTAAAACAAAAAAACAAACAACAAACTAAGCAAATAACTAGAACAGGAACACAATCACAGAAATGGAGATCACATGGGAAGTTATCAGTGGGAGGTGGTTAGCGGGAGAACAGGGGAAAAGGTGCAGGGAATAAAAAGTATAAATGGTAGGTACAAAATAGACAAGGCGAGGTTAAGAATAGTATAGGAAATGGAGAAACCAAAGAACTTATATGTGTGACCCATGGATATGAACTAAGGGGAGGGACTCTAGTGGGATGGGGGTTCAGGTTGGAGGGGAATAAGGGGGGGATGGGACAACTGTAATAGCACAATCAACAAAATATGTTTTAAAAAAAGTTTATGGAGATCTGGTGTTAACATTTTTTTAAACATTTGGTAGAAATTAGTAGTAATATCATGTATGCCTTCAAATTTTTTTTGAGTTTTTAAGTTACAAATTAATCTCCTATATTCAAAACATGTATTTTATGTTAGGTACCTTGTAGTCATGTGTGCTTTTTGAAGAATCAGTCTATTCTTATCTAAATTGTAAAATTTATGTGTGAACGTTTATTTATTTATTATCCTTTTGATGTCTTCAGGGTGTGTTATTATGCCCTCTCTCTCATTCCTCACATTGGTAATTTGTGTGTTCTCTCATTTTTTCTTTGTCAGTCCTGCTACAGGCATGTCTCACAGCTGGCTTTCAGTCTCTTCCCCCACTTTCCACAAATATATTAGACCCTTCTGGTGTTGATTTTTGGGTGTGTGGGCTTGTGTACATTCTAAACCTTATGGACCTCTCAGATGAACTGTCCTGTGAGGCTGGGAGTTTCTCCCACCTCTGCAATCCCCATAGGTTTTTATAGCCAGACATTTTGTGGCTTTATTTCCCCATGCTGGAACCCTGGGTTGTGTGGTCTGTCTCGCTCCACAGTTGTTCCTCTGGGTTAGTTTGCACACAGATGTGTGATATCCTGATTGGCCAGCCACTGACTTGCCCACTGGATCCTCTCCACCCTGGCTGCCATCTCTGCACCTCCTATTGGTCTGAATGAATATTTCTTCTTTAACTCTTTGGTTGTCATACTTCCATACAGTTCAATTTTCTAAGTTCTGTTTATTTTTGGTTTTTAAATTTGTTGTTGTCTTTGTTTTGGTTGTGTGAGGAGGCAAAGTGTATCTATCTATGCCTCCATCTTGGTCAGAAGTTCTACAGAAACTATTTAAGAAAATAAAGAAAGGATGGAAGAGTTTACTTTATTTCATGAAGTTAATATAATTCTGTAACTCAGGAGCTCCAAACCAGGGAGCTGCACTACACTTGTGTTCATATATTCCAAAAAAATAAAAACAAAACACCTGGAGGACCAATAGATGTGAAAATGATGTGTCCATACCATTTATTACTTATTAAAGAGGGGAGCACCAATGGAAGCTGATAGGTTTGAGAGAGACCACACCCCACCTCCAGCCTTGGTGATAATTATAGGGTTAGGGAAGAAGCAGCAGCAGTGGGAAGGAAGCTGCAGTATCTTGTGAAAATGCTACAGGGCTGTGATAAACACAAGGACCTTGAGAAGGCTGGGACTCTAGATAGAGACTGTTTTCCTCTCTCCTTGTGGCTGCTAGCCAGGCAGCCACCTGTTCTCTGAGGCAGAGGGGAGGAGCCATGTCCTGAGGCACCCCACAAGCTCTGATACCAAGATAAGACAAATACAGAATGAAAAAAGCAAAGAAAAAAGGAAATACTACAAAAAGAGGGAAAGTGGAGGATAAAGAGGGGAGAGTGAGGAAGGAAGAGAGAGGGAAAGAAGGAAGGAATGAAAGAAAAGACAGGACAGAAGAGGAGAGGAGGAGAGAAGTATGAAGAGAGAGAAAGAGATTTAAAATCAATGTCTTTCATAAATTGAGATGCAGATAACGTATACATTATTAGCAAATAATTCAATCAATTTATAAAAATAATTATATGCAGCCCTGGCTGGTGTGGCTCAGTGGATTGGGTGCCAGCCTGTGAACCAAAGGATCACAGGTTCAATTCCCAGCCAGGGCACATGCCTGTGTTGCTGGATGCATAAAAGACAACCACAGAGTCATGTTTCTCTCCCTCTCTCCCTCCCTTCCCCTCTCTCTAAAAACAAATAAATAAAATATTAAAAAATTATATGCAATGTCCAAATGATTTTTATTCCAAGGGTGTAAGACTGGTTCAGTATTTGAAATATCAATAAAATCCACTATACTAACAACCCAAAGGAAAAAAAATTGCATGATTATATTAATTGATGTAGTAAAAGCATTTACACAATTCAATACTTGTTTATAATAGAAACACTTAGAAAAGTGGGAATAGAGGGGAATGTCTTAGACTTGATAAATAGTATTTCAAAAAAACCCTACAGCTAATCTTATACTTTATATTTAAGACTAAATAATTTCACAATAAAATTGAAAACAAGAGAAGTATATCTGCTCTTCCCACTCTTACTCAGCATATTTTCAGGAGTTCTAACTATTGCAAAGAAAAAAGTCAAGAAAAAATTAAACAATGTACAAGTTGGAAAGAAAAAAGTAAATTTGTGTCTATTTGTAGATAACACAAAAAATCTTCCAAATTCAAGGTATATTCTAAAATTAAAATATAATTTCAGAAGGTATTAGGATACCTAACAAGATAAATATACAAAAACTTACAAAAATTAGCTGTTATATAAAACAAATGCTTTGGATGGAACTGGAGAGCATTGTGGTAAGTGAAATAAGCCAGGTGGTGAAAGACAAACACCATATGATCTCACCTATAAGGGGAACCTAAACAACAAAACAAACATGTAAGCAAAATATAACTAGATACGTTGAAATTAAGAACAAACTGACAGTAACCAGAGGGGAGGTGAGAGGGGATAATGGGGAGAAAGGAGGAAGGGTTTTCAGGAACATCTATAAAGGACAAATGATCAAAACCAAAGGAGGGGTAGGATCAAGTGTGGGAAGTGGGGATGGCTGGGGTGAGGGGAGTGGTGGGGGGGAAATGGAGATAACTGTACTTGAACATCAATAAAAAAAGTTAAAAATTAAAAAAAATGTCTCACAATGAGCACATAAACACAGAAATTAAAAATAGATCATATTTTAATTGATACAAATTACGTAGGTATAAATATAGCAAAAGGCATACAGGAATTGTATGCTGAAAATCAGCAAAGTGATAAAATCCAAAAATATATAAAAAATGGTGCTATCAGACTATGGAATTTAGGAAATCATATGTGCAGCTTCTAGCCTAAGAATAGTAGAGAAGGCCACTAGAGGAAAAAAGTGAAAATGCATCACAGAAAATGGCCATCCGTTAGCTTTAACTAAGCCCAGGGTAGCCTTGGTCTGTAGAATCAGGTTGGAGTGTTACACATGGGCCATATCCAGCCAGAGATGATGTTAACACATCACAGTTATCTAAAGCTCTTCATTGCAGCATAGATTCTTCTAAAAAGTCGACCCTCTCTCATATAATAGGGCTTTGAGATCCTGCTCTGCAAACAGTTTTTTAAATTATTTTATGGTTGTTCAATTACAGTTGTCTGCATTTTCCCCTCATGCCAGCCAAACTCACCTTCTTCCCTTGCGTCCACCACCCACCTTGGTTTTGTCCATGTGCTCTTTATAGCAGTTCCTAAAAACCTTTCCCCCCATTATCACCTCCCACTTCCCCTCTGGTTAGTGTCAGATCTTTCATAATTTCAATGTAGTTGGTTATATTTTGTTTGCTTTTTTCTTTTGTTGGTTATGTTCCAGTTAAAAGTGAGATCATATGATATTTGTCCCTCACTTCCTGGCTTATTTCACTTAGCATAATGCTCTCCAGTTCCATCCATACTATTGCAAAAGGTAGGAGGAGCTCCTTCTTTCTCTATGCTGCATAGTATTCCATTGTGTAAATGTAGCATAGTTTTTTGATCCCCTTATTTACTGATGGGCATTTAGGCTGCTTCCAGCATTTGGCTATTATAAATTGTGCTGCTATGAACATTGGGATGCTTAGCTTCTTTTGGATTGGTGTTTCAGGATTCTTAGGATATAATCTTAGCAGTGGAATTGCTGGGTCAAAAGGTAGTCCCATCAGTAGTTTTCTGAGGCAATTCCATAATGTTTTCCATAGTGGCTGCACTAGTGTGCATTCCCACCAACAGTACCCTAGGGTTTCCTTTTCTCCACATCCTCTCCAACTCTTGTTTGTTGATTTGTTTATGATGGCCATGCTGACTGGTGTGAAGTGGTGTCTCATTGTGGTTTTAATTTGGATCTCTCTGATGACTACTGATATTAAGCATCTTTTTATATGTCTGTGGGCCCTCTGTATATCCTCCTTGGAGAAGTGTCTGTTCAAGTCTTTAGCCCATTTTTTAATTGGGTTTTTTGTCTTCCTGGAGTAGAGTCACGTGAGTTCTTTTTTTTTTTATTATGAAAAGACGTTTTTTTAATTTTATTTATTTATTTTTATTTTTATAGAGAAGGGAAGAAAAGGAGAGAGGAAGAGAAACATCAATGTGTGGTTGTGTCTCTCACATCCCCTACTGGGAACCAGGCCCACAACCTGGGCATGTGCCCTGACTGGGAATTGAACCAGCAACCCTTCTTTGGTTTGCAGGCCTGCACTCAATCCACTGAGCTACACCAGCCAGGGCACGTGAGTTCTTTATATATTTTGGAGACCAAACACTTGTCCAAGGTATCATTGGCAAATGTGTTTCCCATATACTTGCCTTTCTTTTCATTTTAATGCTGTGTTTTTTAGCCATGCAGTAGCTTTTTTATTTGATGAGGTCCCATTTTCTTATTCTTTCATTTATGTCCCGTGCTTTAGGGAGCACATCAGAGAAGATGTTGCAGTGTGGAATGTCTGAGATTTTCCTGCTGATGTTTTCCTCTAGGACTTTTATGGTGTCATGGCTTTTATCCACCTTGAATGCATTTTTGTGTATGTTGTACGTTGGTGATTAAGTTTCAGTTTTTGCATGCAGCTGTCCAGCTCTCCCAACACCATTTGTTGAAGAGGCTATTTTTACTCTATTTTATGCTTCTTCCAATTTTGTCAGATATTAATTGACCATAGAGACTTGGATTTATTTCTGGGCTCTCTATTTTCTTCCATTGGTCTATATGTCTGTTCTTATGCCAGTACCAGGCTGTTTTCATTACAGTGGCCTTGTAATACAGCTTGATATCAGGTATTGTGATCCCTCCTAAGTTGTTCTTTTTTCTCAAAATTACTGGGGCTATTCAGGGTCACTTATGATTCCATATAAATTTTTGAAGTGTTTGTTCTCTATCTGTGAAATATGCCATTGATACTGTAATAGGAGTTGCATTGAATCTATAAATTGCTTTGGGTAGTATGCCCATTTTGATGATGTTAATTCTTCCAATCCACAAAAATGGTACATTCTTCCATTTGTTTGTGTCTTCCTTAATTTCTTTCTTCAGTGCTATGTACTTTTTGGAGTTCATGTCTTTTACATCCTTGGTTAGTTTTATTCCTAGATACTTTATTTTTCTTGTTTCTATATCAAATGGAATTTTTTCCTGATTTCTGTTTTTGATATTTAATTGTTGGTATAAAAAATGTGTTTGATTTCTGAATATTGAATTTGTATCCTGCTGTTTTGCCAAATTCACTTACCAGGGTGAGTATTTTTTGGTGGAGTCTATAGGATTTTCTACGTACACTATAATGTTATCTGCAAAAAAATTGATAGTTTTGCTTCCTAATTTCCAATTTGGATGCATTTTCTTTTCTTTTCTTGTCTGATTGCTGTGGATAGGACTTCCAATACTATGTTGAATAGAAGTGGTGAAAGTGGAAAATCTTGTTTTGTTCTTAATCTTAGTGGAAAAGATTTTAGTTTTTTCCCATTAAGTATGATGTTAGCTGTAGATTTCTCATATATGGCCTTTATTATATTGAAAAGTGCTCCCTCTATTCCCACTTTGCTGAGTGTTTTTATCATAAATGGATGTTGTACCTTATCAAATGGTTTTTCTTCATCCATTGATATTATCATATGATTTTTGTCTTTGCTTTTGTTTATGTGATGTACTTAAGTTCATTGATTTGTGAATATTGTATCATCTTTGCAACCTTGGGGTGAATCCCACTTGATCATGGTGTATAACCCTTTTAACATATTGCTGGATGTGGTTTGGCAATATTTTGTTGAGGATTTTAGTATCTATGTTCATCAGCAATATTGGCCTGAAGTCTTCTTTCTTTTTTTGTGTCTTTATCTGGTTTTTGGATTAGGATGATGCTGGCTTCATAAAAAGAGTTAGGGAGTCTTCCATCTTCTTGGATTTTTTGGAAAAATCTCTGAAGGATAGGAGTTAGCTTTTCCTTAAGTGCTTTGTAAAACTCTCCTGTGAAACTGTCTGGTCCAGGGTTTTTGTGTGTCACAAGCTTTTTGATTACTGCTTCAATTTCATGTGCTGTTATTGGTTTGTTCAGGCTTTCTGCTTCTTATTCATTCAGTTTGGTAGGTTATATTTTCCTAGAAATTTGTCCATTTCATCTATGGTTTCAAATTTCTGGGCATACAGTTCTTCGTAGTAATTTCTTACAATCCTTTGTATTTCTGTGGTATCAGTTGTAATCTCTCCTCTTTCATTTATTTTTTTTCTTTTCTTTTTTTAAATATATTTTATTGATTATGCTATTACAGTTGTCCTATTAAACCCCCATCATCCCCCTCCACCCTGAACACCCTCTCCCACCCACATTCCCCCTTTAGTTCATGTCCATGTGTCATAAGTTCTTTAGCTTCTACATTTCCCCTACTATTCTTGCCCTCCCCTGTCTGTTTTCTACCTACTGTTTATGCTACTTATTCTTCATACCTTCCCCCCTCTCTCCTCCTCCCATTCTCCTGTTGCTAACCCTCCATGTGATCTCCATTTCTGTGGTTCCATTCCTGTTCTAGTTGCTTGCTTAGTTTCCTCTTGTTTTTGTTTCAGGTGTGGTTGTTAATAATTGTGAGTTTGCTGTCATTTTACTACACATGTTTTTTATCTTCTTTTT
>CM052541.1:78831252-78865470 GCA_028533065.1 Trachops cirrhosus
TTTCTTCTTTCTGGTCCACTCCAATGATGTGAGACCCATCTTCCATTCCATCACTATTGGTTCCCTGTGCATTTTTCTTCATTAAACTTATTGTAGCCTGCATTTTTTCATCTAATTTGTGACCAAAATCAACCAATTCTGTGAGTATCCTGATCACCAGTGCTTTGAACTGTGCATCTGATAGGTTGGCTATCTCTTGTTCACTTAAAAGAATGGGTTCTGGGGCTGTCAATTCTTCTTCTGTTTGAGCCACCTTTTTGCTGTTTTTGTTGTTGTTATTGTTGTTTTTTGGTCTTGTTGAGCTCCTGTAGTGAGGGGTGGGGCCTTAGGTGTTCACCAGGGCGGGGCACCCCAGTTGCAGAGTAGTGACACTGTATGTGGGGGTGGGGTCCGAGAAGGAACAATGGTGCCTGCTCCATTTTTTGCAGGACCCCAGACCCCTCCACCAGTTTCCACAAGCCAACTGGACCCCTCTGGCACCAATTCCGATGTGGGTGGGCCTGTGCACCCTGCGGGACCTTCCTTTTCAGTCAGTGACCCAAAGCTCTATTTCCTGGCACTGGTACCCTGAGTTGCACGCAGTGCCTTGCTTCACAATGGCCACCTCTCTGGGTCTCCGGTCGCCACCCACTGGCCAGGGCCCACCAGCCACCGCAGCTTGTGCACCTAGGGTCTGCCTGCAGTGGACTTGTGCACTGCCCTGGTTGCTCAGCCCCAGTTGCTCAGCTCTCCGCTCTGAGTCCCTTGCCCAGCCGTACTCCGCCCCTCCTACCAGTCTGGATGAATGGGTCTATTTTTAAATCCTTGGGTGTCCAACTTCCATACACTTCAATTTTCTGTCAGTTCTGGTTGTTATTTTGTTTCTATATTGTTGCTGTCCCTATCTTGGTTGTGCGAGGAGGCACAGTGTGTCTACCTATGCCTCCATCTTGGCCGGAAGTCTCCTCTTTCATTTCTGATTGTGTTTATTTGGGTCCTCTCTCTTTTTTTCTTGATGAGTCTGCTTAAAGGTATATCGATTTTGTTTATCTTTTCAAAGAACCAGCTCCTGGATTCATTGATCCTTAGAATTGTGCTTTTAGTTTCTATGTCATTTAATTTTGCTGTGATCTTGGTTATTATCTTCCTTCTACTTACTCTGGCTGTCTTGTTGTTGTTACTCTAGTTCTTGTAGGCATATAGTTAGGTTTTTTTATTTGAAATGTTTCTATATTTTTTAGGTAGGCCTGTATGGCTAAGAACTTCCCTCTCAGGACTACCTTCGCTGTGTCTCATATGCTTTTGGATTGTTGTGAGTTCATTTTTGTTTATTTCCAGAAACTTTTTGATTTCTTCCCTAATTTCATTCTTGACCCATTCATTGTTTAATAGCATGCTATTCAATTTTCATTAGTTTGAGTGTTTTGGGGTTTTGTCCTTGAGGTTGGTTCCTAGTTTCAGTCCCCTGTAGTCAGAGAAAATGCTTGATATGATTTCAATTTTCTTGAATTTTTTGAGGTTTGTGTTGTGTCCTATCATGTAGTCTATCTTTGAAAATGTTCTATGTGCATTTGAAAAAAGTGTGCATTTTGCTTCTGTGGGATGAGAGTATCTATATACATCATCAGTTAAGTCCATTTGATCTAGGGCATTGTTCAATGCCACAGTATCTTTGCTCATACTTTATTTGGAAGATCTATCCATTTTTGACAGTGGGGTGTTGAAATTCCCCACTATAATTGTGTTACTGTAAATATCTTTCTTGAAGTCCTCCAAGATTTTCTTTATGTATTTGGGTGCTCCTATCTTGGGTGCATATTTATTTACAATGTTTATGTCTTCTTGATGGAGTCTCCCCTTGAGTATTATGAAATGACCTTCTGGGTCTCTTTTGATGGCCCTTTTTGGAAGTCTATTTTGTCTGATATGAGTATTGCTACCCCAGCTTTTTTCCCCTGTCCATTTGCTGAGAATATTTGTTTTTATCCCTTCACTTTCAGTCTGTGTGTGTCTTTTGTTCTGAGGTGGATCTCTTGTAGGCAGCATATCCGTGGGTTGTGATTTCTTATTTATTCATCTATTCTATGTCTTTTGATTGGAGCATTTAATGTACTTATGTTTAAGGTTATTATTGATAGGTACTTATCTCTTGCCATCTTTTGTACCTGTGTTCCTCTCTCTCTCACTCTTTTCCTTCTATGGAAAAGCAGTCATTTTAGCATCTTTTGCAGAGCTGGTTTGGTGGAGGTATATTCTTTTAGACTTCTTTGTCTGGGAAGTTCCTTATTTGACCTTCCATTTTAATAGAGAGCGTTGCTGGGTAGAGTGGTCTCAGTTGTAGGCCCTTGGTTTTCATTTGAAATCTTGGTTTTTATTTGAAATCTTTCTTGCCATTCCCTTCTGACTTGGAGTGTTTTCATTGAGAAATCAGCTGCCAGCCTTATTGGGACTCCTTTGTATGTTACTTCTTGTTTTTCCCTTGCTGCCTTTAAGATTCTCTCTTTGTCTTGGTATTTTTCCATTTTAATGATGATGTGTCTTGAAGTCAGCCTCAATGGCTGTTGATTAGAACTCTCTGTGTTTCCTGGATTTGTGTGACTTTTTCTCTAATCAAATTGAGGATGTTTTCCATCATTACTTTTTCAAACAGCTTTTCTATCTCTTGCTCTTCTTTTTCTCCTTCTGGTATCACTATTATACAGATATTATTATGTTTCATGTTGTCTTGCATTTCCCTTAACACTCCTTCATTCTTTCTGAGACTCTTTTCCTTTTCTTGCTTTCTGTTTTTTGTTTTTACCTTTTCCCCCAGCTCACTAATTCAATCCTCTGCTTCATCTACCCTGGTTTTGATTCCTTCTACTGTGTTCTTCAATTCAGAAATTGTATTCTTCATTTCCTCTTGGCCCTTGTTGATAGTTTGTATTTCCTTTTTCATGTTGATGTAGTGTGAAGTGAGTTCATTGTAGTTTCCCTGTAGTTTTTGGTAATTCTCTGCGAGCTCATTGAACTTCCTTATGACCTTTGTTTTAAAATTAATATCTGATAGTTGAGTTACCTCTGTTTTGTTTGACATTCCTTCTGAGACTTCCTCCTTTCCTTTCATTTGGGGATTGTTTCTTTGTCTTCCCATTGTTTGTAAGACTCTTCTTGTTAGCCTCTGCTTCTTAAATTGATCTGTTCTGTCTCCCTGAGTTTATGGTGTGAACCTCTATAGTAGAAGACCTACAAGATTAAGTGGTATGGTATCCTTGATCTCCTGAGCTTGTTGGTCTTGGGCTATCATTTATGTTTGCTCTCTGTATGTCTTTGAGTTTTGATTGTTGTTTGGTCTTTCTTTGGTGGGTCTTTTCCTCTAGATGGTTAACTGAGGGTCACTCTATCCCTTATGTCTTGTATTCTGTTGTGAAGGTGTGGACAGGTTGTGTTGAAGCTGGTTCTTCTGTGTGCATGGGGTTTTGAGGCTTCTCTCTTGTTATTGTTCAGTTGTTTGTTCTGGGTAATTTCTCCATCATTTAATTGTATTTCCTTTTCAGTCCCAGGTGGAGGTTAGTGTGACTTCCACTCCCTCCTTCACCTTCTTCAAGTTGTTATCTGTTGGTGGTTCCTTTGTTGGTGGATTTTGCCTTGTTGTTCACAGCTCCCACTTACTCATCTGATTTTTTCAATGTTCTCTACAGTTTTTGGCTCAATATTCATATATGCTGGGATATCATTGATTGTTCTCTCTGTTCCTCTGAAGATCGGCTAGGTGTTTCACTTGTGCTAACAGGGAAGTGGACTCTGCTTCCACATATCTTGCTGCCATCTTCCTTCCAGTTAAGTGCATACAGTTTTGTACTATTTGCTAGGTAGACATCAGAATACAGTGTGGCTAGAAGCCCAATGCTAAATCCCTAAAACCTCCACCAATTATGGAGGCAGGTTTCAATGGATACATGTTCATGTATGTGAGTGAGTGTGAGTTTATATAAATATTTCAAAAGACTTTCCTTGTTAATGTTCCTTTTGTGATTTGAGCAGATCTATTTTTTGTATTATTAGAATGTTGAAGATCCCTTTTAGCATTCTCAACAATAACAGTACTAAAAATAAGTGCAGTAGGTAAACAATAAGAGCAAGCAGTTGAAATGTAGTACTTAAATATGTGAGACCATTTTATGCACCCAAACCTCTGTGAATTGGATATTGTGGGGTTTTATTGTTGGTATTTTACATGTAAATAAATTGATTCAGAGAGGTTATAAAAGGTTACCCAAGCCCAACCACATTAGTAGAAAATTGTAAGAAAACAAGAGTATTGTGTTCCCTATGATAAATTTTCTCTTTTTTTCCTCCAAGATCAGTCAATTCCCTCATCTTATCCTCTACTGCAATGGATAAATGAGGCAGGAACACTGGCACACAGGGAATCTAGACTTTCTTTGTGTACTTTAGAGTAGTTCATCTCTCCAGCCAACTCCAGGCCTCCTTGTTTTTAGAAACCAAAGGCAGAACATCCCAGGTCCATCTTACCAGCTTGTCATACAGGAAGGAAAAGAAAAATAATAAGGTTAGATCCTACACTTTCTCTTGTCCCACCTGAAACATTTACCCATTTCCTCCCTCTATCTTCCTCAAGCAGCCAGCTCAGATCTGTATCTATGTATGGTAACCTAGTATATCTTTATTCTTGAAGTTGAATTAGCAAACAGAGGACGAAAGTTTTTTGTTTCCAAAAATAGGTAGGGTAGAAATACAGAGAGTCATTTGATCTCCTTTTAAGTACCATGGTTTCTCTTTTGGTAAAAGTTCCACTAACCAAAAACACATTCTGCTTTCTGCCATGGTTCCCATGTACTATAGACGTAGGTGAAGGCAAATAGTGACATGAAGGAAGAAGAGAAAACACACAACCACAGCCCTGTGACCCCACTTCAACCACAGAAGCCAAGCAGCCTTTCCCAGAAAATGACACTATTGTTCTTTATATATCATATGAGACAAGGTCATCAAATTCCATTTATTAACAGTAGATGGCTTCATGTGTTGCCCAGGGCTTTAGTATTGATGCCTACTAACATTTCAAAGTAATAGAGTCATTTATTTCTTTTATAGCTACCCAGGAATTTTAGGTAGCATTTTTATATCTTCGCTTTTGTGAAGACATTAATGCTCTTATTCGGCATACACCAAGGCTTGAGAAGGCCAGCAACCTTTTTTATGGCAAATATCAGGGAAATCAGTGATTTTGATAGATTCAGGTTCTTTCTTCTGTTCTCAGTTCATACTTTCTATTAAAAAAGTCTCAGTGGGCTTAGAACTTTTGTTTGAAATATAGAAACCCCAAAGAAAAATGCTAAAAGGACAAAAGGCAATCTGATTTAATTAAAATAGACACCTGAGCAGAAATAAAAAAAAATAAAAAATGGAAGAACCACGCACCATTCCAATGTCAGTGGTCTTTCTGTGGCTTTCCCTCTCTGGTTCATGCTCTATAGGGATTTTTCAGTGAAACTTCTGAGAAATTTCACAAGACAATTTTTAAATTAAAATCCATCAATAATGAATTTTGAGACCAAGTAAAATTACCAGCATATCTGAGCATGCCTACAAAGTTCTTTAGCTTCTGTACATACTTATATTTTCCAGCCATTGCTTATGCCTTGACTCTTTACCTTACCAGCTGAATTATGAATAAGCCCTAGTAAAGTGTACTACTCAGTGTTTGTGTATGTGTATCTTTGAACTCAGTGGTGCTGTCTCCTTTCATACTTTCCCTATCTCTGGTATCCTGTACATGGAGGTAGAGTCTGACTGTGGTAGACTCCAGCCAGCAGAGTCCACCTGTAGTGACTGAAGATAAGAATAAATGCACAGGCTACAGCAATCCTGTGGAGTAAAATGGGACGGCACAGCTACTCTCTCAAGAGGAGAGCACCCCGACCCTTGCCTAGACAGGATTTTATTATTTTTTGGGGGTCTTACATCAAAGAAGGATTTATTATCTATGACATAAAATATTATTGTCTACATTTTAGGTGCAATCAAGGAAATGAAAATAACATGCAGAAGGGAGTGGCGGTGAGCTGATTAGCTCTGTCCTTGGGAAAATTCACACAGGCTTTGGAAATTACCTTGAAGATAGATACTACACATTTGCTGTTTTAGACCAGGGTGATGGAGTTTTAGTAAGAGCAAGCCATAACAGTCTGTATGCATTTTCTAGGCCGGATTCCCACTGGAAAACTTGGTTTGAAGGTCTAGCTCCTGCCCACCACCTAACTTCTGTAGGTTTTCCTTACAAAGCTGAGTCACATTTGCCAGACCAAAATAAACTGGTCCCTTACATCTGACCATCTCTGGGCTTGTCTTTTCAGGCCTAAACTTAGGACTAGGGGTCTTCATTCATGGGGTTGTTTGTAGGACCTAACAGAGTACAGATTGAATGGCTGAGCTCAGCCATTCTTTTATGAGTCACAGGCTAATAGCATTTATTTAGACTTCTCTGTGGTAATGGAGATTTAATCCAGTGTTGATATGAATATGTGACAATTGATTACCATGCTGGAGGCTCTGATTCTATAAAAAAGTTTCAAACACAGCATCTGTCATCCAAAACATTTATAATACCAGAAGCAGTACACACACACACACACACACACACACACACTGTACAAAACTCATTAGTCTCATTCATTCCTTCATTTATTAATGTTTACCAAGCATCTACTTTGTGTTCAGTCTTGTTTGGGTATTGAATATACAACATTTGCAACTACACAACATGCTAATGTCTATACTTGGGAAGATCTCTTTGCCCAGGAGGATCCAAATAAGCAAGCAAATACATTTCTATAACATAATTTAATAGACATAAAGTATATGTCTAGAAATGTCTAGCACAAGGATATGAGAAACTATTGCAGATTGCATCCACCCAACAGTTTATCCAACAAGTGAGAACATAACTGGTCTTCTAGGGTAGCCTCTCAAGGGCTTGCTGACTTCCTCAGTACCTGCTACAGTATTTCTTATCTTTAGCCTATATTCCTCTACTCCAATTTAACTCATTCCCCTCTTCCCTTTAGAACCTGAGATATGAAAGACTCAAAGTTCATAAAGCCTCCTAGAAAGTTCAGAAAAAAGCTGAAGGAAGGAGCTTGTCCATTTAAATTACAGTAGAATTAGGAAGTAAACGAAAAGCAGTTATACAGTTGGCCATGTATCAGGGCAGTGAGGCAAGCAACGCCACACCATCTCTCCAGCAGCTGTTTCAAACATTTAATAATAATTGATCATAATATCATGATTTACAAATGTATTTTTTTACCCATGTGGTATTCAATGTAATAAAAAATTACATCAAGAACACCTGCTAATCATCTGGTTTAGCTACTTTATAAAGAAAAAACTCTTACTGTACTTTTACATTTTCTAATTAGGTAAATATTTTATTGTGAGTTTTAATTAATATCTTAATTACATGCCATCATCTAGCCCTGACACTGTTTTATTATTTAAAATCAGTCCTTGATTACTATATTGATATGTGTTCTGTTCTAGTTTTCTTAAATCTTTTTATTTAGGAAGAGCTTATCTGCAGCTAATCAGTGCCACTTGTCAGCCACATTTTCTGCAGTGTTTTCTTCTCTTCACTCCTGCCCAGCTTCTCTTTCCTGTGTACCTCTCACTTGCTAGAGGCCTTAATTCTAAAAGTCCACATGTGGGCTGCCTGGAGCCCCATGTTCACTTCAGGCAACACCACTGCACTGGATATTTCCTCTGTGAATAGGTGTCTTTTAAAGATTGCCAGATTCTGGATTGGCAATGAGGTTTAGAAAGGAGTTCAATACAGAATTTGAATTGGAGAATGACAAATGCCTACAATAAACAAATAAATGAACCTCGCTACTATACAATTTCATAATGACAATTTTAAACATTCCTAATTCAAAAAGTTGAACCACTTTCAAAAGCACTTCCACAATAAACCTCAAGTAAAAGATTAGTGTGCCTGAGAAGTAGGTGAAGGTGAAAGCTGGGGCTAGTGCCCTCTCCAGACAGACGTAATGATGCAATGCTCATAGGAGCCCTGAGAAAAAATGTCTTATTTATGATACAACTTCTAAACTGGATGGAAAAGGCAAAATTTTCTGCATATTCTATACAAGTTGTTGGAATAAGATAAAATGCTTGTTTTATACAACTTCAAGTGCCATATGGTCAGAAAAGAGTAAGGTTTAGACTTAACAGAGGTAAGAGGAACAAAGAGAAGGTTGCAAAGAGTAATAATTTATGAAAAACACATAAGAAATATGTCAGTTCTTGCTATGCAAGTGGTTGATTAGTGTTTTACCTTGATCCTATACTCTTTGTAGTGGGACATCTAAAATTAAAATAGCTTAGAAGCTAAAACTATATTTTGTAGATTTTTTATTAGCTAGAATTACAGATTTAATTTAGATTAGGTCAATGAGAAGCAGTCGAATCTATTTTTTGTCTTATGCAAATTATAACAGGTATGGCCCATAGTACTAAAGCTGGTTTCCTGACTGGACCATGTCTTGTCTTAATTGTGGTGATATCCTAATGCTCAAGCTTTGTGATCATAGAGTTCATGTGGAGATTTGAGGAATAATGCTTTGAAGCTCAATATAAAATATATATTTAACTTTCTAACTCTCTGTAAGCAATACCATGCCATATACTAAGTCATTTTCCAACTTAAACTACCTCAAATAAAATCTGCTCTCTCTAACTGACCTATTACAAGGATGGCTTTGAATTCATTCCCACATCAAAATGTTCTACTTCTATTCATTATTTCTTAGGTAGCTACTGGAACTGGGAAACTTGGATGGCATAATTCCTACAAAGTTGAAATAATAAGTATTTCATTTCTCTTGGGAGAGAACTTTATTTTAATTAATGGACTCTTCAAGACAAAAGTCATAACCACATAAATTAAATAAAGCAGATAGTACATGGCCAATTTATAAGAAACACTTTCAGTCTAGGAGTAATTATATGGATTTTCTTCGTATCACTGAACAAGTTATTTCATTAGTAGTTGAGATAGCTCAAAGTTATAAATAGTAATACAGTGGCTATTTGTGTGTTTTATGTTATGAAATATTTCAAACAAAAATAGTGTGAATATTATAATAAATTTCCAGATACTCATAAATAGCACTGAGATGGTTAAGTCATGTATAGTACTGTTTTGCCACCACCCACTCATATCAACTTTAGTTATTTCAAAGAAAACCTCAGATCATAACATTTCATCTGTAAACATGGTGGCATGTATTTCTAAAACATAGTCACTTTTTTCTTCTAAAAGAGGCACACTATTTTTAAAAGATAAGGTATTTTTAATAGCTACATTCTGATACTAATTAAAATGAATAATTTTTCTGTGTTTTAATTTATCAACTATTTTATTTTTTCTCTATTCTTATTGTTGACACTATTACAGATGTCCCCTTTTTCCCTCCCTCTGCTCACCTCCACCCAGAACACACATATAATGTAGGAGCTCCAAGCCAGGGAGCTGCTTAAGTGTTCATGATATTCCAAAAACACCACCCAGAAGACCAACAGATGTGGACATACTGTTTATTACTCACATTACAGGGGAGTGCACTGATGGCAGCAGATTAGTGTGAGACAGACTGTACTGCACCTCCAGCCTTGGTGTTACTTATAGGGTTAGAGAGGGAGTAGTGACAGTGGGAAGGGAGCTGTGGTAGTGTGGGTAAATGTCACAGGTTTCTGATAAATACAGGAGCCTTGACATACAAGGACCTTGAGATATAGGGAGCTTGAGATATTATTTTCCTTGTTCCTTTATGGCTGCTGGCCAGGCAGCCATCTCTCCTCTAAGGTGGAGGGGCCATGTCTTGTGCTACCTCACCAGGCACCTTGACATTTTCTACCTCACAATCTTTGTGTTAGTTCTTCTGGACAGGGTGTTGAGAACATTGGTATACTGCAACCATATGCCACAAGTACAGTATAGGCTATACCCCAAGAGGAGGAGAAAAATGCCAAGGCTAAGGAAGACACGACGCCACCAGCTTTCCAAAGAATTCTACCAGGAGGTGAAGAGGCTCAAAGCCAAAACTGATATGGGCATGATTTCAACACCCAATGTGACCAGGGCCTGAAACACATTATGGGAGGTATTAGGGATATACACATGACACTCAGTATGTACGATGGCACAGATTATCCCTGGACTGTCATTAAGAGATCTAAGGCCATGCAGTTCTGCAAAAACAACTTTTCTCATTTGTGAGACTTCCTTAGACACTAAGAATACAGTGTTTCTAGTGTGGTTAATAACTAAAGCAGTATGATTTGCTAAAGTAGTTATGGTGGTATGCATGAGAATTGTTCCAGCAGGGGGTACATATATGGCAAAAGAAGAGAGCCGCCAGCCCACTCATCTGACTTGGTGGTGGGCCAGAAAGGAGTCCTAATTCTGGGAGATACCTGGGAGGGAGACTATCATTCCACCTGGGATGTATAGCTTCATCCAGGTACAGTTTCCAGTCCAGTTGTAGGGCAGGTAGAGCCACCCATGGAGTCCACAAGCACAGAGGGTCCCTCATGGGACAGAGTAATCCCCTGTTCAGAGTAAAGCATTATCTTTCTCACAGGCATCCTCTGCTGTCAAGATGGTGATGTGTTGGCAGAGGTCTAACCACCCCATTAGCTGGGCAGTTTCATTGCAGCATTCAAATCACAGTGTTATAGGTTGCTGCAGCTCTACCTATAAAGCCATAATCCACCCCAAGCTGTCCCAAACCTCTTCACAAAGCCACAGTTTAGTCCAGTTTACCATGCAATTGTAAAGGTGATTGGAGTTGTTCAATGTTTGCAGCCAATTTTATTCAGTCAGGTTTGCAGGGTGGATCCACCAGGGAAGTCCTGCTGGGCCATGGTCAGGTACTCTGTGCAGACCCAATAGTCTGAGCAGTTGTTCAGTGTGGCCAGCATTCCTGCCCCTTGGAAGAAAGTGTTGCTTCTGCAGAATCCAACCACACAACCTCTAAGAATCTGACAGAGAAACAAGATAAACAAGGCCATAGTCCTATGAAGACAGAAAGAACACAAAGTTTAATAAACACATAAAATCACCAACCAGTTTCTGAATCTGCAAGAGTGTCAGATTAGAAGATTTCCAGATGCAAGGTTTTTGCTGCAATGAAGTTAAACAGTAACAATCTGATAGATCTTCTTTATCTGTAGTTTAAATGTCTCTGGTGATATCAAGTGCTTAGGCAAATTCTGTATGGTTGACATTGCATCAGTAGTTCTCCCTAACTCCAAATCAAAGATGAAGAAAAAATGAAATATTAGTTTAAAAAGAAAACTGGGAAATTTCGGTATCCAGTCTAGTTCATAGGAGAGAAATAAAATTTTAGAAATAATAGACTGAATTAAAGTCTAATTTCCATATTGTGTATAATAGATTTTGGAATAAAATTTGTGTCCTAAAATCATTCTTATTTTATCAAAGAACCAAATCAAGATAAATCCATCTACTGCAGGGCTGTCGAACTCATTTTTACCCAGGGCCACATCAGCCTCACGGTTGCCTTCAAAGGGCCAAATATAATTTCAACTCCTTAACAGTTAAGGACTAGTTACATTTATACAGACCTAAAATGATTCCCGCCCTTTAAAGGCAACCACGAGGCTGATGTGGCCCCTAGTGAAAATAAGTTTGACACCCCTGACTTACTGCATTAAGTCCAGTTTCAAATTTGGCCTGATTATTTGCATTAACACAACACATATAGCAATTGATCATACAGGCTTTCTTAAATCTACTTTGCTGGAATGTTAAAGGAATTCCTAGATTGAGTTTTAATTAGCCCCTCAGGGCCAGGAATCCAAGCCACATTGTTGCCATCAGACTTTGCCTGAAGTGCCTGCATATTTGGGTGAGATTTGCAAGGTCTCAAGGTCCCCAAAATGTCTTGAGG
This sequence comes from Trachops cirrhosus, assembly GCA_028533065.1. NCBI lineage: Eukaryota > Metazoa > Chordata > Mammalia > Chiroptera > Phyllostomidae > Trachops > Trachops cirrhosus. The sequence continues at coordinate 78,843,210 of CM052541.1, forward strand.
CTCCTTTCTTGCCATCTTTCAGGAAACTAATCTTTGCTCCTTACCTGTAAAGACTGCCATGAACAACATAACCAAGAAAGGTACCAGGCCATTTCTCCAAGGGACTTTTTATTGGTTTCAAAAGTGAATTTTAATTCCTTAAGGCTTTCTGGTGACATCAAAAGCCTAGGTATGCCCCTTGCAATTATGACATTCCAGACAAAGACTTGGTTAATAAAACCACATTTAAAAATGGGTGCTATTATAAACAGAACAGATTCTTATTGGATTTATGCAAACAAACAGATTGCCATGAAAATAATGCTTACACATTAACATTATGACTGCTGAATGAGTGATTAGTTAGGGAGAAAAATATAGATATCTCAATATTGCTTAAAAGTACACTTTACCAACTTTCTTTAAGAAACAGAAAGTTTTCTTAAGTCTAAAAAATAAATGATGAAAAATTAGCAATATTTTTCAACAAAAGGTTATAAAAGCCACAATTATCTTTAGTTATGTATGTCTCATAATCAATTTCTGTTTATCCTGATCATATGAAAACAGCTCTATAAATATTGTTATTTTACAGAGCTCTAGCAATTTTCACTCAGCTCAAAGGTATGATCTAAAAATCTATTCTCAGAAACATGGAGTCCAAAACAAGTCAGAGTACTCTCCATGAACCCCTCCAAAGACATAACATTGTTGCAAATGCATTAGAGCAAAACAATGACTATTTAGAAATAACAAAACTTAAAAATTACATGGTTTTAAGATTTTATTGTAATGCAATTGACAATGGAATTTCCTTTCTTATAACATTTTAAGATGACAACTAAAATTACAAATGAAATTATATCAAAATTTATATCAATGCAAGCACATCTACTTTAATAATATACAAATAGAACATACTTATTTCTTTTTTCTTTCTTTTCTTTTCTTTCTTTCTTTCTTTCTTTCTTTCTTTCTTTCTTTCTTTCTTTCTTTCTTCTTTTTTCTTTTTTCTTGCTGTTCAAGTACAGTTGTCTCCATTTTCACCCCATCTCAGCACCCTCACCCCACCTATCCATACCCCCTACCCTCGAACCTACCCCTTTGGCTTTGTCCCTGTGTCCTTTATACATGCTCCTTGATAGACCTATATAATTATTATTTCTTTATGCGACAAAACCCCCCATGTACTTTAAGCATCTTAAATAGGCCTAATTAATTTAAGACACACAAACAAACAAAAAACACTTTTTTTTTCTAAAAGAGGGAGAACAAATCCTTGAAGTATTCCAGGGACCCTTTGAAATAACTCAAAGACAGTCATCAGTTAAAAAGTCTCTTAAACTTTGAAACTTTGGGTGTCAAACAAGCTTAACTAAAGGAGTATCACATAAACTTTTTGTTAAACAACACATTTTTATTGTGTTGTTTTACAAACAACATTAATAATAACATTAAAAGACATTAATTAAACTTAAAATTGTTTTTCACATCAAATAATTTTTCCAGACCACAGGATTCTGTTTAATTTATATGTGTTTGCTTTCTTTAGGCCAATAAAATATTGCATTCTAGTTATGCTATCTGGAGGCAGAAAATGAACCATATGTACTATAGAATCAACACATATCACCAAAGACCATACCCATGAAGAATGAACACATAAAGACTACAACCATAATTTTAATTAGTAATTTGTATAGAAAAATAACAAGATATACTCCTTTGTTTGTCTTTTTGCTTCTTCCCTCTACATAATCTTTCTTCAACTTACACAGATCCTCTACATATTTTGTAATCCCTTTTAGCTTGCCCTTTGAACCCATCTAGAAATTAAAACAATTTACTTTTAATTCTATCCCCTTCTATATATATTGACATATTTTACACTTTTTATTACAATATCATATTCTTTCCCAACTTAATTCAAATTTTCAATTTTTAGTAACAATTAAAAGTAATTTGCATTCATCCTTTATATTGACAAATTTATGAATACATGTCATAACTTTCAGAAACAGTTTTGTTTTTCATTGGCAAACACACTCATATTTTTATCCTTGATGATTACTGCATTCCTTTAGTATGCTCAAAGGTGAGCCATTTCATTTAGTGTCTTTGACAACTTTTGAAGAGGCTGAAGAAGAGGTGGGGAGGTATCAGCCCTGGGCTTGTTCCCAGAACCACAGATCCTGGGCCTCCAGAAGAAGAATTCAGAGTCTTTAAAAGATTCATATTTTTCTTTTCTTCCTGAGTTTTACTGTCTGAAAGTGAGATCTTTTCTGCTCTTTAAACCATCGATTTAAATCCTTTCTGAGTAGAATCCTTATGATGTAACAAAATAAAAGCTTGCATGTTAAAGATCTTGCCCCATATACTAGACCTTCAGCAAAGCAATGCTAATTAGTCTAAAATGTAGACTAAGCCACTCCTTTCAAAACAGAGACAAGAACAAAATTTAAGGTAAAGGCAAAATTTCAATAAGGTAGTGTGACTCGCTGTAGAATCTTAACTCCTCATTTTTTCTCTCTAACTTAAGCTCACTTTACCTTTGCTTCCTTCTCCCCTTTCAGGTGCTCTGCAAGGCCTGCAGAGCTTTGGGGGGCATCCCCGTAATAGTGATGCACTATGCTGGTATTCTGCTTGCTATTTTTATGATTAGCCATGCCACTATTGGGATTACACCTTCTATTCCTGGGATTCCCCCCAGGCTCCCCTACCTGGCACGTTATCACATGCATTTGACATCACAAGGGTATTTTCTGGAATAGCCTGTCTGTGACTCCAATTGCAACATAGGAGCTCCAAGCCAAGGAGCTGCTGAAGTGTTCACGATATTCCAAAAATACCATCTAGTGGACCAGCAGATGTGGACATGCTGTTTATTATTCACATTACAAGGGAGTACACTGATAGTGGCTGATTGTTGTGAGACAAACTGCACCCCACCTCCAGCTTTAGTGCTACTTATAGGGTTAGGGAGGGAGTTGTGGTAGTTGTGAAAATACTAGAGGTTTGAGATAAGCACAAGCATCTTGACACATAGGGGGCTTAAGAGACTGTTTTCCTCATCCCCTATGGCTGCTGGCCAGGCAGTCATCTGTTCTCTGAAGTGGAGGAGCCATTTCTTCAGCTACTGCATACCACTTCGCTTCCCTCTGGTCATCACCATACCACTGTCTGTGCTTATGTGTCATGCATATATGTTCTTGCGATAATCCCTTCACCTTCTTTCATCCAGTCACCATCTACCCAATCCCCTCTGACCCCTATCAGTCTATTTCATGTGTCTTTGACTCTTGTTTCAATTTTGTAATTCAGTATATTTTGTGCATTAGATTCCACATATAAATAAGATCATATGGTGTTTAGCTTTCTCTGACTGACTTATTTTACTTAGCATAATAAAAACTTGGTCCATCCATGCTGTCTGACAGATAAGATTTCTTTCTTTTTATTTTTTACAGTTGCATAGTATTCCATTCTGTAAAAGGACTATAGCTATTTTTTAAAAAATATATATATTTTATTGACTATGCTATTACAGTTGTCCCATCCCCCCCTTTATTCGCCTCCACTCTGAACCCCCATCCCACTAGAGTCCCTCCCCTTGGATCATGTCCATGGGTCACACATATAAGTTCTTTGACTTCTCCATTTCCTATACTATTCTTAACCTCGCCTTGTCTATTGTGTACCTACCATTTATACTTCTTATTCCCTGCACCTTTTCCCCTGTTCTCCCCCTAACCACCTCCCATTGATAACTTCCCATGTGATCTCCATTTCTGTTATTGTGTTCCTGTTCTAGTTGTTTGCTTAGTTTGTTGTTTGTTTGTTTTAGATTAAATTGTTGATAGTTGTGAGTTTGTTGTCATTTTTACTGTTCATATTTTTTATCATCTTACTTTTCTTAAATAAGTCCCTTTAACATTTCATATAATAAGGGCTTAGTGATGGTGAACTTCACCTTTAACTTGACTTTACCTGGGAAGCATTTTATTTGCCCTTCCATTCTAAATGATAGCTTTGCTGGATAGAGTAATCTTGGATGTAGGTCCTTGCCTTACATGACTCTGAATATTTCTTTCCAGCCCCTTTTTGCCTGCAAGGTTTCTTTTGAGAAATCAGCTGATAGTCTTATGGGAACTCCTTTGTGGGTAACTGTCTCCTTTTCCCTTGCAGCTTTTAAGATTCTCTCCTTACCTTTAATCTTGGGTAATGCAATTATGGTGTGCCTTGGTGTGTACTTCCTTGGGTCCAATCTTTTTTGGGACTCTCAGAGCTTCCTGGATTTCCTGGAAGTCTATTTCTTTTGCCAGACTGGGGATTTTCTTCTATTATGTTTTCAAAGAAGTTTTTGATTTCTCACTGTTCCTCTTCTCCCTCTGGCACCTGTATGATTCAGAAGTTAGAATGTTTAATGTTGTTAGAATGTTGGAATATTGTTCTTCTTTCTCTAGATTGCTTAGGCTATTCAGGGTTCTTTTTGGTTCTACATAAGTTATTGAAATATTTGTTCTAAGTCTGTGAAATATGTCATTGGTATTTTAATAAAAATTGCATTGAATCTACCACTGTCATTCAACATAGTATTAGAAGTTCTAGCCGCAACAATCAGACAGGAAAAATAAATTAAAGTCTTCCAAACTGAAAGGAGGAAGCAAAATGGTCATTATTTGCAGATGACATGATTGTGTACATAGAAAAACCTATAGTAGGGGTGGCAAATTCATTTTCACTGGGAGCCACATCAGCTTTGTGGTTGCCTTCAAAGGGCAAAATAATTTTAGGATTGTATAAATGTAACTACTCCTTAACTGTTAAGAAGTTGAAATTACATTAGGCCCTTTGAAGGCAACTGTGAAATTGATGTGGCCCTGGGTGAAAATGATTTGACACTCCTGCCCTGTAGGCTCCACCAAAAAACTATTCAACCTAGTTAGTGAATTTGGCAAGTTGTGGGATACAAAGTCAATATTCAGAAATTGAATGCATTTTTGAACACCAGCAATGAAATATCAGAAACAGAAACTAGGAAAAAATTCCTATTTTCTATAGCAACAAGAAAAATAAGGTACTGAGGAATAAAATTAGCCAAGGATATAAAGGACCTGTACTCAGAAGACTACACAACACTGAAGAAAGAAATTAAGGAAGACACAAGTAAATGGAAGCATGTATCATGTTTATGGATTGGAAGAATTAACACCATTAGAATGATTATTCATTTGTTTTTACTTTTAAGTATTTTTAATTTTTATTCAGCACAGTTGATATACATTATATTAGTTTATGGTGTAAAATATAATGATTCAACTTTTGTATGAATTACAATGTGATCATCACACTAAATCTTGTAATTTTGTGTTACTGGAAAACTATCGCAATATAATTGGCTATAATCTACATATAAGTGAAATTATGTTATTTGTATTTCTCTGACTGACTTAGTTCACTTAATCTCATTATATCCTCTAGGTCCAAGATTTGCAATCTTGATTCTATTCAATGGTCTTAATAATTAATAAAATGCTTATGTCTTTTATTATCACAATTGGAGGGCAAAACAGTCTGGGTTTCTGTAGAAGTATCACTATCCTTTTTTGTTAGTCTGAATAATCTTATAGATTGAATCAAATGCTATATGGGATTAGAAATAATCCTCTTTCTCAAATGTGTTTTTAACTAAAGTTTATTCCACTGTGGTTTTGATGGAATGTTAGACTTTCTCAAGAGTTGCAGGTTCCAGGTTCTTGTAAATATTCTTTGTCACAAGACAAATAAATAGAGGATTTAAGTCAGAGAAACATGGAATTTTTTAAATCTGAAAGGTAATTTGGAATCTTCTGCTCTAATCTCTTAATAACTAATGAAAAAAGTAACTGAGTCTAGGGGGTTGCATTATGTGACTCTAAGCACAGTGTTATTTATTGGAACAGCAATAGTATGATTTAGCTCTCTTTGTTCCAGTATGTTGTTATTTTCTGCTAAGCCAAGTTGACTCTACTAAATAATGTCAATTAAATCAGAAAACACACAACACAGAGTCACCTTTGGCCACAGATCTAATCATATCAGATAATATTACTAAATTTAACACAGACTATCAATAGTTTTATATTTGCTCTCAAATTTAAATTGTATAAGCCTTTGGATTTTACAGGTGGCATCTAAAGGGTTAAAACATTTTATATCTAGTACATGCTAGAATTGAAAGTTTAAGCCCAACCAATTGCAATTTTCCATATCACCTGTAACCTCATCATTATAATTAAGTTGGCTATTTACTTTTAATCTTGAAACTCAAGAGCAACATAGAAAAGATCATGTAAAATAGTAGTCACTAGGGTGTCACTGAACAAAGGAGCTCTACAACTGGGAAATCTGGTATAAATTGCCATAGCTTGTGCTCGCAGAGGCTATCTTATTTATCTGTCTTCATAGTAGTTCTTAGACACCAAAAGGATTTTTTAAAAAATGCTACAGTTAATGCAAAAGGCAAAAGACAGAGAACTAGATACAAGTTTTCAAATTGTAAAGGCTTCAAAGGCATAATTTTCATTGCCTAATATGCTTGTGTAAATGAAGGTCACATATGAGTTCCAGTTGTTTCACAGTATTGTAGACATTCATAGAGCCTACACTACATACTGTGTGGCCTCTTCATGATAAATGGTGAGGGCCTCAGCAAAGCTCTGATACAGTCCAGAATTCAGTGAATTTTTGGAGCCCAAAATCCAAAGTTTGTTTTTTTTTTTTTAAGATTTTATTTATTTATTTTTAGAGAGGGGAAGGGAGGGAGAAGGAGAGAGAGAAACATCAATGTGTGGTTGCCTCTCATGTGGTCCCCAATGGGGACATGGCCTGCAACCCAGGCATGTGCCCTGACTGGGAATCGAACCTGCGATGCTTTGGTTCGCAGCCTGCGCTCAATCCACTGAGCTCCGCCAGTCAGGGCCAAAGTTTGTTTTACTTTATAATTGATGGTGTCTTAACCCCACTACTAACAAACTCCTAGAAAGTAACTTTTTTTTACATGAAATGGCTTAAAAAGAGAGGCTGAACTACATTCTTAATGCTGTGTGCACCTGCTGCTTGACTTGTGATATATGGTCAGCACTGTGAGGACAAATACATCGATTTGTCCATGGCTGAATGGTTCAATTTTATGTAGGTTGTGATAAATCTTTCATAATTGTTTTAATATTCCACATTCCATAATATGAAACTGTAACACAACAAATAAAGCAGAGGTCTAAGGTCACATAGTCCTGTAAAAATCTAGAATTGTTACAGCTTCAGGAAACTTGCTTTAACTCTTTGTACTTTTTTTTTCTTTCCTCTGAAATTAATGAGATTTCTCTTTCTGGAATTACTTCCCCCCTGTTCAGGTCAGTTTACTGTTTCATCTTTCGTTCTTAGCTCAGATATCCCAGTATCAAGGAGGTCTTTTCAAACTTTCTAGTAAAAATGGCACATAGTCCTTACATGGCATTCCTAGTCTGCTTCCCTGAATTGTTTTCAATATTACCTACAATCAGCTGGCATGGTATGTGTTTCATTTGTGCATTGTTTTGGGGTTAATGCTGGATATCACCCTTCCACCATTTGTGATGGAAGACTGGCCAGAGGACCTCTGGCTGGAAGGAGTGTGTATTATCCTGAGTTTCTAAGGAATTGAATGTAGCTCCCTCATCTCTTCTGGGGATCAGCTTCTTGCTCAGTGACTGCTTCTTGATCTTTCCCTCCTACACCTACACACTGATACAATGTGGTTCTGGACTGCATGCAGGTTTGTGCAACTTAGGCCAGTCCCACCTTTGCCTGGAGCCCCTTATAACAAGCTTCTGACTGGACGAGGCATTGTTTTGCTTTGCCGATTTGTTACTGTTGATACTCCCTGTAATGTGAGTAAAAAAGGTTCTGTCTGCTCCATCAGATCCTCCTTATAGTTTTTTCAGTTTATCTGAACAAATGATCAAGATCCCCGGGCTTGACCTCCTGCATTACAATTGTGTGTCCCAGACTGGAATGTAAGGTATATGCAGGGAAGGACTTTTTCTGTGCTGATTATTGCATTATCATTAGCATCTAAAAGACACTCATGCTATGCAGCAGCCTACTCAATGTATTGTCGAACAAATTGAATACAATTATATAAAATAGGAAAATATCCATCTTCAGGGGATAAGAAGATCAAATGAAATAATTTTTTCAACAAATATTATCAAGCATCACTTATACATACACTGTAGCCTTTGCAGCTATTTGGGACAATGGTTAAAATTAGGTTAATTTGGTGTCACCTTTCATTGCCCCTATATTTTTAACCAATATAAGTATACATTAAGATACAGAGTCTACTATAAATCATTTAACTAATTTTATATATACTACGAAAGGTAGTAAATGGTAGAATGAGAGGGTATGGCAAGGAAATGTTAATGATCCAGCATCAGGGAAACAGAGAAGTAATGTTTAACTTGAGACATAAAGGTTGAGTGGGTTTTCAGGATTAAGTGAGGAACCATTCCATACACTGAACAGCATGTGTAAATGCACTGAGGGGTTTTTTTTTAAATTACTTTTTAAAGGTATATATTTGGTGACTGAAAGAAAATCAGCATGGGTAAAGTAAGAGAGTGAGCACAACTGTCTCTTGAGGTGAGAATAAAGAGACAGGTAGGCTGAAGCACATTCTTTGCCATGTCTGGTGCACAGTGGCTTCTCAATACATTGTAGCCTTATATAATCAACATAAATTTGTAAGAACCACAGTTTTAATAATTCAGAGGAAAGTAACTGTGGCTGGATATCTAGGGTGGTCATAGAATGTGACACTGTAGTTACTGGATAAGTAAGGGTGTAATCAGGAAAACAGACACTAATAGGGGCACATCAAATAGAAGAACTTTAATGCAGAAAATTGTTCTCATGATATTGGAATACCTAAGAAAATAAAGAGGGATCTAGCCATCAACAGAACAGGAAACCACTGTCACTAAAAAAATGAGGATACCAAGAGAGGAGACAGTGTAACTGAAACCTGGTGGAGACTGACTAGAGTGTGACCATATGGCAGGTCTGAGAGCCATAGCAAAGGTCCTGCAGTGTCTTCTACAGAGAGATACTGGCCAAGAAGAGAGAGAAGAAAGCACGTGTTCTTTCTTCCTTCCACCTTAAAATAGCCTGCCTAGCCTCCCAACCGGCTGAAGTAGTGGAAAGCCAGTAGAAAGGCATCCTGGGAAATGTAGTTTCTGTGATAGCTGAATAACAAAAATTCAGGGGATGTTGCTGAAAGCAGTCACTTCACGAGTAACCCACTTTTAATAGAAATACAGATGCTAATGCTTTTACAGGGTGTGCCTCATCTCCATAGGGGTCATGTGGCAAGTTATTTTTTATCTAATCAATGTCAGAAATAGCATAATTGTAGTTACATAAATTTGAAAAATAATGAAACTTCATCTCATTGAAGAAAATACAGTATTATAGCAAGTGACAGAGTGTGAATAAAATTTAAAGGATTGGTTCTCATTGCATGAGTAGAAACAAAAAAAGCAGGTTTTTTGAATACATTTTATTGATTATGCTATTCCAGTTGTCCCATTTTTTTCTCCTCTTTACTCCCCTCCATCATCTTCCCACCTTAGTTCATGCCCATGGGTCATACATATAACTTATTTGGCTTCTCCATTTCCCATACTTTTCTTAATCTCTCCCTGCCTATTTTGTACCTACCATTTATAATACTTATTCCCAGTACATTTTCCCTCATTCTCCCCCCACCACCTCCCCACTGATGACCCTCCATGTGATCTAAATTTCTGTGAATCTGCTCCTGTTCTAGTCGTTTGCTTAGTTTGTTTTTGTTTTATTTTGGTTTTTTTTAGGTTCAGTTCTTGATACTTGTTTGTTGTCATTATACTGTTTATGTTTTTGATCTTTTTTCTTAGATAAGTTCCTTTAACATTTCATATAACAAGGGCTTGGTGATGATGAACTCCTTTAAGTTGACCTTATGTGGGAAGCACTTATCTGCCCTTCCATTCTAAATGATAGCTTTGTTGGATAGAACAATCTTGGATGTAGGTCCTTGCCTTTCATGACTTGGAATACTCTTTCCCAGCCTTTTCCTGCCTGAAAGTTTTATTTTGAGAAATCAGCTGAGAGTCTGATGGGAATTCCTTTGTAGGTAACTGTCTCCTTTTCTCTTGCTGCTTTAAAGATTCTCCCCTTATCTTTGATCTTGGCTAATGTAATTATGATGTGCTTTGGTGTGTGCTTCCTTGGGTACAAATTTTGGGGGACTCTCAAAGCTTCCTGGACTTCTCAGAAATCTATTTCTTTTGCCAGATTGGGGAAGTTCTTCTTCATTATTTTTTACAAGTAAGTTTTCAATTTCTCACTGTTCCTCTTCTCCTTCTGGCATCCCTACGATTCAGAAGTTGGAACATTTAAAGTTGTCCTGGAGGTTTCTAATCCTCTCCTCAATTTTTTGAATTACTTTTTCTTCATTCTGTTCTGGTTGATGATTTGTTTCTTCCTTCTGGCTCAAACCACTGATTTGAGTCCCAGTTTCCTTTCTTTCACTGTTGGTTCCCTTTATTTCACTTTTCATGGCCTTCATTTTTTTCCCCTATTTTGCAACCATACTCAACCAATTCTGTGATCATCTTGATTACCAGTGTTTTGAACTCTGCATCTAATAAGTTGGCTACCTCTTCATCACTTAGTTGTATTTTTTTTCTGGTGCTTTGATCTCTTCTGTCATTTGGGCCATATATATATATTGTTGTTGTTGTTTCAGCATGTCTGTTATATAGGAAGGGGTGGAGCTTTAGGTATTTTCCAGGGTGGGGCAACCCATGTATCTGTGTTGTGGCATTGTATATGGGAGAGGGGCCCAAGAGGGAACAATGCTGCTTGCTCAGCTCTCAGCAGTATTTCTGTCACTTCCTCTGCTACCCACAAGCAAATTGGGCCCTTCTGGTGCTCATTTTCAGGTGGGTGGTTTTCTGTCTGTACTAGGGCCCTGTGGCTCTCTTCAACGAACTCTCTTGAGAAACTGGGAGTTTCTCCTGCTGCCTCAACCCCCACAGTTTTTTTTTTCAATCAGGGGTTTTGAGGCTTTATTTCCCTGCACTGGAACCGTGGGTTGGATGGTTTTGCTCCCCAGCTGTTCCTCCCAGTTTATCTGCATGCAAATGTGGGACCATCAGCTCTGCCAGCTGTAGCCTTTCCTGCCTTGGTCCTCCAGCTGCCACCTTCCTGTGAGTTGTTTCCACCCTGGCTACCCACGCCTGCCCATGTCTGCCCCTTTGACTGATCTGGATGAATATTTCTTCTTTAAGTCCTTGGTTGTCAGACTTCCATATGGCTCAATTTTTCTGGCAGTTCTGTTTTTTTGTCTGTTTGTTTTTAAATTTGTTGTTGTCCTTCTTTTGATTGTGCGAGGAGGTAAAGTGTATCTACCTACACCTCCATCTTGGTCGGAAGTCCAGAAGCAAAAAATTTTGATGGAAACACTTTGGGACTAAACCAAAATCTGGTTTAAATGTTTCTTTACGAATTGAAAAATAATTAGAGGATAATCCTGATGATCATGAAGGTCGATCCATTTTCTCAGTTTTTTTTACATCTATTTTATTTGCTAATTTTGTATATTTGGCATAATATGAAGCATAATTGTTAATTTATATTAATATGGTAGGAAAGGGTATATTCTCTTTTAAATTTACATTAATAGGTTTTAAATAATTTTTCCCCCTTAGGTCTTCAGACTATACAGACTTAAAACGAGTGGCTTCAGATCAATTTGGAGAATAGGTACCATGATCAACAATATTGTCTACTTAAAAAGAAAAAAAATTCTTGTTGAGAGCTGAATGAGCTTATTGGAAGCTGAATATTGTCTCCTTGAAAAGGAAAAGCAATATTATTGATGAAATCTTTGTTTAAAGCTAAATGAGAAAATATTTCACAAACTATTTACTGAAAACAATCAATAAATCCCTCATAAGTGTAAGTCAGTGTATATGAAGTTAAAGTACACTATTACTTGAAAGTCAATATGTTTTGTCAAACTCATAGAAAATTTACATTAAAATAGGCCACTGGCATTTCCAATCTATTTTTTTTGTTGGTAGTATAATGTGTAGCAACTCAAGCAAATCATGTTACCAAGTAAATCACTCAGTAAAAAGTGCATTTAACCAATTTTCAAGAAAATAATATTAAATTGGCTCCAAAAAGCCTCCTCAGATTGTTAGTCCATTAGCATAGTTTGGAGCACATTCCTTCCTTCTACCCTTACCTTGAAGGAACCATGGAGAGGGCACTGGGTATGGGTGCAGACATCAGAACTATACACTTGGGTTAGTGGACTGAGCGCAGGCCTGCGAGCCAAAGCATCATAGGTTTGATTCCTAGCCAGGGCACATGCCTGGATTGCAGGTCAGGTCCCCAGTATGGCGTGTGCTAGAGGCAACCATACATTGATGTTTCACTCCCTCTTTCTCCCTTCCCTATCTCTCAAAATAAATAAATAAAATCTAAAAAAAAGAACTATACACTTTGATTCTAAACTCCAATTTGTCACTTACTAGTTCATGATATTGGGGAAATTATTTAACTTTTTCAAGCTAAGAGCTTTCACTTCTTTTTCTTCTTCCCCCAGTTTTCATATGTTCATACTTTTAAACAAAAGCTTATACTTTTCTATTAACCAAATATTTTCTGATGGCCTACTTAATGAGAAGGAAAGATCTGACAGCTGAGTATGAGAAGTCTCATTTAACATCACAAAGACAGTCTTTCTTGTACTCTCAGACTTGCGCCTATGGATAACTGTTTACACTACTATCTCGCTACCAGAAACCTGACCTTGGATGTCTTTTCTGGCTGTTGACTGAAAGGCCAGACTGGACTGATGGGTTACTGCACAGTAATAGAGGAAGCTTCCTGGGAGAGCAACATGGTTAATCAGGAGTTCAAGTTGATCAAAGCTCGAATCCATCTATTTCTATATTATCATATTTATTTGTTAAACGTAGTATAACAATTTTATTTTATAAGTTGGAGAGTTGTCATGTTTTTTATTTGTAAATTGGAAAACAGACAATGCATATTCTGTAGGGCAGGAGATGATCTGTATCTGGACAAACATTAGTAAGCAAAGGATGGAGGGCCTGAACAACAAGATGGGCAGTAGAATTAAGCTAGGACATCACTTACTTGTCCAATCATCATCCTTTCAAAATGCCAAGAGTCTGAATAAGAGCATGAATATGCTGCATTATGGAAGACAGATCCAAGAAGGATGCTATGGAAGCACAGGAAAGGCAGTGTTCTCCTAGGGTTTTAAAGATCAAGAATGATATCACTGAGGTTCTTGGCCTGGATTCCAGCACAGTGGCCAAAGGTTCTAGAGGTAAAGATAAAGGAAAGGGATATTCTAATGACCAAGATCTAGAATATGAGTGTGCTGTGGTGGCTTTGTGGAAATGACAGACACCACCATTCCACAGAGCTTGCGACTGAAGGATTATTTGGACATCCTTCCAAAGCTGGGGAAGTAGTTTTGCCAAATAAATAAATAAATAAATAAATAAATAAATAAATGGCTCTGATATGCAGCAGCATTTACTATAAAATGATCCATCCTTGATTGTTGTATGTGCTTGATTTGAAATTAAAAAACAGCATAACATGTAATCTGACAATTCTTTAAAAAAGACAACCTTAACAATTGTATAACAGACTTTAGATAAGTGAGAGATAGATAGAGATGTTGATTAGGAGACCCCTAAAATCTGTTATTTCCTAAAATGTATTCAAAGTAACTAACTCTTCACAGAATTTGACTTGTAAAAGTCAAAAAAACAAAAAAAACTAAAACAAAAATTGTTTTTGTAAAACCAGACCTACATAAAATAACAGATTACCTCATTGCAGGATGTCTAGTAAGCTCATATGTACAGCAAATATCAAGGAAGAGCTAATAGCATGTAGCACTCTACAAACTTATTTGACCATGGCAATCTCCTTTAAAGAAGCATATTTCAGAAACGTTGTTCAGAGATCCTATCTTCAGTGCAGTGGTTTCTGTAATAGGGCCCTCACTGTATTGTTAGATACACTCTGTGTTGGTAACATTTGTAACTTCTGTTTCTAGTTTGACAAGGGGTAAATCCTCCAGAAATATTTATTTGAATGAAGTTGACAGAAGGAGCTGAATTAGAAAGGCATGTGGATAGAGAACAGGGTTGGAAACTTGCATTTGCTTGGTTCTCTACATTACATTATTGTCAAATCATTGCTTTTAGGGTTTGTAGGGTATGACTGTTCAAATTAGATTGGGAAGATGGGATTATAGAAAAAATAATCTGGAAATATTATATTTTGGGCTGCAATAATTTCCTCGGGTATGGTCCTATTTAATCTAGAACCTAAACCAATTTGTCTCTTAAAGTGTCATCATAGAAACTGTTTCTCAAAGGAATCTTATTACCAAACATGGATGAGCTGGAATTTACTGGTGCTATAGACAATGAATGACAAGTAGCATGGCAAAGAAAGACAACCTGATTTACTGAAAAAACATATTATTAGAGTTAGAAAGGTTTTAATGGAATGCTAGCTTTCTTGCTTACTAATTGTGGGGGCAATGGGGAAATTACTTAATCTATTTCAACTTTATTTTTTTCTTTTTATCTGTAAAAATATAAAATTAATAATACAGAGTACAATATTTGAGCATGTTAAATAAGGTTATGAACTTGAAGTTCTTAGTACTGTGTCTGGGTCTTAGTAACCCTTCCACAAATGAGACTATACAAGAGCCAAAGAAATTCTAAAATCATCCCTGGCATGACAAAAAGTGGCAAAATTATAATAATCTTTTAAGCAGGATAATGAGATATTGAATGTCCAATATAAACACAAAATCATCGAGTTTAGGCTCAGGAAGAGGATGTGTTCCTACTTCAATACACAAGATTTGTGTACAGAAATCATTTAATTTTTTAATAAAAAGTCACCACTTGTTGGCTATGCACCTTTTCAGCTAATTCTATGAATTTGATTATGTTTGTGTCCACCATGTTTCCAGCCCAGTATAATATTTTTGGAAAATAAAAATGCATAATTAGTTTTAATCCCCAGTTTTATGGCAGAGAATTAGAAGCACCCATACAAAGTGCATTTAAGGGACTAGTAATTCACTGTGGCTGGAGAAGAGATTTGGAGGGAGAGCGGGAAGAAATCAAAAAGTAAGCATTTACAGATGATTGAATCAGGATAGATTACAACCAAATTGAGGAAAGAATATAAGTCAGGTCCAGGTGTGCTGATCTGCCTAGAAGACACAGCTATTAAGGGATTCTGAACTGGAGCAGAACAATATGGTAGTAATTTGCTTTAGAAAATTCAATCTGATAATGGTAGTTTGTCAGCCATGATGTGATCACATTTACTGACTATGCTTCCCAGCGTCACATGGAAATTGTAACACCAAGTTCAGGAGATTTTCTTTCTCTTGCATTTGTAACATTTCATTATTAATTTTTAGAAACTAATCCAAGTCAGTTGTTCAGAGCAGGTGTTCTGGAGCTAGCTACCAGCTCTTCCACTAGCTGTATGACTTCATTTAAGTCATTTAATCCTAAATACAACAGTTTTTTTTTCATCTGAAAAGTGCTGATGCTACTTTCCTTATAAGGGAAAGTTAAAGGTTATCTTAGCTCCAGATACAATAACAGTGCCTACCACACAGAAAATGCTCAATTTTTTTACTTTGTATTATTATTACAATCTGTTTTTTTTAAGCATTGGCATTTTCACAAGACTTTCTCTTAAGAAGATTTACATTATAACTAGCCTTTGGAATTAAAATTTATCTCTACCACCTTGCTCTCATAAGCAGTGTTTTAAGAAGATATACATTCTCAGAAATATTAGAATTCCTAAGTTTTAGAAATTTTTAAATTGTAATATAAGTATTTTTGTAGCTTTTGATCTCTGGTTTCTCTATATGTCTCCCTACCCCTATGCATGTATTTTACCAAAACACCATCACTTCTCTCTCAGAGCTTCAAAACTCAGCTAATTTAGGAAATGAACCCAGCATTAGTAAATTTGAGTGCAACCATTTTTATATTCTGACCCTAAAGCTAGGAATCTGTAATTTGACTGTTTTCTTTTATAGACACATAGTCCTCTTAGCTATGTTTACACCACCATTTATGATGAGTGTAATCAGAAAATCACATGGGATCACTTAGGTGGGGGGTGAGGTGTTTGTTTCTGTTGTGGCATCTCATCCTTCATTTGCTTCACTCTTACCTGAGCTGAAAAGATGACAAAGGTGAGCAGAATCTGTGGGTAATGCTTCCCAAACTGTGTAATCTTTTCTAGAATTAGTGTTATAGAAAAGTGAAATAAGCCAGGTCTCATTGCTCTGTTTAGCTTTCAATGTGCATCTAGAAGTGCGTAAATCAGCTTTAGTTTGAATTTTTTGCATGAAAATGTGCTTAAAGCAGAAAGTATGGCATTCTCCTACCTTTATGAACATAATTCTTTTCCTAAAGACATTTGTGGTGCTCAGGAACACCTTTTATTCCTGACTTTGCCATGTATGTTGATAAAATGAGCTTTCCAGGGACATGTGCTTCAGACTAAATGGTACACTATCTGTGTGCTTTTGAAGCCTCTGAGTCTGCTGTTTGTTTATTTCTGACACCTCATTAGATTCTCCTCCTACCATTTTTCTCTTGCTTTTTTTATTCATTCTGTCAATAGGCAGTCTGGTTAACCCCACACTCATCCCCAATACATTTTTAAAGTTTTTTATCGTTGTTCAGTTATAGTTGTCCCCATTTTCCCCCATTAATCTCCCCTTCCCTACCCAGCACCCCCTCCCATATTCAATCTGTCTCCCTGTTGTCTTTGTCCATGGGTCCTTTACAAATATTCCTTGACTTGACCCTTCCCCTTCTTTCCCCAATTATCTCCTTGGCCCCTCCACTCTGGTCACTGTCAGTTTGTTCTTTATTTCCATGTCTCTGGTTCTATTTTGCTCATTTGTTTGTTTTGGTTCCACTTATACATGAGATCATATGGAATACATTTTAACTTATCCTTCTAATAAATTATTATAGAACCTGGGAAATTCAGCATCCAAGCTCTTCAGAATTATATCAGACAGGAAAAAGAGTCTTTTAAGCAAAGGCTTTGAGAGTTCTATACTGAGTGGTGTTTGTTTGCTTCTTATACTTACCTCCATGATTCAATTCCTCTCATCTTCCACCTGGACTATTAAGACCACATACATGACACTTGCTACTCTGCAATTTTTTAAACAAAGCTGACATTTTAAGTATGATTATGCTGGCTTTCTATTTAAAGTCATTTGGAGGTATTCCACTGACCAACAACATAATCTGACCTCCTCTGCATAACATTTAAGGTTCTACATTTTCTGAATGCTTCCCAACTTGAAGATTCATATCTCTCTCACCTATCTGACTGCTTACTATAAACACTGGAGAGTGATGGCTTTCCCATAGGAAAAAAAAAGAAGAGGGAGGAAAGAAAGAAAAAGAAAGAGAGAGAAAGAGAGACAAAGGAAATCTTGCTTCAACTCTAAATCTTCAAATGTGTTATAATCCCCACCTAGAATATTCTTGACATCTAGATACCCTTAAGAGCACAGCTGAGGGTGTTCAGGCTGGTTATTGGCCCTCCAAAGGGTTTGTCAGTACATTTTTTATTCCATGATTTAAAAGCCCGCTCACTCACCAGTCCCTAGAACCAAGGGGAGAGGCTATAGTTAGCTGGTGGTGAGAGCTCAGTGGCCTTTCCAGTATCTTATCTACCTCCAACTGAGAATAATGATTTTCAGTCATGCCAGGCTGCTATTGTGGCTCTCTGTACCTTTACCCGTTATGTGAACTCCTCATGGGTCCAGATTCATCATCAGGTTACTTTACTTAAGGGCTTCCACAAAGCTCCAGATAGAAATGAGTTCCTTCATTTTAAGTCAAGTTTTCATGCTTGCGTGATATCTGGTATTTTGTTGTCAACTTTGAGAACCTAAATTCCACCTGTATATTTTTATCTTCTTAAGAGGAAGAAATGTGTTTGATTTTTCTTTGTGTTATCTGAGATGAACGAGGTACCTAATTAAATTAGATTCTCATGATCAATGGTATAGTAAATGAAAAAATGCTCATTGTAATTGTGTTCCACTGAGAAAGGAGGAAGAAACAGTAGCGGTGATATATATATCATATATATATGATAGTGGTGACATATATATACCATATATGTACATATATATACACATGTATACACATATATACAGTGGTGTGTGTATATATGTGTGTGTGTATGTGTATGTATATATTTATAATTTCCATTGATTTGGACATGTTCTTCATTAATGGTTCTCAAAAATGGCTGAGGTTTAAAAATACCTGAAGAATATTTAATAAACACCCTTGTCCAGTGTTTTTCAGATGTTAATGTTCATAGGAATCACCTAGGAAGCTTTTTGAAACACAGATTGCGACTCAGTAGATATAAAGTGGGGTCTAAGATTTCATTTTTCTAGCAAGCTCCCAGGAGAGTGGCATACTTCTGAGCCCAGGTCACAGTGCGTAGTGTGAGCCATGACCTCCTGAATTGGAATGTAAAATTCTGGAATGTACCTTAGCATTACACATTTCTAAGAATTTGTCAAATCATGCAGCCCTGGCTGGTGTGGCTCAGTGAATTGAGTGCTGATCTGAGAACTAAAGAGTCACTGGTTCAATTCCCAGTCAGGGCACATGCCTGGGTTGTGGGCTAGTTCCCCAGTGGGGTCATGTGAGAGGCAACCACACACTGATGTTTCTCTCCTTCTCTTTCTCCCTCCCTTCCTCTCTCTCTAAAAATAAATAAATAATTTAAAAAGAAAGATTTTCTGAAATCATGCTGATAATCAAAGATTGCCACCTACCTAAGGAGTGACTTTGTGTATTCTAGTACCCATCATTTATTTATCCTCTGCAACATTATTGAGCAGTTGGCCATACATGGTGCCAGAGGATGTGGTTGTATGGGTGAAGGACACAGGAATGTTCCAGACCTTATGAAGTTCAAAATATAATGGAAAAAAACAGATAAAATATGTAATAAATGTTCTTACACATTGAGGTATATGCTAAGAAAAAAAAATAGTCACTTATTTGGTAATAACAAGGATAGACCTACATTTAAGCTAAGATTTGAATGTCACTGCATCATTTGTGAAATGATCAGCACAGGGTTGTTTCACACAAAATTAAGTGCACATGTAAGTCTCTGAGTGAGATAAGAACTTGGTAAATTCTAGAATCTGCCTATAGATCCTTGTGGGCAGAAAAGGAAGTAAAAATGGTAGAATGCCAAGTCGTGAAATGAGCAGGGAAAAGACAGACACACACAAGTTGGTCATGTAACACAGAAGCATAATGTGAGAAACTTTCTCTAATCAACACCTGAGACAGTGGTACTGTGGGGATTTTCCATCTCTCTTGGTCCCTTTGAGACACTTCCTAGGTAAGAAAATCAGTAATAATTTCAATATTTGTATTTCTGATTTTCTGGATACACTTATGCATAAGAAATACAATATGGGCAATAACTATTTTTACTTTCCAATGAGTTTTTATCTTTTGTTTTACATTTATCTAAATTAGCAGTTATGAAAAATTTCTGTCAATTTAGTATTGGGACTAGTGTGTTGAAGAGTCAGTGCCCTTTAAAATGTCCTCAAGTAAGAATGTACTCCATTAGAGGAGTGAAGCATAGACTGGCATTTTTCTTGATCATATCTTTCAAGTTACTTCAAATTATAGGCCATCCATCATAGACCAGATTCTATATCTCTTGACATAGTTTCAAGAGATACCAGAACATAGTTTCAAAACATGCCAGAACAGATGCATCTTCTACTACCTTCTGTACCCTGGATTCTATATCTTGGCAAATGATTGGTGCTAGTTCCTTCATTTATGTCCTTTTTTTAATAGCATTTTCATTATTCTCCTTTTTTATTTTAAAGCTCAGGTTAGTTTAACCTTGATTTAATAATAAAATCAAAATTGGTGTTTCAATTGTTTTATCAACCAGCATGATTTCCAACTTACCTCTCCAAAGTCCTCAAAATGTGTTTATTCTGAAAACTATTTTTTAAACAGTCCAGTATTTTCCAAAACAAATAATTTTTAACTGACATTACAACAAAAACATCTTAATGTAATAGCTAGTCAAATTGGTTTTACAACAAATAGTAATAAAATAATCTAAGGGAATAGTCTTATTTATTCATTGTTTCTTTTCCATCCATACTTTATTTCTGAGTGAGCATTGTATTCTTTGCCTTGTTAGACATAGCATCATGCATTTTAATGTAGCAATTTTTTTCTAATGTCTTTAGATTCAAATCTTCAAGTCTATTATAATTAAATAATTCAATAAAGCAGCTCAGTGTTTGGCACATAATAAGGACTTGATAAATAGTAACTATTTTATTAATATCCTTATTTCCTTTCTAATACTATTATATGAAAATATTCTCAGTAGCAACCTAGAGAATCTTGTTACATATTGCATGGAAGGACAGGAGAATTTATAGGGAAGGCCAATATTGAGAGGACTCAAACCCTGGATAAAATAGGAAGGGAGTCCAAGATGGCGGTGTGGTAGGATGCAGCAGATTCTACTCTCCTTAAACCAGGAAAAAAATCCTAGTCATTCTAGGTAGGAACAGAGCAAAGAGCCAACATTATCACGTCATAAATGAAAATAGGAGATCGCAAATTGTAGCGGACAAAATAGAGTTGTCAGTGACCAGAGGGGAGAGGGGAGGGAATTTCAGGGGAGAAGGGAAGGGTTTACAGGAACAAATATAGGGGACACATGGACAAAACTAAGGGTGTTGGAAAGGGGAGGGAGGAGGGGAGGAATGGGTGGGTGGGCTGGAATGGGAATAAAGGATAGAAACTGTACTGAATAAACTAAAATAAAAATTAAAAAAAAATTAACTTTATACAAAATACAGGAAAAAAAAAAAAAAAGAAAAACCCTAAGGTAAGGAGACTACGTGGATCAGCGCGGGGACCAGGGAGGTTGCAGCTCCAGACCCCGCACACCAGTGTTGGCCGCTGCGCTCCCGGGAGAGAGCTGAGTCATCTGCCCCCTCCCTGACCAAACAAGGACTGAACAGCACAGGGGGAGGCCAGTTTACCAGAGGGCACAAAGACAGGAGTGAGAGAGGAGTGAGGACGAAGAGGCAACCACACAGGGTATGTAAGCACCCACGCAAAGCCCTGGTGAAAGTGTGCAACCCACCCTGTGCATCCAAACACACCCGCCTCTATGCCCGCGCCCCCAATGCAGAGACAGCGTGGTTTGGTGAAAGTCTCGGAAACCACAGCATTGAAAAAGGAAAAGGCACAGCTGCTCCCTGGGACCCGTGAGGCCCAGGCCCTGAAGGTAGGAGAAGTGGGCGCCCCTCAGACCCAGAGAGTGCGCACCCGTGAACCTGGAAAAGATGCGGGCGCTCCGCGGGACCTGTGAGGCCCAGGCCCTGAAGGTAGGCAATTCAGTGCCCCTTGGGACTCAGAAAGTGCGCACCCGTGAACCTGGAAAATGCGCAGGTGCTATGTGGGACATCAGAACACACAGCGGTGAATTCCCAAGGACGCACATAGCTGCACCCAGCCCCCACACACAGATCCCTTCTGGGAAGCACCAGACGGGCTTGCGGGAGAACGCGCGCCTACACTATGGACAGTATGCCAGAGGCTGACTGAGTCCTGAATGGGAACAGAGAAAAACAGTCCCCAGTCACCCCTCAGTGTGCTGAAGCCAGCTAGAAAACCAGTTTGGACAGTCTGAAACCAACAATAGGTGTTTTTTGTTTTCTTCTGTTTTGTTTGTTTTATGTGTGTTTGTTTTGTTTTTGTTTTCTTTTAATTATTTTAAAGTAACATTTCATCTTTTAATTCCTATTATTTTTTGATCTATCAATTCTTTATGCTTCTCTTTCTTTCACCCTAGTCTTGACCCTGCTCCCTTGCTTTCCAAATTTATCTCTTCTTCCTTCCATCGTCTGCTTGGTTCCTTCCTTTTATTTTTTATTTTTGGACCTGCAAGTAATTACATAATTGTATTATCATTATTTCATTATTCGTACACCTCTTATTTTTATAGTATTTTGGCATTCCTCTTCTTTTTGTATAGACTTTTTGCT